>JAUESE010000063.1:2422048-2432274 GCA_032274725.1 Malacoctenus triangulatus
GATATCGGTAAAAATGCCAAGATCGAACATTGCTGATTTGAAGGTGTTTCTTTTCTTCTTGCGAATGCTGCAATTTCCAAAGGCCCCTCTTATCAGGAGGACTCGACAACAACAGTTCCCAGTGTGGATTACGACACTTTCGGACAGACGATCATTTCTGGTTTCTGGGAGAACACTTTAAAGCCGCTGCTCGATTGGTATGCAAATATAAGATGTACAATTTCTTCCTGCCTCCCTAACTTGGTGGAATTAGCATGGATGGAAATGTTAAAGCTTCAGGCATAGATATCCAAATACAAATTTAAAAGGAGGTGGAAAACGGCCCCTCAAAGTAACTGGATTTTCCTCCCAAGCCAACACTAATGTATTTAGCAGCTGCCCTTGAAACGGAAAGATCGAGTCTTCAATAGTAGAACAAAGCTTTTTACCACAATTCCCTGGGCTATGATTACGGGTAAGGCTTCCCTCAGGCAATCCAGAGTGAAGGGCAGATGAGAAACAGAAGCCTTGCATGTGGTCTTACTGCAGGACAATTAATTGGTAAGGAAGCCAGAAAGACCGTTTCTTTGTGCGCGTACGGCGAGTCGCGTTTGTACACTAAAGGATGGGAGAGATTGACAGGCAGCGTCCGCGGCGCTCGTGCTCCCTGCAACACTCGGCGCCGGCTTTTGGCAGAAAATGGCGATCGGTCTCTGATGGCATGTTCCACAGCTTTGGAGAGCCATCACGCTAAAGGCCAGGTTTGTTTGAAGTTCGCTTTGCAATGCATCAGTGGCGATGACCTAGATTTCCTATCGCTCCTTCCTCCAAGAGTGCAGAGAGAGCGAGAGAGCGAGAGAGAGAGAGAGAGAGAGAGAGAGAGAGACAGCCTCGTTTCAGCCTCTCCATCTTCTAACTGTGTCAGGCTGCCTGTAAACATTTGGCACCGAGTCACATCGCTGCGTCTTCCCTCCTCCCCGCGGACTGCTCCCTTTCTCCTGGTGGCGACTCCTGACTCGCTCCCCCGGGGACAGAGGTGGGAGGCTGAGCAGCAGGGGGGGGGGGGGGGGGCGGGGGGGGCCGGGCGGAAGGCCATCGACAAAATAAATGTGTTTTTAATGTATGTGGGGGGCTTTGAAAGACTCCCTGAGAATGGTGAGTGGTCCTTGCAGCACTTTAGCACTGTCAAAGGGCTTCATCTGGTCCCGTTAGCATACATTCAGCTCTGTGCACTCTCACACATGTTGGTGTCAACCTCGGGTCATCTATCGAGGTCAAGAGATTTCACTCTGGCGGCCATGTTTCATCGATATGACCCTCAATTCGCAGGATGCACCAACTACACCCGTCACACACGCCGGCGAGACAATGATTGACATTTTGCAGCAGAAAAAAGCGATAAGAACGATGATTTTTTTAAGAAAAGTCAATATTGTGAGGAGGACCGTCACCCTGAGAGGTCAGAGGTAAGTGTCCTCGCAGTTGCTATGGCTACGAAACAAAACACGTGGCCGTAGCTCTCGCTGCATCACTTGTGGCATTTCTGGCAAAGTTACTGTCACGCAAAACGACCAACGGTTGCTAATTCTGCTCCAAAAGGATGAAGAGCAGGAGGAAAAAAAAAGAGAAAAGCACCGCTCAACAGAAGCTGACCCAATAAAGAGGCCTTGTTTTTCACCCAGCATGGATTCAAGAACCAGTGGCGACAGACCTCGGCTACTTCCGATTCTAGCCCGAGGACATTTGGGCACATGGACGGGTGGAGATGGAAAACTGGGCGCCGACCTGCTCGGCCACCTGATCCAAAGCCGCCCCCGGAGAGCCAACTTGCACAACTGTGGATTCAAACCTCAAGAAAAACAGAGAACTGTTAAAAAAAGAAGCCGCCTCGCCTGTGCGATCTGGGTCAGCGTGTTCCTGCACCATCCCCAAAACTTCCTGTGGGGACACACAATGCGAGTGCTGACCCATGAAACATACAACAGGTAGGACCCCTGCTGCCGCCAATGCTGAGTAGCCTGTCCAGGCTCAATTTTCTCCCCCCTGCCCCCCTCCCATCCACCTGCTTCCTTGACGAGTGCCGAAAACAATAAAAAAACAATGAAACTGGCTCCACTGGAAACCTCGGTGCCTCTCAGCTACCATGTTTATTTTGATCGCTTCTAAAAGCAGCCAGTGAAGAAGAAATGGGCTTCAGCCAGTCATGTATCCACTTGCACGCCTCCCTCCCTCCCCCCTCCCCCACACTCCCGCGGGGGACAGTCATCAGTGCAAAGTACACTACAGTGAAGGCACAAGAACAGCATTAAAAAAAAAAGGAGCTGCTGCTCAAACAGCCGACTTAACAAGCCGGAGAGAGCGTAAATATGCAGGCTTGTTGCTGCATCACGCGGCAAAAACGCACCTTCTTCACCTTCACTTGTCCATCGAGTGACTCGGCTGATTTCTACTGGGAAAAAAAAAACCCAGACTGAACAACTCTGTCGGACCCCTCGAATACTAATGAACGCCGTGTCTCCAGTCATGAAAAATCCACTGCATGTGTGTGGGCTGGAAGTGTTGGCACGGGTCCGAGTTATTTAGCTCTCGCTGCTCTGCTTCTTCTTTTTTTTATATATCTAATATCCTTCATGGGCAAACGCTAATGTAAAAGAAGAGCGGAGCATGATGGATAGAACAAGTTTGAGAAAAAGAGGAGGAAAAAAAAGCGTTCTAAGTCGATAAAGTCTGACTTACAGTCGGTACAAGTTCCTTACACTAAACTTAGACTCCAAAGTCAACAAGGGCACACTGCGATAAGTAATTTCTCTTAAATCTGAGCCTGGAGCGCGTTTTATAACACTTTTTTTTTCTCCCCTGCACTGTACTCGCGAGAGAAAGAAAATACTCATGTTGGACGGCTCTGCATTATTTAGTGCCTGTGAGGTAAATAGTGGAAAAGTTGTGTCAGTTACATTCAAACTGCAACTGATTTTTAATGTGAGGAAATCAATTTTGGGTTCCGGTCAGCCAAGTTTCCCAAAAAAAACAGCTTCTGCGTCAGCTTGTCACACGGCGGCGTGTATCCGACGCGCCCGGGAGGCTGCTGGAGACTCTGGCTGGATCTTTCTGATCTGGTTTTTTTTTGAAAACTGAATGGAGTCTCTCAGAAGCTCCGGCACAATTCTGACCTTTCGCTTCCGAAGTCGACGGCCGGAGATGAAACGCCGCCGCGGGTTTGAAGTGCTCACGCCGCTCGCGGCCGCTGGAGGAGACCGACTTTGGTGTCTTTCATGAAACGGGCGAAAACAAACGGATGAAAAGAGGCGATAAGTGGTTTGAAATCAACGATTCACTTTTCACAGGGAAACAAACTGAAACCTCCTCCGAGCTAAAACGGAGTAAATTCATGTGCTGGTACAGTATCCACCGATATGCGCTGCTTCTTCTGGCTCCACCAGAAATAAATAAATCTGGTCATTAAAAAGCCGTCTCCAAAAATGTTTTGTTCTCATCTCCCAGATTTAGTCAAAATGACACCCCGAGCTCATGTATTTCTAATGAAACGAGTGCTTGTTCCTGTCACTCGGCTGTAATTATCAACAGCGACGAGTGCACGAGCAGCACAAACGGAGGCCCCGCTGTCAGGTCTTCCAGTCGGAAACGTGGCTCGGAGTTTTCGGGCCGTCCTGAAGAAGATCAGGCAGAGCGACGGCACGTTTCATCCCGTCTTGATCATGACATATTTCCCCGTTGAAAGATTCAGCCGGCGCCGCATGAGCATCATCCCACTCTGGCACTTCATGCACAAACTTAGATGAAATATTTAGCTGGATGTCTCTGCAGAGTTTCCTTCCTGACTTAACAAGCTGCAGCACCACGCAGCACTTTTTTTTTTTTGGGGTGTTTTCTTTTTTTTTTTTGCGTCTTGCACAATTTGTACCGGCCGACTCAAACTCGAAGCTGCTCCCGACTTTGCAAAAAATCTCTGGCGAGCAGAAGACGGCGTTCTTCATCTTTGCAACGATCCGTTTTCAGCTTGACTTTTGAAAGGAGGCGTTGCAGATCGCGCAGCTCTGACTGACCTGATCAAGCGAAAAGCAGCAAAGATGGCGAAGTTACAAGGATTACAGTTACCGGGAGGGAATAAAGTAACGGAGAAACAGCATTATAATCACTTGTTTCGAGTGAAAAAGATTTAATTTCTTTGTCCTGAACGACAAAATCAGAAGAGTCCAAAGTTGCGCGCTTGTTTAATGACACGCAAGAGCTTTAAAATGGCGTGATCGACGAGTTAGGACTTTGTTTCCAGGGAGATACACAAAATCAATGGCGTGCTTCATGCAGCGGTGGGAGTCGTGCTGCGCGTCGGCGTGACGCAGCTGAGGAATGTCTCCAGGTTACTGACGTCCTGACGTCTTGATTGCCGCGCGCGCGGAATAATTTCGGTCTCGGCTCCTTATTTTTGCATATAAATTGTCGTTTTAATCGATGCTGCAGTTAATTATGCAATTATGGAGATTAAGTGACTGAAAATGTGGTGGAAAGTGCAGAAAACACTCGAGTGGAGCCGAGGCTCTTCGGCCTGAATGTAAGTCGGGCGGTGGGCCACAGACGGCTGAAGGAGCGAACGGCTCTCTGGTGTTGACAGCTCAGTAATGTGATGAGC
Source organism: Malacoctenus triangulatus (assembly GCA_032274725.1). Classification (NCBI taxonomy): domain Eukaryota; kingdom Metazoa; phylum Chordata; class Actinopteri; order Blenniiformes; family Labrisomidae; genus Malacoctenus; species Malacoctenus triangulatus. Next base: position 2,426,676 of record JAUESE010000063.1, read on the forward strand.
AAAAAATAGCCTCATACAATTTCTTGCAAGACCGACAATTTCCAGCTATTATTGCAGCTTGTAATTAGCCCATCTTTCTTAAAATAACGCCATTAGGTTCAGGCAAAGGGGATCAAATGGAGGTTCTTCTGCCTTCCTCGGAGCTCTTTGGAGACTCGCAGGTTTGGGACGAGGCCAAGCTGGGCCCACCGATCTGGCTCGCAGCACAAGCTCGGACGGAGCTTTTGTGAAGCTTTTGTTATCTTTATTGTCATTTTGCTGACACAATTCCCAGCTCAGCACAGGTACACAGATATTGTTGCGGATTTACGGACGGCGAGGAAGCCTTACAAAGCAATACTGACTGCAGGAGTTCACAGGAGGCCGGCTCTCCAATGATTTACGATCGGAAACTTTCTCTCTCTCTTTCTTTCTTTATTTTTCTTCGGCGGCTCGGTTTAATTTTCAAGTCGAAGCGGTAAAACTTAATTTATCCACGCGGGGCGATATTCATGTCAGGCGTGACATATAGAGTTACACAATTCAATCGGTGGACAGACAGGTCTACAAGCTGTAACCAGATTTCCGACATGACATAACTTAATTCTGAAGGAGGAGCAATATTTTTGATCTCCTTTAATTTAATCGCGAGTGTCTGCACGTCTGTCACCTCCTCACACACACGCACAGGCGCACACACACACACACACACACCTCCGACAACCTCCCACAGCATCATAATTGTTAGATTGTTCTGCTATTTAAAAACTTCCGTTCTAACAACACACTTAATGTGATTGTTGAAGTCTTACAACATGCTGGGTCCTTTCAATCGTCGTCCTTTGACTTACACAATATATCAGTTGTGCAGTTCTATGTCACTTCATGCTAATCCTAAAAAAAACACACCCAGCATTCTTTTTTTGATGACTTGAGGCCTGAATTTAAAGTGATCCCTCTGAGGAATGCAGCACATGTCATTTGCTTATTGTGAAACAGAAATAAGAGAGGTCAAGCCCACCTCGATGTTTGCTGTTCGGTCCAAAGCTGCAGGACAGCATTTAGCATCCAGTCAGGTTCACGTGCAAAACGAACGCGGTCGGTAAATAAATTGTCGTCGAGAAATAAAAAACTGAGCAGGGAAACGCAGAAAAATGCAGACAGACGTGCTGTTGTGCTGTTCGATGTTATTAGAAAGTAATTTCTGATAAATGGAGTCATTATGATGGTCCTAATTGCAGAGCTGTTGATCGATCTCCAGCAGCCTTTCATTACGAATTACAGACACAATACCAGAGAAAACTCTATTTCCTGATTGTTTCTGAGCTTCATTTTTCTCTTAACAAAAGTTTACGCTCGTCATTAAAACCCGTCGCAACCTTAAACCGAATATTCAATTTAGCTCCTCGGATTTCAAATGAATCACGTTTGTTTGAGAAGAGAAGCGTCCATAGGATTGTTGTTGGAGCAATTATCGGCAGCATTTCTGCACCCTGGAGAAGTTGTGCGTGAGCGCCATGCAGCAACAGGTGAAAACACTTTGAAGCCGACTTCAAAGTGCCAAGCGGGAGGATTTCTTCTGGCTCTCCGAGTACTCGTCATCTTTTTGAGACAACCTCAAGGCATTTCCCCGCGATCAACATTCGATGTCCCCTGTGATACCAGATGAGAGCTTACATGGAAACCTGTCAGACTAAACAAGGTGCGAGTGTGTGTTAGAATATCACCAGGGCACTCTGCGTGAACCCAACGAGCACTGTCGTAATTATTCCTCTGACAAACGGCCGGAAGCTTCGACGAATCACTGCAGAGATTCCTGCAGATTTACACTCTCAAGCAAGGACACCATGGAGGAGTCGTGTCGTGCATTTCCTCCAGTGGCCTGAATTATCACCACAAGAGAAAAGACACGACACAAATGCTAAAAAGAAAGAGGTGATCTGTGACATAAAGCGGTCAAACCTCGGCTGCAACCTAAAATAAGCAGGTGTTTGTGAGGAAGCTCGTGGAGGAAAACGTGAGTCAAAGGCAGCAAGTCAGACGGAGAACGCCTGCTAAATAATTCACCTGACGTAATGCCCGTGTTTGGCTCCTAACTGGGAGGGAGTCAGGTGGAAAATTTGGGGATTTCTACACGCGAGCCGAAAATGAGAAGCGAGTGGGCGGGAAATCACAGATCACACCGTGGATGAAAGAGGGGAAATGATGGAGGGAAGCTCGCAGTTACACACTCGGGATGAAATATGTCTCCTCCGCGCGTTATCAGGAGCACCCTCTGCTATCTGACAGGTGGCACTATCTCGGGTTTTATTGGGATGTATCGCTGCAACGCGCTCACGCCGGCAATTTGTGCACTGCAAAAAATATCGGAATTAAAATCGAGCCGCACGTCGGCAGAGCGGCCGGATGACGGGCTTTCTTGCAGCACAGTGAGAGAGAGAGAGAGAGAGAGAGAGAGAGAGAGAGAGAGAGAGAGAGAGAGAGAGCGCCTCAAACACAAAATATAAATAGGTACCTGGACACAACCTCAATGACTCATTTCTGGGCCTTTTGAGACACACGTGACTGCAGCTAAAATACATCAAGACAATTTCGGCTAATTACCACTTCTATATCTCCCTCTCATCTGCGGTTATAATTAGACAGCATTTCGTTTTGTCTCAAGGAAGAATAAATTCATCTAACCCACATAAGAGGAGACGCTCTCCGTCATTTTTTTATCCTCCCAACATCAATCTGACAGACAAACGCTGAAAGTCTGTGAGGTCGGTCCAGCTCAGATTGCAGCGATGTCTCAACAACAAGACTGAAATCAGCGAAATCACGAAAGCTCACAAACGAGTTTGCGAACATCAACTGGGAGCGTTCAGCGTATCTAATAACCCGACATGTGCAGTCAAGTGTCGCTTCTTCTTCTAAATTTCCAGGACTTTTCATTTCTCTGGAAATCACTCAGAGAAATGTCTTTGTTGGACGCCTCCAAGGGCGAAACCGAACGATGTGCGCGTCCCTCCGTGTCGAGACGCCACGCAGCTGCCGGTGCCGGTACCGATAAAGCCAGAGGCAAGATGGCAGCCGTCCACCCCAGAGCCTGCTCCCACCAGCAGCATCGGGGAGACAATCAACTCACGAGGTCGTCAAAATAAGACCGACTGTGTCACTTCAGGTTTCAGGCCGAAGCAGCGAAGTTCCCTCAAGTGTGCCGCCGACAGTTTGTCGTCCTCGACGTCGTCATCGAAAGATTAATGTCCATCAACAGAAACCTAATTAAGCGCCGTTTAACCTTTGCACCGTCGCTGTGAGCGCCTGAGCCTCCTCACACAGCGAGGACACAGTGGCTGCAGAGCAGTAATTCTGGATAAGCCCTCTGACATTTAAATGTGTCCCCCATTTATCGTGCTTAGCGTGGAAAAGGCTCGCCGGCGCCTCGTCTCTCAGTCTCCATGCGTGCGCACACGTGTGCAGGCAGGTACAGCGCTGCTTCTTCTTTGAACTCCTCACGACGGCCGACTGGAGCTGTGATCTATAATTTATCTGCCACGAGGCCGGCGTGCGCACAAGTGTGAGGGGGGGGGAGTGTGTGAGTGAGTGAGTGTCAGGTTTGTGGGGACCGATTTGAGTCTCACGCTGTGGTAGTGAGGACATCTACTGCCTGGTTGTCAATCTGATGGCGTCAAAGCACCTCGAGTTGGATGTAAATTCCAAGAAAATGGCCCTGAAGGACCACATGAGCCACAATTACCTCGAACAAGGAAGGATTGCAAAGACGTTTCTACGCTGCTGCGGACCCCTTCGTGGTCTTCCTGCCAAATGTGAGTGGACACGCCCACTCTCACCAAGTCACAAAAGCAGCAACCTTTAAAAGCAGCGATCTGAGGAGCAGACAGGGGGCGCGAGGACCACCGTGCCGTCCCGGGCGCCTCCGCCAACCTTTGGTGGTCTCGTGTTTTCACCCCATCAATACGCGTCCCACCTTCGAGCTGCTGCTTTCTGTCAGCGTGGAGGCCGAAACCTGCTCGGTCTCCTGGAGCTACAACGGCGCTGATGTGCGGCGAGCTGCCGGGTGAATGCGAATCCGAGCCAGCGGGCCCGGTGATGGATGAGAATGCAAACAAGTAAAAGTAGCTCAAATGTTTGCAGTCAGTTAGAATCGTTATTAAATCAAAGAGACGAACAGAACGGGGACTCCACCAACACCGCGTATCAAAGTCAACCTATCAGGCATGGCGTCAGCAACACAGCCTGAGAAAACAGCTGCATCAGGCTTTTTTTTCTTTTTTCTGAGAGATCTCTGAAGTCGGAGAAAATTACATCAAGTGACTGGAGCGACTAAATGGATCTGGAGACGTATCTCGAACGGAGAGCGCGCGCTGCGAGCTGAGGGCATGTAGCTGCAAAAGACGTGCGAGCGATCGCAGCCCCTCAGCTTTGTTGGACGCACAATATTAAATATTAAACTTTAATGCTGCTGGGAAGAATACAAGCAGAAAGAGAGCGATATTACCCTCTTAAGAAGGACCTGAAAGGCAGGGATACTCAGTGTTTACAGGAAGGAGAGCTGCAGGGTCCCAACAGCAGCGAGAAGTGTCGGAGTCGTCCACTCTACATCAACACCTCCAGACGACAATCTGTGTGCGACCTGCAGCTTTACAGTTTATGTTTCCAACTTTTGTTCTCGATAAAAAGTTTCAAGAAAAAAGTTTGACTGATAATCGTGGGCATTCACTACAGTTGCTGCAGCTTGTGATGAGACTGAAGTTTAAATAGTCCAGGATCAGTTTCCACTGAGGTCATTCAAATTCAAAAACAGCCGTGCACAAACAGACGAGTTCTAATGACCAATATTGTTGAAAGCAGTTTGTTTTTGCAGAAATGTGTTGCATTCAGTGCCTTTTCTCTTTTATCTTTAACTTGCACTCGTGCTGCTGATATTCTGTATTTCACCGAGCGCATGTCGGACTTTAACTCGTCTCTACAAACCACAAAAGCGTCAAAACAACATTGTGGGTGAATTGGGTTCAGTTTTCTCTGCGACATTTATTAAACATAGATTATTTCTTCAAAAACAACCTGAGGGAATTAAAAAGTAGATAAACATGTGAAATGGATTTATTCCCGGAGAAGTTAATGGACACATTAGCATACGTTGTGCAGGGATGTGTAAAATAACTGTCGGTTAACAAACACGCGCTGCGGCATGCAAACAAGGCGAGTCCCTCATTTATTGGATAATAGCAGCAAATGAATCACAGCCAGCGTTTATTAATTCTCCACGTTGGTGCAAATGTCACGGAGCCCATTGGAGTGATCAACACTCCTGTCGGCTGTGACGTCACGTCGTTTTTTTGTCCAGAAGCTGCTGCTGCTAATGCAAACGGAGGACGGCTGCTTCTACTAATGCTGATTGTGCGAGCTGCAAATCGCACTATTCCCACAACGCTGCTAAAAAGTGCAGGGAAGTTGGCCAAAGCTCAACCTAACACCACTAATGACCACTTGATTTAAACTCCATTGTCTTTATTGAGGCTTATTCAACATTACTTTTAATGGATTCAGCTTTAGGAAACGGTTTAAATCCACCTTCTGCCTCGTCCTCTGTCCTCAAACAATCCTCTCTGCC
>JAUESE010000063.1:2473140-2487373 GCA_032274725.1 Malacoctenus triangulatus
CCCCCCCCCCCCCCCCCCCCCCCCCCCCCCCCCCCCCCCCCCCCCCCCCCCCCCCCCCCCCCCCCCCCCCCCCTGCGTGTAAGTAATTTGCTGGTTAATTTATGGAAACTTTGCAGTTACGAACCAGAACATTGCTGTGTGATGCCTGTCGCAGGCACGTTTTAGAAAACTGTATTACCTCGTGGAAAACTGGATGAAACTCAGTAGAATTCAGGGTAACTTTTGGTGTCTTGTAGTTATAGGAAAAAACATTTACATTTATAGCATTCAGGGTTAATTGCATGCATATTTCGAACCTCTCTAAGTATTTACAGCTGCATGACTCGGCCTCTCAAAGCACTATCTTGATTGCAGCGGGGAAAATAAAACGGCACACGAAAGAAGGAAATCATGGTTTGTAGATTAGACCGTTATTGAAATGACGCTTCTTGCGAAAGAAACCTACAGCAAACGTGACGAGGTTCACGAAGAAAAGTGACACGACCTTGAAATAAAAGACTAATGTATATTTTACACTTGAACATCTCCTCAGCTCGTTTTCAGAAAACCTTACAGCTCCTCCAATTCTCTCAACTTCATGACCGTTTTGCAGCCATAAGGAAAAGCTGCCGGCTGAACACAACGACTCTGATTCATTAAACTAATTTGCATACTCGCCGGTGGTAAATCAGCAGCTCTCTGCACGGGTTAATTCTGCTCTCCGCCGTTGATTTGTTCTTGTCGGAGTGAATGCACGAGTGCTTCAGACGTGACACACCAGCAGCTGCTCGTATCATTAAAACAGTTGCAGCGAGAGCGAGAAAGTTCAGGAGAAGTTGGACGAGGAGGGACGAGCGTGTGCGCGTGAATATGAATATCTGATTATGCAGCTTGACAATACATTAGCTCGCTGTTCACATCCAGGCTCTGGCTCCAGGAAGGGTCTCCGGGTTGACAAGGGCGAGAACCTCGGCAAGGTTGAGCGCGGCGGCGATGCTATTTTGGGATGTTGCATCAGGGAGACGGTGTGTTTGCGCGTCTGTGTGTGTCAGAAGTTTATTAACAAGGGCAAAAGGAAGACAAAGAGAGCGGGTTACTTTCTTCCCCGGAGGCACGAGGTTCTGGTTGGTTTTGAGGATGTGTGTCAGAGCCTTCTTGATGTTTTTCTCCTTCATGCTGGACAGCACGGCGGGGGGCAGGAACAGCGGCAGCCCCCACTCCTTTCTGTGGAGAGGAGATTGATTTCAGCGTGAAGCAGCCTCAGGAAGAAAAATGAAGCATTTTGCACTGGACTGGGGTTAAATGCTGGCGGTCAAAAGCAAGACAATGAATGATGTTTACGCTGAGATAAGCTGTCAGCAACCGAACAAAACCACGAGTTTACTTTCAGGTTGGAATTTATTTTATTAAGACTTTTTTAAGTCACTTTTTAAAATGATCCCTATTATTTTACAACATATACGATATGAAACTGATTTTTTGTCACAAATTGAGACGAATTTCTCAGTGAAAAACTGTAAAAAAAAGATCATGATCGCAGTCACGTGCACCCGTTCGCACAAACTTACTGGATGTACTTGAGCGAGACCTTCTGAGTCTGCCTGGTTGTCATGGTGAGGATGTACATCTGCAGCGCAGCCAATCGCAGCGCCGCGTCGTACTTCAGCTCCGGGCCGAAGCGCTCCATGACCACGTCGTTGCAGCTCTGTGGCGAAAGCAGGAAGTGAAAGTTATATGAAGACCCTCTCTGCTCCACGGCATGTCTTTTAGGACTCGGAAGCACAAACTGGTGAATTTTGCTGAGGAAATCATTAAACAGTTTACCTAAAGTGTGTTAATAATCAGAAGTTATCCTCAAACCATCCAGAACTCCTGTTTAAAGCTACGACCACTGGTGTAATACCGATGCCCACCTGAACGTAGAGGTATTCAAACGCCACGGCGTCCCTCCGTAACAGCTCCACGGGGTCTCTGGGGACAAAGCTGAGCCTGAAGAAACACTTCATCTTGTCCGAGCCGGGTCTCTGGGTCACCTGGTTACAACCCACAGAGAGGAGCATTAGCAACTGTGCTAACGAATAAGCACAGTGTTCAAAAACAGCTTTTTTTTTTTATTTTTATTTTTTTAGAGCATCGTTAGCACACGCTGCAGCAGGCGCTTTCATTTTCTTTCAAATATAGAAGCAAAGCGGCTAACAGTGGCCTGAATCCATTTTTTATTCAAGACAAAAAACCACAAGACCAACATCATCTTTTAAATATTGATCATATTTGCTCAATTATTTAGCATGCGAGTGTAGCGAGGGCGAGAGGGGTTTATTTTCTACTTGAAGCGCTACAAGCTTCTTTTTTTTTTTTCTTCTCTTTTCCCACTGCATCTGTCACAGAGACTGACACTGAGGTGTGTTACAGTAAAGCGAGTGCTTTGTCAGAGCTTGTCGGAGAAGAATGACTCTTAAACGCTTTCCTGCCATTGTGTGTGCCACGTGCGGAGCTTCACATCCGAACTGTGTGGCATGAATATTAAAACTGTCCTCTTGTGATCCTGCAACCTCATTAGCATGGAGCGGGCACCGTGGATGAGCACGGGAATGCGTGCGTGTTTGTGTGTGTGTGTGTGTGTGTGGGAGGGTAGGTGTAATGTGAGCTGTCGCCCCTGCTGTGCCAGTGCTGATAAATGACACCGGGTCTAAATGCTGGCTGAATACAGAGCAGTGGCGGAGAGGGTGCGTGCCAGGCGCTTTGTGGGGAAGGGAAGTGGAAGGGAAGTGGGGAGAGGCGGAAACACGTCCTACCTGAGTAAGCATCTCCTGCTCATGCAGGAGCAGCAGTCTGGTTCCCGAGCCTTCGCACCTCTGCTCCAACACCAGCGAGAAGTGCTCGATGCATTTGATCGACAGCTTCTCTTGCAGGGTCAGGATCACCTCCTGAAAGGAGAGCGTCGTGTTTCACTCGCGATTAAAAGTCGGAAGGCACCTGATTAAAACCCGCGTTTCGTATGGATCTGGGTCACTATACGGCCGCACGTCGGGAAACCGTAATATACGATGGCATTATGCATGAACCGGGTGCAACAATCACACTGTTTGGATGCCGCGCGTGCAACCAAAACTGAGCAGTTCTTCACCCGGCGAAATCTCTGAAGATGAGAACGTGGAGTGGAAACATAACTTATTTACTTCACACCCCCCCTCTCTCTCCTCGTCCTCCCTCAACACAAGGTCAGAACATGTTTAGGAGGCCTGTCACTCATTTGATCACTTATTTCAAAGTTTCTCTCGGTTATCTGCGAGGGGTGAACCCGAGGAGTAAAGCGCTGCAGCGAGCAGAGGTCGCTTCAGTTGTGGACACTTAAATAACTCTTTGACACAATCAGCATTTTCTCAAGTAAATTCAGCGAGAAAGAAGCCTCTTTATGTGTAATACATACATTATTTATATATGTATAGGAAACTGCATTGCTTCTTATCATTTCACTTTGATACAAAAGGACAATTACTGCAAATTGAGGTGAATCCATCGAGGTTCCTGGTAACATTCCGGATAATATTCGTTCCTGCTTAAGGTGTCAGGTTGAAGGCTTGGAGAGATAAAATATAAATTCACTGAATCAATATTCAAATGACGCCTCATTGAGATTCTATTGCGTGAAGTGAACCCAACACTGGAAGTCGCGGAGGACCGCCAGCAGATGAGAACGGACATGTTGGAAAAATGTGCCGTCTGGCCGCGTTGACGGAATGATTAAAGCGCGTAAACAAGCGGGGCTCCGGGAGTGACAGGACGCCGTGATCGGTGTGTGTCGGGCCACGCCGGCTGGAATTTAAAACGTCCCGTTTGTAATTACCGACGCGACGGAGACGGCCGGCGCCTGCTGCCTCACCTTGATGGAGGTGCTGCTGTCGAAGCGGAAGGACTTGGTCTGCCCGTTCTCCAGGTAGACCTTCAGGACGTTTGGCATGAACAGGAGGGAGTTGTCCTTCACCGGGTTCTGCAAAGCAGGGCGAGACCGTCAGCCCCGTGGGGTCGCCGTGGCGACGCCGTCGCACAACATGTGTGTGTGTGTTTCTGTGTGTGTGTGTGGGAACTGACTGGAACCTGGCCGTTTATAATGACCTCCTCAGCAAAGCGCACTTTGACCGGATTGGACTTGAGCATGGCTTTTTTGGCTGCACTGATGAACGCCGATTTAGGGGACTAAGAGGCAAGCGTCCAAAAGGAGGGAGGGAGGGAGGGAGGGAGGGAGGCAGGGGGAGGGGGGAGAGCATACAAACAGATAAACAGAAAGAGATAAATCAGCAAAAATGCAGGAAAGAAAACACTGTAAAAAATCGAGACAAAAAACAGCAGCAAGCCTTCTCTGGATTGTCTGTTCCTCCTCTTAATCTTTGTTTCAGCGGAGCAAAGCGAAGGACTATTTTCAGAGGCACAATGATACACAGCATTATCATATAAATACAGACTGTATTCTACAACCTTGAAAAGAAGAGTAATCCTCGTAATTGAGTTGGAAAGTTTGTTGGATCATGGAAACACAGTTTGAACAGTGTCTTATGTTTGACTCCTTGCTGCTACAAAACAAGCCTGAGATCTTACAGGAAGCTGAAACGGTAAAACGTGCGAACAAGACAGCTTTACGCAGACAACCGAACCTTTGCCACAATATTGAAAGTGATCGTCAGTGACTCTATTTTGTAAATGCGGGAGACAGTTTAATAAGGAGGGTTTGGCAGAGTTGGAGTTGGCACGGATGTGAAGGTGGAAGCTGCAAATCTGCAGCGCCCTAAACGTGCATCCAAGGACAAACAGTGTCCTCAATCGGACTCAGCTCATTTCTCAGAGGAGCCATTATGCATCATCATCATCATCATTCCCACCATTTAGTGTGAGCACACAAGAAACAGACTGCTGATATTTAAACTAAAACTTGAATTGATTTACTGAGTATCACGTTTATTTTTCTTACTTTGTAAACTAAACAGATTATAACTAGATTTAAATGTTAACTAACCCCATTGCAGGACAAATATCTCTGATACTCACAGGATATGGTTGCACCACAGTCAGCAGGATGGATTCTTTACAGCTCCTGCAGAAAGAACAAAGAAGTCAACTCAAAAGCAACAAAAACAGTGAAGAACACGACTAGTTTCAGTTGAAGTGAGGTGAGGTTCATCTGAGCATCGCAAGAACGACCTGAATCACATGTGAACTCCTCATTTTATCATTGATCCAAAGAGATTCACTGTTTCCTATGAAGATGATTTCAGCTCCTTGTTGGTCACAATTTAAAATATGCAAACTTTTTGTGCAGTGATGCGAACTGTATGAGCTAATACAGAACAAGAGCCTCAGTGTATTGATCTGGACGATGGGCTTTAAAGGCAAATGAATGGCAATAACTTAAATGAACTGCGCGCCTTGTATTGAGTTAATTAGATTCTGGGCTCTTCCATCAATATAAATGACAATATCTGAGCACCTGCAGTGAACGAGGAGGATTCTGCGTTCTCCATCAAGCCCACCACCTGACTGACCCCGGCTGAACCGCCCCAGCTCCCACTCTCCAAGTTTACCTGACGAGATCGATGACTCGTTCTCTGGGAGCCGAGCTGACGGGCTCGTCGTTGATCATGATGATCTCATCGCCTGGCAGCAGCTTCCCCTCCGACGGACCGCCTGCGCGCGCACACAAAAAGGAAAAAAAAAACACATGCAAACAACGAGCCGAAGCAGCAGCGAGCGGAGAGAGATTCAGTCTGTCAGCCGCTGATCATCTGTGAATGAATCATGACTGCAAACATGAGCCATTTCTGCACATCAGCGCTTGGTTTGTAAACCAGCCAGCCGTGCTGTTTGTGTGTAGTGTGTTGATGTCGGTATCGAGTACGAACGCTAATCCACTGCATGCCAGCGTATACATATTCGCATCTTTGGATCACAGGCCTCGGCTGAATATTCATGAGCTCAACTGTCTGCTTAGGATGCAGCAGTGAATGATTATTGAGGGGCCTGATCACTGTGTGTCTGCAGCCAGTGCAGTTGGCAGCAATCTGGCAGTCAGCCCACATACCGAATCCTTCTCAGATAAAAAGGAAAACTCTTGATTTGTGTTCATTTTCCTTGTTATGTGCCATCAATACTTGATGAAATTACACTAACTCAACGTCTAATAGCAGCATCTTTGATTGTATTTAAAAATACTGCATGACAGCAAACAGTTTGGTAATTTGGAGCAAACTCTGAAGGACGGTTCCTGCGTGTGACATGGCGAAAACTACGGAGGAACGTCGTGACCCGAGCCACGCTTGACAACGCAGAGTGACATTAAAGAAGTTGGTGCGAGTGTGATGATGTGACAGGTGACTGACAGCCGAGCAGAAGCACCGCGGGGCATTTAGGGCAGGAGGAGGAGGAGGACTGCGTCAAACACTCCGCAAACAAATGCGACAAACGTCTCAAGACAACAACTCCGACTCCAAAGTATTGGGTGCTTCAGATTAGATGTGCTTTAGTTTTATACGAGAGAAACTGTTTTATAAAAGCTTTAACGAGCTTCGATTTAAGAGAGCGAATACGTGTGCTGGCACCGGACTTCGGATGACACCCACCTGGCGTGACGGAGCGGACCACCACCGGTTTCTCACTGCCTGCCACGAAACCGAAGCCCAAGACGGGGTCCCGTCTCATCTCCACCAGACGAGGGGCGGGGGGGACCACGTCCAGGTGGACCTCCTCCAGGGAGCTGCTTTGGGACACTTGGCTGAAAAATCAAAAGAAGATCAAACATGTTATTTTGGTCGTCAAACAGAAAACAGAAGAATCATTGGTTTCACTTTGACTTCAGATAATCTGCTGAGCGACTTATCCTGAGTGACTTGAAGTGACTCAGCAACTGGTTTTACTTAATAACACACAGCTGGTAAAAGACAGAAAGACTCTCTGATTGCCTGAAAACGGTGTCCTTTATCTAAGTGAACATTTGAAGTCATTGTCACATAAAAAGACGATTTCAGCTCTAACAGATGACTGATTGGATCCCAGCAGTCAGCTTCTCATCAATCAGATCTTTGGCTTCAACATTTTGTGCTCAGGCCACTTCTAAGACAGAGCGCAGAGTCTAGCATTTATAAAACGCATCGGATTTGCAATCTGGAGCTGATTTTCATTTCACAGCCGTATAAAAGTGTACAGACTCCTCAGAATTATAGCACAGTGATCATTTCACCCAGCCACAAATATTCCTTTTTATTGCACAAAGGACTTCTGCTTTGAATGTGGTTGGACACGGCTGTAAATTGGTGTAATGATGGTCGAAGTAGCCGACTGGTCAGTCTTCGGAGTCGCTCGTTGCAGTTCGTCCACGAACTTATCAGGAGATTCTGCAGGTGAACTTTTCATCCACAAATAATCCCTTTTCCTTGTCTTGCAGCACGTTGATGTGCCCTCTGATCCTTTCCATGCTACGTCGTTTTTTGTTTTTTTTTTTTACTCCTCCAGCAAGCCACTGCACTCGGGGTGAGAGCACCACTAAAATTTAAATGTACCATATTAAATGACTTCCTGCTTGCCGAACCGCAGACGTCTGCCTCGGCCTCGACATTGAGGATGCAGAGTGCCTGTTAATTAAGCGCTGATGTACGTGTTCGGAGGGGTTAACTCCTTACAATGCCTCCGCTCCTCTTTTAAAAGAGCTCCCTTGGCAGTGACTGCCTCCACAGTGTCTCGCTGCTGTCTTGTGCGTCTGCCGTCCACCGTGCTGCACCCTTCCCAGATGTGTGCGACTTTTATCTGACTGGGTGACATCGTTTCTTCTGATTCTGTGTGACTCGCGCAGCTCTGAGTGTTCGTATCAAACGAGATGCGACACTATAAAGTAACTCGATGCAGCTTTTCCTAAATCTGCCGTTATGATGAAACATTTTCCAACCATATGGGACTCGACATTATCTCCAACCAATCCGGATCAAACTGGATCTCTCCCTGCTCTTTTCCCACCTTTCTTTCCCCTCCACCGCCCTCTTGCTCTTCTGTCGCCGCCATTATCACATTGATCTGCATTGTACATACGGCGCAGAAATCTCAAGCTAAATCTGTCTGTAATGAAGCATGTTCCAATCTGCGACGTCGGCTCATCTTCCCTGTCAGGGGTCGGGGAGGTTTAATCCCGTGGAAGGAGAGCGAGGCGATGGTGTCACAGGGTCAGGGGACGGCTGAAAACAAAAGGTCAAAGCCTGCTATTGCTCGCTGGTCGTGGATGGACACAACTGAGCGTGTGAGCTCTTGAATTGGGACTTAACAGGCTCCGGTTAGAACCAGTTGGAGGAGCCTGATCACCTGGTTTGTGCCTCGAAACATCACCAACCCAACCAGAGGCCACGAAACGCAATCATGAAGGCTTCAGCACGTATAACAGTATGCGTATGGTTGTACGTACTTGGTGAGGCAGTCCCGCGCCTCCCTGGCGTTGTTCATGGTGTCCCAACTGTACGGGGGCCCCTGCAGTCCCCCCCAGGAGCCAGGGCCGGGGGGCGGCCAGCCCGACGCTTTGTTCTTATGGCTGAAACACAGAAGAGAAGCACACGGTCAAGTTAAACAGGTGAAAGGTTTTGTGAGCGGTCTTTAAACAGGCGTCGTTTCCAACTTCTTCACAAGGAACGAACGGCTTTTGAATGAGAGTGAAGGGAGAATATTTCTGTGCCACGTGAAGCCATTGAGCAGCCCGGGTTACAGTTAGACAGCGCCACTTAGAGCGATCCCCCGCAGTCAAATAGCAGCTCGTCAGCTCCACAGATGGCCAATCAATTCCAGCGCAGGCCCCTCTGCAAAAAAACTGCACTGGGAAAAGCACTGACGAGACAGCTGATTCGCTTATTCCACATTACGCTAACAATGTCATTGAGTATTTCAGGCGTGGTTGGACTGAAGGGAGAGAAGGGGGAGTCCGAGAGGAGGGAGGGGGGGAGAAGACTCTATTTCAGCTTACTGGAGAAAATGGTGCTGAAAAAGTTGAGAACTGGTGTCAGTTTTAAGCTACAAACGCTAATTGTCAATGCTTCACATGCCTGCGTCGTAAAGCATCCATTCAAATGCTCTCCACAGAAACGCAATAAGACATCATTAAGCTGTTGAATTTAAGCATCTGTGCCCTTTATTCCCACGCTTGATTTATTTTACCCAGAGTCCTTCTCCCATTAGTTACAGGATTAATGGCATGTCAGTGTCAAAACGCAGACGAATGTTCGAGCACACAGCTGTTTCTCCACTGTGTGTTTTGATGACATTCAGAGCTTTAGGAGCTCAACGACCCGGTTGATCATTCATACATCGGTAGAAGTGAATGCGTACTAAATGAGGACGTCGTCGCCGTAGGAATCCAAACGATCCATCCCCATGTTGGGCGTTCGGTGGGTTGAATACATCAGTGAGTCATGTCATAGTTTGCAACGAGTGGGGAAAAAAGATAAAAGTAAAAGCTGGAGCGAAAAAAAAACAACCACAAAAAAAGTGATTTCTGACTTGTGTCTGGATATAAACACGCCTCCATTAACACAAACAAATGATGTTCAAGATCCAATTCCGACTCAGCTCAGCTCTTCGCTTTGGCTCCTCTCTATGCTGTTGCCATCCACCGATTACATCCTCAGAAGCCTGTGCAGCTCCTCAGTCATCCAATCGAAAAACAGATCCACCGCCGCTCCGGAATCCCAATCAGAGGCTCTTGTGCTGGAAACGCACGGTGGCGGCGGCGGCAGTGGCGGCGTTAGTGGCTGTGCGACTCTCCGGTGTGCGGCCAGACATTCATCTGTGTTTGTCATTGTGCTGCTGCTGCTGCTGCTGCTGCTGAGAGCAGCTTTGGTCCAAACTGAACTAAACTGCTGTGGCCTCGCCTCCTTTATCCCATAATCCCTCTCATCACAGAGAAAACAAATCCACGCTGTGTGTGTGTGTGTGTATGTGTATGTGTGTGTGTGAGAAGGAGAGTATTTCTGTGTGCACAACATATATGTGAGGATGTGTGTGGTGTAAGAGGATTTCAGGGAGCAACGTTAGCTGGAAGCTAACACCCGGGATCGAAAATTGATCGAGTTCACCTGAATTACAACACAAACGCGTCGCTTCAGGTTAAAGATGCTCCCAGTTCAGGATCCTCCTCTCAAACGAGATCAATTGATTTTTTTTTTCTCTCTGTTTTGGAGCCTGAAAATGTCGATTTCACTTGCTTGTATGCTTTAGAGTCACAGGTAGAACATTAAACATATAATTAACATAGGGTTTGCAGTGCAATGACTGGTTTTTCTGCTTCACCTCCTTCAGATTTGCATGTGTAATCAAGCTGAAAACTCTCTCAAACTGCTGCACGAGTGCACAACATCAGACACTTGGGTCAACCAGTCTGAACAAGTGACGGTGCGTTTTGTAATTGTGGGCATATGGTTGAAAAAGGGAAACCTGCAGAAGCCGCAGAAAGCTCCGTCCTCGCTCGCTTCGGTGTATCTTACAGAACGCAAAGGATTACAGGCTGAAGAAAAGGCCCGGCGGAAACCGACGCAGTGAAACATCACAACACAATCGCAGCCCGTGACTCGCCTCCATGAAAGCTGTTTTCCGGGGTGAACCGTGCAGCAGAGTTTTCTGTCCAATTGAAGTGGCGCAAACTGACGGCGTAGACACAAGGCGCTCTTTCCCCCCCTTTTCAGCCTTTGAAGTGTTTCCCTTCAACATGCCAGCAACTCACTATGCATTCAAAAGGAGCTGCTAGCTCCAGAAAAACTGGATTGACTTTAAAAAGTGCGTCGTTCTTTCAAAACCAATTGATTCATGTTGGGCTAAATAAAACTCCATCTGGGTGGATCAATTGCTGTTTCACACCACTGCTCAATGCGCTCATTTAAACAATGTTGCTCATTTCTTTGAGAAAAATGTGTCTTTTTGCATGAAGAAACAAAACACTATTAAGAAAAACACAGTTTTTAAAGCTTTGATTGTGAAAGATGGATAAAAGTTTGGTTTCAAAGGATACGAACAACAGCAAATAGCTTTTTTATCCCGTGTCTGATCTTCATCTTTACTTGTAGGTCACTCATCAAGACACCTGGATTGTATGCAACACCACAACAACCAAAGTCCTCACAAATCTGGTAATAATCCATCTACTGTTTGGCTTTAAGTCATGCACAGATGAGAACGATCGCTTTAAACTCGAGCTTTGTTCTTGCAGTTTTTTAGATTAACTCTTGAGCCTCCGTGGACAAAAATAACCTTCCCAGCTATTGATTAGTCATGGCTGCTTCTTCTGACACCGTCATTACAGATATCGATCCCTTCTGGTTTTTCATTACCTGGTTTTAAACACTGCAGATTGACCAAGCAACACACGCACTCTGGAGTCGCTTCCACGCGCTTCCATCGAGCGCTGCGCGACGTTACCGAGGTTCACCGGGTCGCTTCTTTTGCTGCGTCATATGTAAAAGCTCCACAGAGCAGAGCAGGAGTGGAGCCAGCTGGCACGGGACCCCCGCTCTGCTCGGCCACCTGATTTTGGTCGGAGGGATCGCAGCGCAACAGATATGCTTCATTTCTTTCGGGCCAGAGCTTTGATTTGGATTGCTGCTGTCCACCAAAGTAATCCATTACAGGGTTCAGCTAGGGGAACATCTATAATACCATACACACATATATATATATATCTACTATGTAATAGCCCATCAGAGCAGATTATAATCCTTCATCTTTCCATCACTAAATATGATTATTGTGGCATTCATAAAGAGTGCAGCAATTCAACCGAGCCCAGAAATAGGTTGAAGGATGACTCAGGCTTTTATCAAAGATCAGGAGGTCAGGAGGGTTTTTCCTGTTGTCATCTTAAATTAAAAAAAACTCTAAAACTCTAAAGAGATGAGCAGGGTGTTAAAGCGTCCAACTGGTGGAATCAGTTCCTTCTCCAGTCGGATTTGGAGCCTCTTCTTCCGAGTTTCAATCTGCAGCCCAACAACGGCGCGAACATGCCGTCGTAAAGAACGACGTACTCTCACAGTAAGAACAACTCGTCCCACAACAGATGGCGCGACTCCCACGGAGCGCCGATAGCAACGTCACGGAGCCTCGCCGAGATGAAATGGAGAGACAGAACGCTACTGAGGCAGCCAGGATCCACAGGGGGGGACCCGGTTTTCTTGCATTTCGCGCTGGTCTTTGCATCTTTTTCAGACCGACTGAGCCGCTTCTTTATGCACTGAAACTTAACATCATCAGTCATCGTGCTGAAGAAGAATTTGAACAAGATTTGAAAGAGCCAACCTCCATAAAGAGGTCGTTGCGATGCTACTTTCCCCCACGAGGAGTTAAAAAAAACAACCCTGCATTGACCTTCATTTTTTGAATAGCACAGTGGGAAACATCCCATAAAAACCTCTCAAACATCTTCATATGGACTCACTGGGTTTCCACAAAAGGCAAAGAGCCTTCCCAAGACGCGTTAGCCTACATTATGACAATATGTCGCCACCAGCAGTGACAGCCACACGCTTGGGTCGCCCTGTCAATTTTCAACACTCTACATAACAACTGGGCTAACTTCAGACCTCGTAGGATTCAATGGGCGGCGTGTTTTCATCCCTTTTCACAAGCACTGGTTGTTGAATGCGCCCCATGCTGCTCCAGCCTCTCTGAGTACGCGGACATGGAGGTTAAGTGGCCGTCTGAAATATACACAGAAAATGTAAATTAGGACTTGGGTCAATTCCCCCTCAGTCGCCTCCTTTCGCATGTCGGCTGAGTCGGCAATAAACAGGAGAGTGGCCACTGGAAGTCTTTACTGTTATGGACTGATATAATGACTTAAGTGCTCTAAGGAGAATCTACTCCAATCAGAGTGATCTCAGCTCAATGGACTCCAGATAAGATGCCATGAGACAGCTGCGGCTACAAAGCACCGAGCGTGCAAAGTGGGAGAGAAAAAAAAGGGCAGAAGAAGAAAACTCGCAGCGAAACTCCACAACTGGCCCAAAGTAACTCTTGGCGTGTCAGCTCTGCAGATGTGTCGTTATCTCAGCTGGAAGCTCCATTAGAGTCACTCCGCTTCTGGTTTAAAAGTCACAACAGCGAAGTGCAGGGACGGGGAAAGCTGGAGACTGTTTTTCCAAGCTCCCCCATTTTTTATTTTCCGAAGGAAACGGTGAAACAGAGGGCGACTTACAAGCTTACAGGTTTGTTAGATTCCACACGGCGCGAGAGAGAGAGCAAAGCGAGCAGGGTCGGAGGAAGTCTTTGGTTACAGTCTGTGTCACGCTGGGAGTTCTGGATAAGGACAGAATGTTCTATAAATGCCAGAGAATCTCTGATAAAGCCTGGAGAAAATAAATGAAAGACACTTTCACAAACTATTCACAAGTAACCTCCAGTGGAGGAGCAAGTATTGTGTATTGACCATGAAAGCTCTGAATGGAAAGCTTGTACGTGATGCCAAATTTTATATCTTAATCCTATAAATTCATTCAAAACAATTCCCATGAAATCAGCCCACAAGCCTTCATTTTTCTGTCGTTGGGAGAAATCAGGCCTATCAGACATGATGTGTTGGAAATTAGACTTACATCTCATCCGATGTAATAGAATTTGTGCTGCTGCCAGCAAGAACGAGCTCATCCAATCTCAGAGTAACATGTCACTTGAATCGTCCTAATTGGCTTTTTAATAGAGCTTTTTGCCTCTTGATCTCCCTCATTAAGCTCATTATTGCTCCACCTTTCAGAGGCGGCGCTCGGAGGGAGCAGCTCCATCCCTCGCCCGCTGCCCACTGCCTCTCCATTCCTGCCTTCCTTCCACTCTCCACTCCTTTTCCACTCTATCTCCTGCTTCATAAATGAAACATCGTTGTTAAAACTTGGAGCTACTCGGACTTTTTATAGCTCTACTGTCTGAAGTCAACATGCTTCGGCTCTTAGAGCCTTTCACCAACAGAAGGGAGCGCATGCATATGAAGGCCATGAAAGGAGACGACAGAGTTTCTTCATGATTCATTCTGGAAGCTCGCAGGACGTATACAAAAGTTTCCTCAAGTTTAAGAACAATTTGGGGAGTATTGTGCAAATGAGGACAGTCTTTGACTTCCCTTTCAGTCCACAGTCTAACAGGTAGACAAAGCAAAAACAGAGCAGGCTTCAAAGGCAGGGAAGTCTTACTGACAAAGTCAGTCTCACAGTCAGAAAGAGGAAGGCAGGAAGGAGCAGCCAGTCGACTGGCGGACGTG
>JAUESE010000063.1:2515686-2534299 GCA_032274725.1 Malacoctenus triangulatus
CCCCCCCCCCCCCCCCCCCCCCCCCCCCCCCACAAAATCTCGTGAGATATTCTGACTGGAACAATGTTCGCGAGCCCTCTGTTCACATTAAATACTCAACATAAGCTGCGTGTCAGATGATGAACATGATAGGCTTACAAGGAAGGCGGGAAAGAAGCGTCCCAGTTCACGCCGACCTCTGGTTTTCCTAGATATCCCGGGCTCAGTCCGCATAAATCCAAGACCCCTTGGCCTCTGCCGGGAGGGGGATATGTCTCTGAGACAAAGCCTCCGCCGTCTCATCTGGCGCTATACCACCATCGCACAACCAATCACTTCGACAGATAGAACATGCCAGTGATCGGCCAACAGTGGGGGGAGAGGGAGGGAGTGAAAAATCCCCCCCCCTCCTCCCATCTAATCAGTAGCGGGGAAAACTAATCCGGAATCTTCTTAGTATCCGCTACTCGGCCAAATCCTCTAAATCTTGCCATCTCATCTTAGCTCCACCGGCCTTCCTAATCTCAATGCAAACAAATTATCCTCATCAGAGGGGAACTTAAGAACGCTTTGACGACCAATGACAAACAAGACAACCTGACGGGACGATGAGAGCGCGGGGAAGGTGCGTTGCGTTCGCGTCCCACGGAAATCGAGTCCGGTTTGCTGAGCTTTTTCACTGTCAATCAAATAAAGCCGATTCAAGGCTTCCCATTATGGAAGGACAAGCATGTTTCCATCTTCAATTGACATTCAGGGAATATTTTTCACGCTCTTTTGTGCCAGAAAACGCAGCCTCGTGCTAATCTTCATTTCTGTTAGATCAGTAATAACACAAGACAAGCCGCTTTGGGCGTACACATTGTAAATCAGTATACCGTGTGCGTACACACACACACACACACAGACCCACACTTAATCATAATCATTCTTGCGGAGAAAGGGAGAGTGAGAGATCAACTGTGGCCAAATCCCAGAATGCACTGCACTTCAGTCTCCGGGACATCAATCAGTTTTTGCCCGCTCGGCACAATCTGCCACCGGGCTGATTTTCAGTTAAAGAAGAAAAAAAAACAGAAAAGGCTCGAAGCCTCTCCCAAAAGGCGACAGTGTGTTTAGTCGGTGGCCGGCGTCCCACCGACACGTTGGCGCCGCGCTGATAATTAGATGGCGAGAAGGGAAGCGTGGCGGCGGTTTCTCCATCGAATGTGATCAACCCTGTCGGAATGACTTACAGATCACTGCGGAGGAGATTGAAACGGCAAAAAGTAATTTACTTTTAAGCACTTTGCAAGCGCCGTTCTGACGAATATTATATTCTATAGAAAAGAGACGCGCCGCTCGTTTCAGGTTGGGAGTGAATTAAAAGGCCGTCCACCCGCCTTCGCCCGGCTGCTGATGAGGCGACAAGACATGCTTTGCCAAGAGGGGTTGCTAATGCTCGAGGTATTGGTATTTAATTTAAGTGTCACGTGCCGACAATGCCTTTCCTGAGCCTCTGTCCAGCCAGGAAACTAAAATACAAGCAGTAATCTCACCATTCAGAACATCACTCCGCACCAACAACCAACTGCAGATGGAAACCTTTTGTCTCAGCGTCTGGATTTGTAAATATTTGGGGTGAAAACGCGAGAACTGCTCAAGAGCCACGTTTGTCAAGGTGAAGGAGTCTCGCTGTTGCTCGCCAGCGCTGCTCGGTGGCACCGGGGCGGTACTGCGAGTGGTTGATTAGAGAATGTGCGGATCTAAATCCCTCAGGTTTGGGACCGGCTGAACTGAAGATCGCTCGGGAGGATTTAAAGATTAAGACTCCCGCGCTTGTGTAACGCCCACTCATCTCCCTCCCTCTGACACATGCTCTTCCTCACTTCCTCCCTCCACTCCACGCTCTCATGTACTTTTCCTTTGTTTTGGTGTTTCTGGGTTATTTTAGAGAGCAGGTAAATCCCCGGCTACCTATTTTGGTGTTTTGAGGCTATTCTTGGATTCTTTTGCCTTTTTCCGAGCCAACCAATGCGCCAGTTGCTGTCTGGTTTTATTTCTTAGTGAGGTCATACCTTGGTTAATGAGCCACACTCGCCATTAGCAAGGTGCACTTCTTTTCAGTGTCCACAAAGCACCACTGCATCTCTTTAAAGATCTATTTTAGGATACTGTACATTGCGTTGCACGGTTTCTGACCTCCTGACAGAAAAATCCATTTTTCTTAGGGACGAGCTGGGATTTCAATTTTATGCCTGACTGTTTCAGTAAGGAAACTATCAGCCTTCAGGCCTGAGTAATTCAAAGACCAGTCCTTTCCTATCTACACTAAGGGACAAAAAACACACACTTTAAAACCTTCCGCGTATCGGGTCGACCTTACCGACGTGGCTGACTTGTAACATAAATTGGACACATCTGCTTCCGCATCAATTACCTGAGAAAGAGCTCCAGATGTTTGATGAGGGCTCGCAGATTCCTCTCTGGGATTTGCATTTTTCCCAAGATCTCTGGCAGCTTCACTGGAGGGGCACAAAAAATAAAATAAAATAAGTGAGCGCCGTCGAGAGACGGACTGTGGACAGAAACGGTAGGGTGACAGGCGAGACGGACCGAAGAGACGGAGGAGGTGCTGTGCTCCGTAGAGGTAGGAGGGAGGAGGAGGCTGGTCCGTCAGAGGGTAGTTATCAGGCGTCAGCTTCCAGCTCAAAACCTGGGCGGTGGAACCAAATGGGAAGCAATCAGCATTAGCTGACCGCTGAATGAAAATCCTCCACATTAGCTTAAAAATACAGTGTGGAAAAAATGAGATCAATGTAAAATGTTATTCGAATAAAATATGCACAGAAAGGAACATAACTGCCTCAACGACATCATGTGTATGCAAATGCAGTCAGCGCTAATGTGCATAGATTATCACCCCGTGACGAAGGAAGGTCATTTCTGTAACTGTCCGCGTGTCCTTGATCAAGATGTTGTTTTTCTACAAAGTAACACAATGTGCGTCACACACGAGCGCATCACCTCGTTGAGCTCGTTGTTGCGGCGGCTCTCCAGGCCGTAGAACGGACCGCTTTGCTCTTTGCTTGGCGTCAAGGGCAAGGGGGACGAGGAGCCGCTGTGCACGGGCGTTTCTGGTTGTTGAGGGGGAGGAGCAACGAAAAAAGGAGAGAGAAAGTTTTTGATTATGATCATCTTTGATGTTTGAAAAACTGCTCAAAGGCATCAATGAACCAACTCAGAAAGTTCTGATATCTGACAAGATTCAAGATGTGGTTTGAAAGCTGGACAACACCGCCATCTAGTGACATGAAAAGGTTATTACACATACTTTATTTCTGATGCTGAAGTACATCACAAAAAACTGCCAAATGATAAAACTTGAGGTGGGACAACTTTTTCAAAGAATGGTTGGGTTAAGACCTCCGACCACCCCCTGGATTACAAAATATGTACAAATTTGGCTGCACATATGAAGAAGAGTCGACTTACTTCTCTCGAGATTTAGGAAGAATTTCGGCTGTGAGGACGTGTCAACCAATCGGCGCTTGAGCTGTGGGGACGCCGCGGCACTTCCTCCCCCTGTGTCATTCCACAACATCATGAAGTCAGTGAAAACACATTCAAAAGGACAAAAACAACTCTTCTGAGCTTCTATTATTCCCGTTACCTCCACTGCTGCCCTCAGCTGGCCGGTCACCTCCCGACGTGTTCCTGGTGGAACGCCGGAGCGACTGCGACTGGTAAGAGATGCAGTCCATGTCAGGGTGCCTCCTGCGCTTGGGGGTGGGGGCCGGAGCGGTGGGAGTGGTGGCCGAGGTGTCGCTCAGAGCCGGCTGGCTGTCTGTAGACTGAGGAGTGGGGGGGTTGTGCCCTGGTGGGCTCGGGCTGCGCTCGCGTTGGGTGCTTGGAAGGAGAAAGCATGAGGAGTTAAATGCCGCCAATTCAGAAGCAAGTACATGAGGACTCTTAACGGCTGCACCTACTTGCTGGAGCACGGCGAGCCTTCATTCATCGCCAGGATGAGGCGGGACGAGCTGACCTTTTTGAACTGCGCTTGTTCACAGGGATAGAGGAGGATCATGGGTAAGGTGAAGTCAAAGGTGATCCTCAGGCCATCCACCATTTCCTTACACAGCTCCTCACTGAGACAAACAGAGGAGGATGAGTCGGCACCAACAGAACTTCATGAATGGGTGAGCTGCAGAAGAGGGACAGCCCGATTGGACACCGACCTCTTCTCTGGAGGCACCGGCTGTGGACTGCTGCTCTGTGTGGTGCTCTGCTGACGCCTGTACCTCTCATTGGCCATGAACGCTTTGTTGATAGCAAAGTTCTTGACGTAGGATTCGAGGATGTGCACGACGTTTGTCTGACAAGGAACCATCACAAGCTGGAAAACACGCCAGTGTTAATTCTTTGACAGCCTGCAGACATTCATGTTTAGTCCCTAAACCTTTCCTTTGCATGTACCTTCTTCCTCTTGTTGATGTAGAAGCAATCATCTTCAAGTTTCTTCTTCAGGACATCAGGGATGCTGATGTCAACGTGTACGACCTTCTCCTCATTTTCCCTCTTGACGTTTATGTCTGGCTCGACCCTCTGAAAAGCATCACCACGTCAGCATCACCAGAGACCATCACAGTCCGACTAATCAAAGCTGATCCCAAACTCTACCATTTTGCTAATGTCCTCAGAGAAGGCGCTGTCCCCGCTGTTGGAGGAATCAGGGTCAGAGTCGTCGCCGTCGCTGCTCTCAGAAGTGGAAATCAAACCTGGTGAGAGAGACAATGACAAAAATGGAGGTGCTTAATTAGATTACTGAGGGATGCTGAGAGCAAACAGCAGAGATGGAGGGAGATTTCTCACATGCGTCATCGCTGTCATCTTCTTTGGGGAGAGTCTTCAGCGAGGATTTAGTGCCAGACTGACGACGCCGCCGCTTTGCCCATCCCTTTCTCTTCCTACCATAAAAAGAGAGAGACACACACAAACACACCATCTGTGATTTCAAGAAAAAACATCAAGTCGCACTTCCGTGCATTGGGAGAAAGCTTAGTGAAAGACAGCCTGCATTCAGCTGACTGACTCACATGCGACCGAGAGCTTTGCGAGCCAGTTTACGTTGCAACTTTCGGCTTTCCTCAGTGTCCCTTAGGACATGATCCTCAGCAGCCCAACGATCCCAGCTGCACAAACACACACAGGAAAATGAAGCAATCTAACGTTTGAGGATGTGATGAACATAGTTGGAAGTAAACAGTCACATTTGTTTTCTGAACATCACCTTCTGTTCCAACCGTTGAAGTGAATCAGGTACTTTGGGACACGTCTTCCATGTTCATCCGTTCCTATCCGGACTTCAAGGACCTGCAAAGCAAACAAAAGACAGAGATTTTGAGTACAAACAGAAAACAAGTGAGACAGTACTGGATCAATGTCACCCAAAATATACAAAATAACGTGCACCTTCTCATCGATTCACAACAACAGTCTCGCGTTAGACAGTTAAAATAACCACATGCATGAGTATCACTGCTACTTAAGGCAATTTGTCGGTGTTTTGTTCATCATAACTGTCTTTTCCTTCACGGTGCACCCCAGATGCTAGCGCTAGCAGCTAGCTGACTGTTAGCATGAATGCACCGCAGTACATTGAATATCTCTGTTAATGTGTTAGCTTGAGAGCTAAACCAAACAGTGCGAACGATACAACTCACAAACATTCTCCAAACTGAATCATTTAACATATAAAGTCAAAGTGCACGAACCTTTTATGAACGGTAAAACTAGCACTGATTTGACTGAACGCGGTTTGTTATTAGCATAGCTCAAATCCGGTGCGTTCGATTAAAGACGCACGACGTTGTGTTAAGCGGTTTAGCAGGAAAATTATGATTTAACTTGGAGTTTAAGGAAAAGCAATGCAACCACAACAACGGAGTGACGTGCAATAACAATGGTCTTGGGGATAAATTACCAGTTAAGTAGCCTGTTTAGAAATAAAAGAACCGCTATCCCTGCCAACATTCAAAATAGTCCATTACATGGTCATAAATACGTAATCAAACGTACCCGGAAATGGTCCAACCAAAACCAAGAATAGCAGCATTACTCTGTCAACAAATCCTAATATTGATTTACCCTTTCACCAATCAACAGTCCCACACCTTGTGTAATAACCAGTTTGCAGTATAAATCATACATTTTGTCCAAATAAAGCCGAAAAGCCAGAATTAACTTGCATTACCTTAGCGTCATACAACACTTTCGCCTTGGTGGGGTCTGGTTCGAAGCACAGGACTCGTTCTCCTTTGCGAAATAGATATATAATTCCTCGCGAACTCATTTGTTCATGGCGACTTGTGGGAAAGGAGGCATCGATCTGAACCTTTAACGCTCCTTAACTCTTTCAACGCCGCACGCTTTTCCTCGCGGAGGGGGTCTTCCCATCAAAGTTCGTCGCAGAAAGATGGCGCTGTGGCAGGAACCCGCTCTTTCTGACACATTCACTGACAACTCGTAAATCTTAAGACTGAAGTTACAGAGGACAACTTTGGGTTTTTTAGTCGCAATGCAAACTGCAACAGGCACGCACCACTCATGACATAAAAGAACAATAATCTTATGTTGTGATAAACAAAACCGGCCCTTTAATCTCAGTTATGTATTTAATATTTTCAGTACGATTTTCTTCTCTGACATTCATATATCCTTGAAAGCAGCACAAAACCTGCGATCGGATAAGACTCAATGGTCCTTCACTCATGCTGCACTTGGAGTGTATTTTAAAAAATCACCGCTAGATATCGCTATTGACGCAGACAAGTCACCTGCTAATTGACAACTCATGTAAAGTATATCTATCTCTATTTCATCACAGTTAACCACAACATTCAAAATATCCACATCATAACTGCAAATAAAAACAACCCATAAGGGCCATTGGCTCAAGGTCTTGCCAAATAAATAAAAATCATCTGTGTTCACTCAGAGATCTGTGACATGAAAACAATTAATAACCTCTGGGTAATAAAGTGCTCGACTGCAAATGGCCCAAGCGACAACAGAGCAGATCACGTTCTGAGAAACTGCAAATTAAGCAACCTGAGAATCGTACATCAGCCATATGTTGGTTTTGGATTCTTGAAATTAGGAAAAAGAACTTTGTCCTTGAGGCAAAATATAGTTGAACAAAGATCAACATGTTGCAATAATCTAATTTGGCAGCACTGAAACAGTATCGTGGCTCTCAAATCTGCTCTGCAGCCTCAATATGTTTCCACGTGCACGGATGCATTCCTCGGAGTTATTTATGCTGTGCCAATGCATATGTGTAAATTTGCAGATGTATTGACTTACCTCACTAATCTCACATACAAATTTGTGTTTTATTTGTGGGTGTAATGTATCCGGAGAAAGAGCGATCTTTCTTTGCAGAGCCACAAATATGTCAACGGTAACTGTTCAGAGAGACCAAAAAAAATAAAACAAACCACCCACTGTTGCTTCATATTTCATTCGCTGGAACTTTCGCAGAAATTTCTTTTGTTCCTGACCTTGTGACCTTAGCATTTAGGCCTATATCTGTCTGACAAGCCTGCACAGTGTAATGCAAGCTGATCCCCTGAGCAGGAAACCACATCTTTGCCTGCAGCTGAGGGTAAATCTCCTCTCATTTGGCTAAAAAATGTTTTCAGGCAACACTGCTCGACTCCTCCAAATATGGACAGCGTGCATGTAACACTGAACGTGACTGGCCGAGATACAGCGTTGCCGATTTGTACTCTTTCCCTTTGACCCCGAATAAATCTTATATCAACATCATTAATGTGCGAATCGAGTGATACAGCTGTGAAGTGGCCCAGAGGTCATAGAATGCCTCGCGTCCAGCTAGATTACTCCAAAGGGACTAACTGCTCCATAAAGACGTCCATATAACTATTGGTTTTGGCAATAGCAGCAGTGTGTTCCCCATGCTTCAGGTTCTGGCTCTGTTCCCCGCGCTATTTATAACCAGATGTAAAACAATGTTTTCTTATGATTGCGACTCGAGGTCTCATTCTTTGAACCCCCTCGGACTGTTTTTAGCAGGGTCAAATCTATCTCAGCTGTTATCAGTGTCACGTCACACTGGGTTGGTGTGTGTGTATGAGAGTGTGTGTGTGTGTGAGGGAGTGTGTCATGCTGCGCAGCTTCATAAGCTCCTTTATCAGCGGGCCTGGGGCACCTTCCTCTCCATACTCCCCACTGGCTCTTTTCATTTTCCCCCCCATACTTTCACACTGGGGGCCACACATGCTTTATTATTCCCTGTTTTTTCACTCACACCAGCCCATCATAGCATGGCTCTCTGTGAGCATCTGTGTAAACAAATGGCTGGCATCCAGCCTCATGCACAGGTGTATAAAGAGAGGCATCGGGCTATTAATCCTGCAGGCTCACTTATTGTGGGGCTAATAATAGCGCCCTGTAGGCCTCGCTGATAGGCCCATTATTCCCAGACGGGAGGGGGATTAATGGGAGACAAGGATTAATACTCCTATTCTCATCCCGGGCTAAATCATGTCTGTCTCTCTGCATGACCTTCTGATTATTGTGGCTGTCCTTGCCTAATTACGCCTCATAAAAAAATGAACCAACAGGCAAATAAATAATAAACCAGGAAAAGCTGCAGAGAGCCTTATTAGGTGGGCAAAAGTCGTTTAAATCACAAGTAGGTTAGAATGTTTTAGCGGATTTAGGGAGATGGTCGTTATATTATCACCTGAAAAAGACTCTGCAAACTCACGAAGTCTATCATCAAGTGATTTTAGGCCAAAATACAAACTGCATATTCGTCCCAAGTTTTCTGAACCCCACCCCCTCAACATGCCCACACAGACGCGTCCACACTCTCGCAATCTTCTCCCTCTGCAGTCTTGGAATGAGGCGAGGGAGCAAAAGACTTCTCCACTTTACGCAGCGTCCTCTATCCAAACGAACCAGCGCTCACTGCTCCACCAGCCGTTTTCAATGGAGCAACTCTAAACGCGCGGCTGTGTTCGTTGGAGACGCGCAGAGGAACACGGAGACATGTCAGCCGCCCAAGGACTCCTCAACAGCGTCTTTTCCTGCTCGTCCCCTGCCTCCAAAGCCATCACCAAACGGAGGCTACGCCAGACCCGCAGCCTGGACCCTGCGATCATCCGACACTGTGGCACCGCGGGGACCGAAGCAGCGAGCGCGGCGCAGTTTTCCGCCGCGGACTCAGGTGCGTCTCCGGCCGCCAAACCAACTTTACGCACCAAGATCCCGACCCTAAAGGAGCCCATTACTCCCTCCATCTCCGCCCCGTCTATCCCCTTGGATGTCTCTCCATCCTCCAACTTCCACTTTGACTATGACATCGTGAAGCGTGCCAAGAGGAATACCGCCGGGGATTTGCCGTTTATGGTGCGGGGACCCTGCGCGGTGCCGTCGGGGAGCACCGGCGCGCTCTTCTCGCCGAGAAGGTGGCTCCAGAGGAAAGTGCAGCAGTCCAGCTCTCACGCTTACGTGGTGTGGAAATCTGAGGTAAACTTTGCAACGAGGAGGAAAAAGGTGTTGTTTTTTTTTCCGACCAGTGGCTGGAGCACTGTCAGGAAAAGGTGTCATTCCGCGAAAAAAATGTGGCTTTATACACGTGTTTCCCCCCCGAATAAGTAGCTAACAAATACGATGGTGTCAGAAAGGAGAGAGAGCCAAGAGAGAGTTTAAGTGTGATTTTAGCAATGACAACACCTGGAAAATCTGGGGAAATTCAAGAAGAGGTTGAAAGAGACTCTTATCTGGAGGAATAATCACTGAGCTTTGCTGCAAAGTGTAGAATTAATTTCCAACAAAGTCCAGATCCATCTAAAATGTGATATCACTGACCTGCAGTGATTGACCAGACAGATTTATGCTTTGTGGGGGGGAAGTGTCGCTCATACTTTCATATCTGCATCATGGAAGCATTACAGTATCAGTCTAATCTAGCTTTGCGACTTGACTTTGCTTGGTTTGGCCTGAGGGCACTCGGGTTTACAGCTGCAGGGGCGAGCAGGCCGATCTGCTCGACTTTTTCCCACCCTCTGTTTCCTGGCGGTGGGAAAACAAAAGAAAATATTCGAGGAATCAAAGAAATCCAACAAAAGGTGCAATGAAGTGTACTTCGGTTCCCCTCCTACTGTTGTCGTCTTCAAGCTAGTTAGGCTTTTGTCATCATATAGACGTCAAACTGAGTGTGAATAAGGGGCTGGCAGTGTATGAAATCCTTACCAAAACATACTTGGGAGACTTATTTTAAGTGGGGGGGAGAGTGGGAGGGGTTTATAGGCCGCATACTTGGCACACATCCATATGCACTGCTGGAAAGGTATGATAATTTTCATGCTTCTGTTGGGGATTTAGTCCCCCACTCTGAACATCTTGCCTTTCATTTTCATCACGCAGTCAAGAGTGTGAGTGTTTGTGTGTACGTGCGGCCGCCAGCCGGCATGTGTGAGTGTGTCTGCGTGTACTGAAGTGAGGGTCTTAAGGACACATGGCCCGGGACTCGGTTCTCACGACTGGGAGCGGTCACAGGGTCAAAACCGGGCGGCCCTCAAACAGCTCTGCCATCATTTCCCATTACGAGGAGCGGCCCCCGGCTTCACTCCGGCTCTCGACGGTCCGCGTCCTCTCTCACTCGCACACACCTCCTGCTCCTCCTCCTCCTCCTCCAAAATGTCTAGAAAGCTCCCACTCAGCGCTGGTTCCCACCACTGGAACTGTATTTTCCATGCTGGACTCCACTGCCCCCCCTCCCCTCCCCCTACTACTGCTGATATGGCCCACTGAGGCTAGCATGGGGCCATCAGTATGGAGTCATTAGCACAATCTGGACCATGAAGTTATTGCACCTTGGAGTGTTTGTAAAAATACAGATCCAGGGAGCGTTGCGGGTCTGCTGGGATGTGTCACACACAGTTGGGTGTGAAGTAAAAGCCTGGAATGATGTGTAAACAAAGGCTTTATGTTGAAAACGTCACACATTGTACATTAACCCAGTTTTAAGGTTGTTTTTTTTCTTTTTCTTGTAACATTAGTATGAGCGAGGGGCGAGCCAGTATATTTTTACAGACTGAAAACAACAATGGAAAGTAGAATTGTAACCCTAAGAGGACCATAATAGTTCCCTCGCACTAAAATCCACATAATAATCACATGCATTTTCATGACAACAACAAACTTTTCATCGGAGGCAAAGATTAAATGAATGAGGAATAAAAAACAGTCGAATCGACGACGACGACTGGAAGGAGAAACACTGGACTGGGTTTCTGAGAAGGCGTTCCATGCATCGCTCATACATTCACTGTTAGTGAAGATATAAACATTTGCGTGCATGTGTTCGCCACCAAATGCACGTTTGCACACGTGCCTGCGCGTGTGGCACCACTGCGCGAACCGTCCCTGCACTTTGCCTTTTTAGGGAGCCCGACATGAAGAGAGGAGGCCGAGAGAGACAGAGAGACAAAGCGGAGATGTAATGGTTTACAGTGGAGGCGGCCCCTGACAGTTATATTGCCCATGATTGCTTAATGGCTCCTCTTTTTTCCATTACCAACTTGTTGATGTTGAAAGAACAATGATGCAGAAAGTAGTCCTCTTTTGTTTTTACAGCGGAGGAGTCCGTTACCGGATCGGGCCCTCGCAGAGTGATCGCCTCCAGAGCTGGACGTCACGTCAACGCGTGTGCTCTTGCGAGAAAATATGGGTATAAAAACAGTCTTTACAAGGACACTGACATGCTGGAATTCTTAACTTTACTTTATGAACCTCCGCACAGCTTCTGTGTCTCCTGGACTACTTTTCTCATGTATGAGAGGAAATCGCGGCTAATTTGGTTGTTCATGAGGGCCGCCAGAATGTTGACATTGTATGGTCTATTTTTAGACACACTTACACGAATACTTCAGAGGGGGAGTAATGAAAATCAGCGCAAAAACGGACCAACTCGGACTAAAAATTGTTACTGGAGGACCAATAATAGTTCATTTAAAGTAACGTGTGCTTGACTTGGCCTTAAAATCATGTTTTTTAAAAACAAACTGAACTACTCGTTGCAAAAGCATGAACAGTACAGATAAAGTAAACTGGAATATTTACAGGCCGGTCCTTTTGATTTGTTTCAATTCATACTCGTAAACTTCTACTCTATCTGCTTCATCAACCCGAACAAAGACCAGAAACCACCACAGAAAATTGTATTTACTACATGGGAGAAATTGCTTGCATATCATCTCTGTGGTATATTGTGTTTTGGCACTCAGCGTGTCCGAAGCATCTAATCACAGAACGGCGTTTGTGGAGCACGTTTTTTTTCGGGAGCATTCCTGCATGAAGTGCTGCACGTGTTCGCCTCTGCCCAAGCCTTCAACCCGACAAATTGAGCTGTTGACACACGTCACGGCTTTCTGCCAGAAGCAGAAAGAGTATTTCTCACAACAATAACACATGGAAGTATTACCAGTACTGAGCTGCAGCATAAACTTGAGTACATGAGGACGGGTCGTTTGACTCGACCCCCCCCCCCCCTCCTTCCCACTCCCCGCCGCCTTGGCTCGCATCTTGATATTGTTTTGCACGGCACCTCAGAGAACCTCCAAGGTTCAGAGTGAAAAGTGGGAGCGATCGTGGCTTTTTCTGTCAGCACTCGCTTCGATTGAATATACTGACAACAATGTTTGGAGTGGGAGGCTCTGACAAGGGGGGGGTCAACAGCTCAGATCTACAGCTTGAGATATTTTCTCTCAGTTTTGCAATCCTGGGAAACACAATGAGTTGCTACATCATCGATCATTAGCACCCAAAATCGGACCACAATAATCAGCTCAACAGCTCCAAACAAGCAAAAGCGCAAAAGCAATCCATAAATTCGCACCTGATCCTCTATATTCCATATCTAGACAGGCAGAATTCCTTGTTGGAACATAAAATTTCTTGGCCGTGCGCAAGGAAACAGCGGAGCTTGAACTCGTGAACCTGCGGCAATCCATTCTGCCTTCCCTCCCCGCTCGCCTTCCAAAGGAGGAGGCTGCGTCGGAGGAGCGCGGCCTTGATGCTTCGACATCCCTGGAATGCTCGTACGAGAGGGAGGAGAGAGGAAAAAAAAAAAAAGAAGTGCATGCTGAAACCGAGCTGACACAACACGGGGCATGTCAGACGAGATTCAGACGGAGTCGCGGTTGCTTCGGTTTCGCCGCGGAGCGAGAGGGTCCAAATGTAGATCGGGGAGTCCAACTTATGATGTCGCCACTCTCAAGCCTCCGTCCAGACAGCAGAGTTGTGATGAAACGCTCGATGAGTTTCTTGGCTTGCAGGGAGTGTTCCTTGTCTTGAGGGTCTTTTCTCACAGGAGCGTTGCACCATCGTACGAGGGGAGGTGCCCCCCCTCCTTTCATCATGTCTTTATCGTGCCAGATCAGAACAGAAGTCCTTCAAGGTTGCTTATACTATGGAAAAAGATCTTCATCTTGTTCTTCTCATGAATGAACGGCCTGTCTTCACATGGTAGCATGTTTACATTAGGTCCTGCTATCTGTATCATGCAGGATACACAGTAAACCCGATTTTCCTGTTGAGATAAAATCAACAAAACACGTCGGAGGTCTTTTTCTTGGAAAGTGGAAGTTTGCACGCTGATTCAAGGGTGAACGTCTTCTGGGTTGAACTCCCGCGTTTCCGATGATGTTGTGAAAAAGAGCGGAGTTTTTCTGTCCCTCGTTGGCTAAAGTTGAAACGGGGTTTTCCCTTTTCACGCTCGAGCCAGGTGGGATGACGGCAGGAGGCGAGAGCTTGTTCAGGAACAGCTTGGGAAACAAAACAGTACCTGCTCGGCGCTGCCAGACATTCCTGCTTCTGGTATTGATGACCTGTGCTGTGCGTTCGCGTACAGTTCCCCCTCCTGGGGATGGATGCAGGCCTGCTCTGCAAGGGGCTCTGCTCTAATTACAGCCCTTATTAACTTTAATGGGCTGGTTGTAAACATCCTACAGACGGACTGCGTTGCTGTCCATATCGAAGGGGTTGGAAACCCCGTGGGTGACCCAAACAGCCAGAGCATTAAGCTGAACGAGTTATATCGAAGGCACATCGGGATCGCCTTTCTTTTCCCACCAGCTCCTTCATTTTCTTTTCCTTGGCAAAGCTTTAAACTCTTTATGAAACTCCAGATCAGGAACTGGATGTCGAGATAAAAGTAAGCACCCGTCGAACCTTCTCCTGTGTGGGATTTCTAAAGCCAACATCACATCCTCCAAGTAGTTGTGATAGCTCGGTAAAGTGTGGCCGCGCTCAATGAATTGAGCGGCCTTTATCACGGGAAAGAATGTCTCTCGTCCGCAACACAAGTCTCCAAATAAACACATCAACTTCCTGCCACTGACAAATGTAACCAAGCTTCAACTGACGTCACAAAACCACAAAAAAAGCAACTGAAAGCACGTTGAAGACACAAGATATCTTTACGACACCTTCAACACTTTTTGCTTGCACACACACACACACGCGCGCTCTGCTGTGAAGTCGCTCCTCACCTTCCTGCCTTGAAGTAATCACAGATATTTAAATGCATGTAAAACATGATTCGGAGGCCAATTGGACGTGACATCGAGTGATGCCCGTGAGACGGTCCAGCGTACTGTATAAGCACCCGGAGCTCACGCTCGTTTGTGGAGCGACACGCGATACCTGACGGCCCCCAAAAAATTTTCTCAACAACTTCTTTCCCCGAGACTCACATCGAAAAGAACCTGAAACTTGTGAGCCTGTTTGGCAGCGCTTGTGCTTCAACAATCTGGCGTCTCCTTTGGGATGTTTTCCCAACCACGGAGCAAAAGAGAGCAGCTTGAAATAGAGACGGCTGAAAAGTAAACATTAATTTCCGTAGCCAGAATCTCTCTCTGTCTGTTGCCGATTAACCCTCTCCTTCGGTGAGAAAGCGGCGGGGTTGGGTTACTTATTGTGTGCTCCAACGGGCCCGAGTGTGTGTGCGTCGGAGAGGATTCGAGGGCAGTGTGTGGATGATCTAATTTTGCACTTTCAGGTCTGAAGGCAAAAAAAATCCTTCCTCCCCCTCTTGTGTACTTCAGTGTGTGTATTCAACACTGAGTATGTCCACTAATGCTCTCTCTAATGTGGTTTGTCACGGGCCAGAGGGGGAACATGGAGGGGATCCTTTCACATGTGACACGCTTTGTTAAGTTTACAACTTCCCATTTCAGTATTCATCTCAATCAGCGTAAGCCCCGGTGATATGATACTCACACTGGGTGATGTGTTTCAAAACAGCTCCAAACACACTCGCTCTCTGTCAGATCCTGGAACAGCCACAGCGTGACCGAGTGTGTTTTCTCACCCCGCAGTGATTCTGTTTCGTTGTTATTGCTGGACTCTGCTTCAAAGCGGAGTCATCATCCAATAGATGCTCGTTGCTCTCTATGTTATAACTTAACAAAGGAAAACATAAGCAAGCCAACATGGCAACAACGTCCAAACTCTTGCAAGAGTCACAAAAAAATCAAAGCAACAGTCAGAATTTCATTCTGTCACAGACAAAGAAAACAAGTTGACGCATCAATCAATCTGTTAACTCCACTCTACTTGGTCATCTGGTTCTTGTACAAGGCAGCAAAGCCGACCAACATCGGTGTCATTGTCAGAGCTCATTGGAAGCCTCCTGATGTTTACCTCAGGATATAAGTCGACGGCATAACAAAAGGATGCTGCATGTTCATATCCTGTCCCGAGAAAACAGGAGCCCAGAGGAACAGAATCCAATTTTGCTCCTGATTTTTATCACTTCGACCTGAATTTCGGTTGTGCGAGACTCGCGGCTCCGGTTCAGCGCAGGACATCTCGCTTGCAGGCCTCACCTCTTTGTTATTTCTCCCGTCGCGGTGTTTTTCGTGCGGCCCCGCTTCACTCGCTCTCTCCTCTGTGTGTTTTAATTACTCGTGCACGCGGCGAAGCGTTTGACCTCGGTGTCACGCCGCCCTCTTGGATGCTTATTTATCGGTGAATAAAGCGCGTTTCGTGCTGTGCTTGGTGAGGATTAGCGGAGTGTTCCTGCTCACACATGTAGGATTTGGGGGGTTTGAGAACAAATACCTGGACTGGTGTGCGCGAGCGACTTTCCCAGGCAAAAAAAAATCATTGGACCAAATGAGGGAAATACTTTGAGAACGAAGCGAAGTTGTGATAAATCAGTAGAAACTGCGTATTTTGCCGGGCGGTGTGTGTGAGTGTGTGTGAGACTCTGTCAGCAGGAAGAGTTCAGGGAATTATTTATCTGGAATTCCAGGTCAGAGCTTCACGCCGAGGCCCCGGGGCTCCAAATGAAAGAGTGCTTGCTCCTGACTGAGTGACCCCCGGTCCCCCCCCTCTCTCTTTGTCGCTTTATTTCCCTCCACAGAACTCACTCCTGTCCATCCTTCTCTTCACTGACTCCCTCTTTGCTTTGAATCTGTGGCTGGCTTTTATGGCAGCAGGTGAAGTCAAAAAAGACCAACTAAACAGGTTGATTTTTTTTTCTCTGGGGAAACACGAGCTAAGCTGGGAACGCAGCCCGAGTGCGCTGGACAGGTCCGGCTTCGCCCTCTCCAAAGACTACACTGAAAGCACGCAGCAATCCGTTTTCTCACGTCAAGCTTTGTTTGAAGTATCGGAGAAAAACTTGCCTCCAAACGACAATAGTTTATGTTGTCTCCTCTCGCTTTCCGTCTGAAAAAGCCAAGTTTTGCCGTGAGCTCGGGTGTAGAACGAATAAATCCTCTGGTTTTTGATGAGCTTCCAACTTTAAGTCCAACTCCTCACCACTTAAAATGAAAAACAATTCAAATTTAGCGCAGAATCTAAAAGTAAAGCATCTCAGCTAAACTAATCTTTCCTGTTCATGGCACTACCTTTCCTCTGCTTTGAACACAGCTTCTCTTTAGCTTCTTATCACCTCTGCTCTCCCAACACCTCCTCACTATCGGGAGTCCCCGTTATCTACTAAGAGCGAGCTCAAACAACAAGCCGGAGGAAATGTGTCGGAAAAGACGGATGGACTATCAACCAAACACTGATTTGGCCGTCAGTTGTGTATTCAAACCCGAAACGAGGACATGTTCAAATTCTGTGGCCAAAAATGTAAAGAAGTGAGAGAGAGAGAGATCTGTGCTGCTGCTGACAGGCGTAAAGCAGCAACCTGAGGAGCCAGTGAGCTGCATACATCTGGTCCAAGTTTCTCTTGAGGATCAATAGGTCAGTGGGGCAGAAGGATTAGCTGAGAAGTCAGGTTACAGCAGATGAATCTGTCATAAAGGGAACCCTGAGCGTGTCATTTCGGAGTACAAATGGAGAGACTGCGTCCTGTGAGAAGCACAGCGAGCCTACTGAGCCAACCCCCCCGGCTGCCCTGCACTCCACCACCCCAATGAATCTGTCTGACAGTTAGGAAACAAACAGAGAGAGAGGAGGGGAGGGGGGGGGATAGAGAGGCTGTAGGGGTCCGACGCTGCCACAGCTGGAGCTCTGCAGGTTATAAATAGAAAAACAGCTCGGAGGAGCGACGGCTTGCAGGCTCCAGGAGCCGAGGGACGAGAGTCGGATTGGATGCAGGTGGGGGCGTATTGTGGAGCGAGCAGCTCCTGCACACACTCACTCACACACACAATAAGTCATGTTTCTGTGCCTTTAGGGGGAAAAATACATTGACTTACATTCATTTCCAGACAGGCCAACTGTAAACATCCAACCAGTACGACCTACATAACTCCAGTCTGATCTGAAGATTGTCCCCACATGGCAAATACACAGTCTAAGCGTTAGCTGGTGAGGGGGTCTTTAAAAGGGGAATCCTGCCATCTTGTGGACACTTTTCATCAACACTGTCTCCAGTTGTCTCCAACTTTTGCACAATAAGAGAATGTTCAGCATCAAAGCTGCCACAAGGGGGCATCGGTGAGCTTCTGCTAGATATTCCAGGAGAGAGACAAATTTGGGGAACATTCACAAGGAAATGGACTCCCTCTTTCTCTGTCACACACACTCTCACGCACACATACACACATACATATGATGGATTGCAGTGGAAGTGTGGGTGGGCTGCATTGTGGCCAGTTGCAGCTGTGCACATCTGTCTCCTCAGCCTCTCTGTGTCATAAGTATCTCACAAAAAACATTAGGCTGGCTGATAGCAGCTGCAGTCGGACCATATTTCACGGCACCGGGGCCAAATGAGATCGTTTGAAATGCACAACAGTTCTGCCCCGCTTCGCCGAGCACGTCGGCGTCACACGTAAGCTCAAACGTTCAAATCACAATTATGCAGATAAAGCTACTTCAGCCCGCCGCAGGCTGAACAGGACTCATTAAAAAAAAACACATAGCAGCGCTCCAACTTACTGTAAGAGCGGTCCAACCAATAAAGGCTTCTGGTAAGTGTGGGCATGTATTGTTATCATTACACACGGGCTCAGTACTCTCATAGGAGGACTCCAGTGGAGTGGAGATGTTTGTACTGTCACCAACACCCCCATAACCACGCATCTCTCTCTCTCTCTCTCTCTCTCTCTCTCTCTCTCTCTCTCTCTCTCTCTCTCTCTCTCTCTCTCTCTCTCTC
>JAUESE010000063.1:2542981-2553724 GCA_032274725.1 Malacoctenus triangulatus
GTGGGAGGTGGAGGACTCTGTGTGTGTGTGTGTGTGTGTGTGTGTGTGTGTGTGTGTGTGTGTGTGTGTGTGTGTGTTCTTGTTTTACTCTCTTTGTGGACACCTGAGTCCCTTTTCAGACCGGTGGGGTCCATCCTGCTGCATTTTAGGCTCAAAACGTTGCTTTAGACTGACAAAAACATCTAGAATCCGATTAATAGTTAAGCTTAGGAACTCAGTTGTGATGGTTGCTGCTAGAGTAAGGGGGTTGGGAATGCATTGTGTCAGTAACTGGGCCCCACATGTGTGTATATGTGTGTGTGCATGCATTAAAGTGAAGGAGAGTCAAGGCTGAAGAGGAAGCATCTGTATGTGAAATAACAGCCCCATTATACAGAGCATGAAGCATCTCAGCCTCACTTGAGGACACAAATAGATTGTGTGTTTGTTTTCATGCGCCATATGAAGAGTGGATTCATTCTGTGTCTGTGTGAATGGATGATGATGATGATACAAATGTATTCATGGGGATGAACAGTGTTAGTTTTGAAGGGGTCCCTCTCAGGCTGAGGGGGGGGGGTCTAAATGAGAAGCACTGTATTCATGGCTAAGCCTGCAGGATGTGAATCGACCAGCAAAGAAAGAATAATAATAAAGAATGAAAATCATTTAAAAAAGGCAAATAAATAAATAAACTGGGACATTTTAACTGTCTCAAATTGTTGTCATGCTAAAAAATGTCAAAAAGAGAGAGACAGGCACGGAGGCAGACTGATGGACCAGTCGAGCTGATCTGACATCAGCAGAGACGCACAGAAAAACCCCAAACATGCACTTTGGCTAAATTAAGCCTGATGTCTCGTACTCGGCAGTGTCTTAATCAAAGCTGCGCTTGTCATGGAGTGCCACGCACGTTTCCGTTGCAAAAACCACCGACAGGAAATGACCCAGACGAAAAGACACAGAGCGCTCGTGCATGTGAGGTCTGTTTGCATGTGAAGCAAGAGGATCCTGATGTGTGAGGAACCTGGTGTGTCACTCTGAGCTGTGTGCAAACAACTGGACGACAATAGAAAGCACGCAAACAGCATGTCTGTGCAGAAGCGTCGACTTAAGTTGAGTAAACAGCAGACAGAATAACTGACGAGAGAAAACACTGAGGACATTCCTCCACACAGAAGACAGTTTAAGGACCTAATTCAAGTCCATATTTGATGCAAAATCGAGTTTGTCTTGCAATCCAAAGGACTGATTGTTCTACTGTATCTTGGCTGTAGCAGCTGACTTTACATGCGTCTTGTTGCAT
Source organism: Malacoctenus triangulatus (assembly GCA_032274725.1). NCBI lineage: Eukaryota > Metazoa > Chordata > Actinopteri > Blenniiformes > Labrisomidae > Malacoctenus > Malacoctenus triangulatus. Next base: position 2,544,267 of record JAUESE010000063.1, read on the forward strand.
GTTCAGAGGTCAGAGGTCGCAGCTAAACATGTCCACTGTCCTGGCCTGTCAGAGTCTGTAAGCCTGGTCTAATGGAGACGGGACGGAGATGAAAGTTGTATAAGAACGCATGGCTACGACCCAGAAGCCCTCCCTTCCATCCCCCGCCCTGCCTCTCCATCTATTGGCCCCGTGGACGGAGATTTAGGACAAGTGGGTCGGCCTGTTGATGGAAGCATCCAGATTGAATCCAGACCAGCGCCGTCGTCACTTTGCACGCGTGTGTGTGCGTGTGTGTGTCGAGCGTTTCGTGGATTTCAGAGAGATTGACACGATTAAAACGTGTCTTTTCTCCAACGCGGGCCTTGAATTTGTTTATAATTAGACAGAATTTGTTCTACATGAAGCTGCAACTTTTTCATCTCGAGGGAGAGGTTCAACCCACGTTGCTCCAAAAGTCTTTTTTCCCCGTTACACACACTCACACACACACATTCCCTAGTTGTGAGGTCATCCCCCTGAGCAGCTTTGTGCAGCTCCTGCTGTAAATTCGTTTATGTGTGCCCAGGTTTTTTTCACCACCCTCCCTCCCTCCCTCCCCCACGCTCTCCCCCTTTTCTCCCTTGATTACGCCTGTTCTGGAGGCGTCCCGGTGGAGCCCGGGTCAAAGTTCAGTCTCTGAAAGACTGGAGATAAACGCCCCCCCCCTAAAAAACACACATGCTAATAAGGAGGCAAACACGTGGCCGATTGGATTCAACAACTTTTACACCTTCGCAGTGACATATCAGCGCTACGTTGTGGGTGGAGGTTAAAGTGGAGCAGCTGTGTTTGATTTAGAACTCTTTTACAAGGTATCGAAGTAGTTTATTACGGCTGATATCTCAAACCGAGAACGAATGAATGAATAAATCACAACGAGAAACATCTTATCTAACTCTAGCGCGTGCTCATCTGCAAAAATCTAACATGACCAGTAAAAAATAAGTTATAAATAAGCTTTAGGGCACAATTTGGAAATCTTTTAGCTTCTATATCTCGATGAGACGTGATCCGTCCTGCTGCTTCGCCCGCTGTCTTCACGCAGCCAGGCGAGGTCACGCCTCCATCGTCACCTCGCGACGTCGACCCTCGCCAGTGTTTAATAAACAGATCCTCGGCCCCGCGGGATTTTTCTCTGTCATTTACGGGTTCGTCTTGAAGCACTTTAAGCGAATACTTTCCGCTGCACGGAGTGATTTCATCACTCAGGCATGCGCCTTTTGGAGGGAGCGTTTCTGTACCTCTCCGACCCAACGATGTAAACATCAGCGTCGTGCTGCTCGCAAAAACCGTCCACCGTATCGCGCTGCAGTTATAGGCTGACCTCATGTGTTCCCTGTAAAAGATTATTGGTAATCCTTGAAAATAGACGATTTCAGAGGTGCAGCTGTAAATACTTTTCATTGTCGCCTCTCGCTTCCAAAAGCCCGAGCTGCTTTTTTTTCTGGAGATGGACGTCTAACAGCAGGGAAGTGATACATCAACACAAACAGGCCGCGCCAAATGCAACAGAAAATCCGGAGCGTGCTTGGAAACTGATATCCGATCACACCCGGTCTCATCTCGGCATCCTTTTAACAATTTCAAGATGATATGCGGAGTGATGGCCAGTTCGGCGGGGGGGGGGGGGGTTGAGTCAGCTCTGCACTCGAGCGCAGTCGGTAGCTGATTTCTGCCAGAGCAAATCCATACGTTCCAGTTAGTCTCTCCTTCATTGTCTCCCCCCTCTTCTGTCCTCCTCTCCCCTCCCTCGATCACAAGCTTTGTGCATGTGAGTCCGAGCCATGCGACCACTGCATCACCATTTTTGGAGACAATAGGCTCCTCCCACAGAGGCATATACACCGCTTCCTCCCTGCACTCCAGTATCTCGAATGAGAAATAAAGCAGGGGACACCAGGGCCCTGCATATGTTAGATACACTCCTGGACCATCATCAACATCTGCAGCAGCCTGATAAGAACCCATTCATGAAGCAGGCCTGATGTTTCCTGGAGACAACTGGGGCAGTGGGTCATCTGCATGGGAACCAACCAAACAACCAACCAACGCTCCCACCATCCAACCATTCAACTGACTGACAAACTCAGCCACATCTCACACATCTTCACTTGGATGTCGGCGCCTAACGTTGACATAAGTAGTTCAGATTCTTCATGTTAAGGTAAAGAGGCAAACACAGGAATACATAAACTACAGAGGAACTGAGACAACAGAATCTGTACAAATTTCATGGATGTTATTGGTTGTAGTGATGCGGCGAATTAACTGTAATGCGATTTGGAGAGGATGAATCATTCAACACAGTCAGCACTTCCTTGAACAGCCTTTTTTCCAGTTTCTAAACCAAGTCAAAGTAAAGATCGGTGCATTTGCACATTGAGGAAACGGACTCACTTCCTTGTGCTCTCCTTCCTCATGCCAAACGTGTATATCTTCACAGATGTGTGCCCAGATAGAAATGTTTGCTTACGTGCGTGGACTTTTGACTGAAGTGAAACGGATGCTTCAGTTCTGTAAAGGTAAAACATGAATGTAATCCACTGAATCACCAGCTAAGAGGGAATCTCGCTCCTTCTGTGGAGTCTAAGCAGGTTTTTTACTGTGGGAGACACATTCTCCAGAGCAGTTGTGACCCCGGCTTTATGGCTGAGTCAGTCCTCAGGAGTTCATCTGTTATCTCCAGATTTTTAAAGCGACGACTCCTCTTAACTCGTCAGCATTCCTGAAATGTTTACGCCGTCATCTGATAAACACCTGGATCCAGTTTCTCTCACTCTTTCTCGCTCATTTACGCGTCCAGTAAAAATTGAAGTAACGCAAAAGAACTGAGCGTCCTCCTTAATAAAAGGAGGAGGAAAAAAAACACACTCCTGCAGAGCTCAGCAAATGGTTTTCATTACCTCTCACTGACTGTGCGTGTGTGTGCGTGTGTGTGTGTGTGTGTGTGTGTGTGTGTGTGTGTGTGTGTGTGTGTGTGTGTGTGTCTGTGTGACTGGATGATCCCAGCTGGGATTTCGACATTCACCAGAGCTCCTGATAAAGCTTGGTTGCTTTTTATTTGTGCAGAATTACTGTTGTTCTTTATGAGGCTGCATGCAATAGTTTGAGGAAGTTAATGGATCAGGCTGCCCCCCTCCCCGCGCCACACAGGAGGACACACTCACTGAAAATCAATGCTGTTTTTCTCATTTTCACTGTAATCACTTATAATCTTTGTCTACAGGTGCATTTTTATCCCTTAATTAACTCCACATAAAAGCCAGATTGTTGTCACTGTTTAAAAAGAATAAATTCTTCATGAGGTGACGATAAATAGCTTCTAAATATGAGCTTTTACCTTTGACAGATACCGGCTTCCTCACCTACTGCCTTGAATTAGAAACCTCCCAGTTTGAGATTTCTGCAGGCAAATCTTATCAACCGTGAGCCCCATTTGTGGGTCACGCACGTGAAAACAGTGAAACAGTCCTGCTGTTGATAATCAAAACCTTCTCCCACAGTTCGTCCTCCTCCTTCATGGCCCCGCCCATCCTTCCCTCTTATTTTTTTTCACCCCCTCTTCCAGCTTCAAACACCCAGAGGAGCTTTAAATCAGGCAGCGAGCGAACCATCGTCACTTCAAAATAAAAGCCTCTGTTCAAGCGACATGACAGACGTCAGTCAGGAGGACTTGTAGTGAAGTTAGCTGAATAGAAGATGATGCCTTAATATATGTTTATAAAATGGCAAATTTATATTTGCTTAATTGGTTTTACTGCATTTATTTCATGTCATGATGACTCAAAGCTGGATATAAGCTTGGTTAAAGTACAATCTAATCTACCAACAGCACAGATACTTCTGGGAGGAAAACAAATAATATTTCAAACTGTTTTCTCACATCCTGGTATTTTACTGTGGCTTTATTAAGTCACAAACTTTCACACCAGCTTCGCAGCCTCTTGTAAATCAACTGTGATATTTTATTTTGAAATTTCGCACCGGGTGACACCGAGGTAGGACCACGAACTTGACGGAGCCCTGGCTGCCGCTCCTCGTTCTGGTTCAGCATCTGTCTTCACCAGCCGCCGCGGGGCGCGCACTATGGATCCGTTACGCACTGCGCGCTATGGTGTCCTTTCTGGCACGGACGCTTCTCAGACACGCGTTTCTGACTGGCGCAGAGGCATCAACTATTGAGAGGGTCTCCTCTGTGACTCGCGGTTCACTCAGAGGTCTTCCTGTTTGTCTTGCATCAAGAACAAGGAGCACATCTCACTGATTCGTGGAGGCTTTTTTCCCCCCTCACGACGCGCACTCGCTCGCTCGCTTTTTTTTTGGGACGTAGGACATCGTTTATCGCACCCACATCTTGGAGTGTGCTTACTATATGTGGATATTTACTCGGGACGATGGGAGACTCCGTGTTCCTCGACAGGCAGAATTCATATCTTGTAAGTACCAACTTATTAACGGCAGCGTTTGTGCGCCTCCGAGTCTGGAGCGCTCTCAGCTTCTCTTGTGCGCGCAGTCACAATGTGTGTTTTTTGTTGCTTGTGTTGAGGGGAAAACAAAAGGTTCCCTGAAAAAACTGAGTTCTGCAGTCTATAAAGTTGGAATCATGCGTAAAAAGCGCTGATGAAGGTTTTAGGTTATTTTCTGAATGTTGCAGTGAAACGCGCGTTACAAGCGAATCACTGGACTGATTTGAATACTTCTAATCGACATATGGGTCTTACATTTTGGGCAAAATACGCGCGGACAAGAGAAACTTGGCACTGAGCAGAAAGGGGGGCCCTCGACACGTAAAAACTTCCTGTGATGGAACGTTTTCAATGACATGTGCGCGGCACACACTCAGCCGCGCAAGACCACACATGTTTCCTGGTTGGAAGAGGAGGCAGGAAAACCTGTTGCCGGCGGAGAGCCACAGGTGTTGTGTTTGACACTCTACACCTCGGAGCTCGGCGGACGGATGGAGGCAAAACACACAGTCGCAGGGTCAGCGCGCCGCGATCTGCGCTCCGCCGTGAAACGCGCACTGTTTTTGCGTCTGGCTACTCGGCATATTTCTGAGAAAGATTAGAAAGCGCTGAGCAGTTGCAGAACAGGTTATTTTGACGTTGCAAGCCGGCGCCATCCACCTTTCTCCCTCCATCTCTCCTCCAGTGAGGACTCCTCTGCTTCCTACAAACTGACTGGAAAACAATGCAGTTTGTTTGGGCTGTGCTGGCACCACGCTGCGGTCTGTGTCAGAGCTGTGGAGAGGGGCTGTGCGCCCCCCCCCCCCCTCGCCACATGGCCCACAGGAAAGTGTCTGGGAACATCATGCAACAGGAGCTGATGAGGCGGCAGTCAAGTGAGCAAATCGCTCTGGATGCACTTCTCACAGCGTTTCATGTTGCGGTTAAAATATTTCGAGTGATGCGCCAACACACACACAAACATGTTCGGGTGCAATCCCCTCTTCACCACTTGCTTTTTCTGGCTACTCAATAATAGGCAATATTTCCTCTCCAGCTACAAAAACACCAGCTTTGACTGTCTGATTGTCGGTTTCAAGCAGTGCACCATCAGGCGCTGTCCTGTCTGGGTGTCACCTCGTGACAGCAGAGAAATGAAAGAAAGTTGAAGTTTCAGTGAGCACATGTTGTCACTGATGCTTCGCCAGGAGTCAAACAACCGTTGTCTCTGTCTTTGTGCGTACGAGTGCTGGAAAATTGCTACGATTGTCATTCAAGTGGAGGATTTCGATGGGCTGAGGTACGACAGTGGCATGGCAGAGTCTCAAGTGGCTCCAGAGAGGGAAGAGATTGAAGAACTGCAAAGTGCCCGGGCAGAAAAGAGCGACACAAAGGAAGCATTGATGAAATGATTGATGGCACTCTATCTATGCCTGTTCTTCTTCTCTGACCATCCAAACACACAGTGAGAGGGGCTGTCCTGAAAGGTTAAAGCTCCTCTTCCACTCTCTCCGAGTCACTAATGCTGGAAGCAAACATTTAATACCTCCTCCTACCTGCTGATGTGTGACCTTGTTTTAGCTGCCAAGGTGTGTTTGTTTTCACTCCCCTGCCCCTCCCAGTGCAAACATTTCTGGCGGGGAATAAAAGCCACTACGTCTACGCCCTCCCGGCTAATTACAAAAAAAAAAACCCGAAGCGGGGTTTAGAATATTTCGTGGATCTTGGTGTTGCTGCTGCAACTGCCATGAGCAGCTGGCCTCCTGTGGGGCTGCGCGGAGGCGAGCAGCATCAATACACTGGGTTTATTTACATTGACCACAGGGACTCCAACACACATCCTGACCCCGGAGCACAATCCAGCAAGAGTGCATCCACAATTGCTGCAATAAAAAAGCCAGTTTTGGACGAAAAAAAGGGGGAAATTATCCAACTGCTATTTATAGTTTTTGCTTGTTTGGCATTACATATTCATGGCCCAATGACCTCCTTATGTGGGAGCTGTTTCAACCTGTTTGTGCACTCCAGTTAACCTGCACGAGTGTTGTGTGTCGCACACGGAGGCTTTGACAAAAAGCAATGAAAAAACAGAAATGAAAAGTCTCCTCATGTTCCTAAGTTGTCACTTTTTGGCTTCATGGCGACAACGCTGTCGTTTCCCCGTCTCAGACGTTGTCAGGGAGGGAAAGGCACTTGTTTTATTATCAACAGTGCGCGAGAAGCCCGCCCTCCTCAAGACTTGTCTTTTTATGGAGACGTGGTGGAAGGCCGAAGGGGGAAAAACGGAGCGGAGGAAACGCAGAGGAGAAACTTCTGGCAGCCTGCGACCGGCGCAGGAGCCCGAGCAAACTATGTGCTCTCCGTGTTTCAGAGCGGTGAGTTACGGCTTTCACCCGGCTGCCCAGGCGGCTCCTTCCCTCGGGCTGACTTTGGTGGAGTTGGTCAGCGAGGGTTAGGCATGTTTACTGGCCGTTTTGTGGGGGAGCTGCGAGGACATGATGTCAATCACCACGCTGCTTGTGTGGAGAGCGCAGCTCTTACATCATAGCTGGAGAATTTCAAAAGGACCCTCGCAGCATGTTTTGCCATATCCGCCTGCGCTGCAAAGTCATGAAATTAAAGCAGAACGAATAACTTCATTAAGTTTCTCCGTAATAGAAACGAGCTGTGCTGTCCCAGGATAAAACAAAACAAAAAGTCCTCTTTTTGTTCCCTCAAACAGCTGCTGTTCCCCACATGAACTCAGCAACACGCTCACGTCAAGGCGAGTAAAGACTGCTGAACCTCAACCACTGTGGTAGCATCAACGGCAGGAATACTGACTAAAAAGCTCAGTTTTGCTGCTGTTTTGTTTCCGAGGGGGGTCGGAGGGCAACAGGCTGAAGTGTGAGAGTGTTTTTTTTTTTACTCTAACTCGGTGCATGTGTCGCTCTCTGGGAAAAGGCTCAGGTACCAATCTGTGCCATTCACTGCGTGACCTCTCACCCACTGCCTTTGCATCAAACAACACAAGAACTCACAGGAATAAAGCAAGAAAGGTGATTTTAAGGTGGTTGAATATTAAATACAGTTTTACTGCAGCTGTACTTGCATTTGTTCTTTCGCTGTCACTCAGCTCTGCCTCCTTCGTGCTGTCCTGACTCACTTCTTTTGACAGAAACGGAAAGTAACATTCGCCTGTGGTGCATTACCAGCCTGAGATACACTGAATTCGACACAGAGAATTAGGCAGAGTTTCAAACAAGGCCATGTACAGTATTTGTGCTCGCAGCAGAAGCAACAGCTGGAGCTGGGCTCCACAGTGTTTTGGTCCACCCCCCCCCCCCCCCCACCCTGGAAAGAATGGCCTCTGTTATTCAAACAGTATGTACAGTAGTGCCTGTGTCAAAAGTCCTGAGTGCTGGGAAACAATACATCACATGCTCACGCTGAAAAATGTGCGTTCGGGACCGCTCGGCGAGGTATTTTTAAAAACGAGTGAGAACAAGTAGCCGCGGCCTATCTGTCATCCTCAGCGTGTCGACCGTGGTCACTGCCTGCCAGAAACGCGCTGCGACTGTGACGATTCACACGGCCTGACCTGAACACTCGGTTCGTCGTCAGCGATTGGTGCCAAAAGTCAAGAGCAGTGAGAAACAGATGGACTGAAAGGGAAAGATGGACGTTGGGGTTCCGGCCTGGTTTGGGCCCATCGGGGGAGGCCGTGCACATGCTTGGAGTGGGCGTGTGTGCTTGTGTTGTGCCCGGCATGCAGATATGCATCCATGTGTTGTTGCGCCCATATTTGACTCGCAAGTGTTTACGTGCACGAGCAAAAGGAGGCATGACCCGGGAGCTGGAGAGGGCACTTGTAACCAGCTCTGGATTAGCTGCTCTCCAGGCTGCAGCTGGAATGTGAGGATCAACAAGTGTGTGCTCCAACACACACACGCACACACACACACAGACACACACGCCACGCTAGCTATCTGCCTCCCAGCCGATTACTCTTCATTAATATGCATCCACTCCTCCTCTGCTCCTTCCTGTTTCTTTTCTCACGATGAGTCAGGATGAAATTTGATTTCGAGTTGTGAGCGAGCACGAGGGGAAGCGATGGCGATTTTGACTACCAACATCAATGTTTTGTGGATTTTAAACGAACACTTTGCTTTGCCATCGTTTTTGTTAGAGCAGATTTCAGCGTGTGACTCAGATGTTGTGTTCACACACTTTTTTCTACAAATTCTTAGACGACGGCTGCGGGTCCCTGAAAGCAACACAATGACACATCTGTCAAGTGAAGTGTCCTTTTTTTTGTCAAGCAAAGAATAAACTTCCTAAAGTCAAAGATTTTTTTCGAGATCTGACAGATTTGGAACGTCAAAGTGATTCTTGATGAGTAACGACGCCGTCTAATTATTTTCCCATGTCAGAAATGAAGCTTTTCAGTTCAAGGACGCACTTTGACTCGTCCTGACAGTGAAGGAGAAGTTTCAGATCACCTGCCTGCCTTCTAAATGGACCTCTTCAATGTTCCACGGCTACTCATAAACACTGCAGTGATTGATCGTCGTCGCTTGCCAGTCGTATTCTCCCAGCCTGCTCGTGTATACACAGTTCTTAGAGCACGGCTCTTGTGCAAACACTGAAAACGGAGATGTTTGCTGTGAATATCACATGAAAGCGGGACTTGTTACTTGACAGGCAAACCTTGTTAAACCCTCAGGGTGTGCGCCGTATTGCTGCACCTAATCTAAGCTACATTAAACACAGCGTGAGTGAAAGAGTCTTTAGTTAAGTTTGGATGGTTCTCACAGCGCCGCGCCAGTCGAAAGGTGATAAGTAGTTTACCTTGTTTACTAAACAGCCCATTAACACTTATCAGCCTTTATTTAAAGTGCTCTACACATTGGAGGTATTGCTTTATCGCAGCCACACACACACACACACACACACACACACACACACACACACACACACACTGGAGCGGTCAGTTGAAGGTTGACTGGA
>JAUESE010000063.1:2600220-2610535 GCA_032274725.1 Malacoctenus triangulatus
GGCCCAGCTTTCGATTTCCAGCCCTCGCTTGCTGCATCCCCCCCCCCCCCCCCCCTATTCTTTTAATGGCGAATAGAAGTTACTTCTGCATTCTCCGTGAGCAAAGTGAGATGTCCACGGTACGCTTTCCCTGTTGCAGGTGATGGCAGGCCCATAAATCAGAATATTTCCCCCCTGTCAGATGGACTAAAGTGCATTAACCATTGCGTTACATTGCACACACACACTCACACACACACTGTGCAGCAGGAAAAGGAGCATGGGGGGAGGTCGGGGAACTTGACTCTCACTTATAACTTATTCATGCTTCACACCGTCATTCGCCACACCTGGGAAAAAGTCAATTTTTTTCTCAGCGGGGACGCTCATCCGAGCCGCCCGGTGACTTTCAAATAATAACTCGCTCCTCGAATCCCAATGACCTCCTTTTAAAAGACGACAAGTGACAGAGTTGCACTCTCTTTCGCGTCCGAACCGCCGGGATGTATTTGTGCCTCCACTTCCCCGCTGGAGGGGTTTAATCAGCGGCGCCGGGTCGAAGGGAGTCACTGTAAAGGTCGAAGCCGCGTGGCGCTCCGCGTAACCTTCACTCCACCCGCTAACTTATTCAGCAGCTCGTTTTCATTCCAACCTCGTCAGTTTTTTTTTACTGCGACGACGCGACGCTGTGACTCAAACTTGTTGTGGCCTTGCAGAAACGAGAGAGAACAAGCGATTAAGTGCAAAACACAAACAATGCTCCGCGGAGAGGTACGAGTAGGTGCTAATTGGGTATTTAATGAGAGATTTTGTTCTCAAAAGCTTTTTTTTTGCGCTCTCAGGGAAAATAAATGGATGACATAACCAGCGTCCTTCCCTGCCGCAAATTGGATTCGCTTGTAGGCCACGCTGAAAGGACGAGGACGCTTTTTTATGCCTCGTCGCACCCTTCTTCCACTCAATGCAAGATGGCAGCTTGGCCGCGCGTGTGTGAATTTTAATAGATAATGTAGCGATGCCTGAAATAGCGTATTAGCTGACAGACAGACTGTGTGTGTGCCACTGACCGCCTGTGAGCTACTTAATGCTCACCAAGTGGTGCGTGGCATCCAGTGACCTATTCCATGCAGCCAGAGTGCGTTTTCACCACGTTAAACACTTCAAAAAGGTCACATCGTGGCGATAACGGACCCAGATCTGTGGAACCGGAAGAGAATAGTTGGAATATTCCGATTCCTTTTAGATTTTTTCCCCCCCAAATTGTCTGTGCAGGGTGGCACTGACCCATATGAGTCAGCAGCAAATGGCTAAGTCCCATTTCTAAATGTGTCACAGCATGAGGCAGTGTGGTCACAGGTTTTTTTCAGCTTTGCTGACCTTGTTAGAGAGATTCTGCTCTCGTTGGGGCCGTTGAGAGTGCCAGCAAAACGCTCTGATTTATGGAGAATGATACCGATCACACGACGCACGAGTTCAGTCGTCTTAAAGAGAGCTTCGATAAATATTTAACGGTATTCGTAAGAAAGCAGTGAACATGGTTCAAATTAAAGTCTCTGTTTCTAAACTTCCTTTATTTCACATTTTCTTCATCTATCTGTTATCGAACACAAAGATAAGAGACCACTTCGATGTGGAACAACAGGACTGATTCAAACTCGGACCACTTCAGGGACTCCTGACATGTCCTGGCATGTCTTTGTGTCTGACTGTGAGTGTGGCTGTTTTTTTTGGGGGGGAGGAGTGTGTTACGCGGTGTTGTCATGGCGCTCCAGCTGGTGTTGCTTTGGGTGGTGGGCAGGCGGCGAGGACGCAGCCTCTCCTTTTTCGTGACAGTTTGAGGACGCGTTGGACCCACTGACAGCTAATGATGATGCCGCCTGACACCCGCATGCATGTCTCCATGTGCGTTTGTGTTAATCGTTCGTGTGTGTTTGTGTGTGTTCGTGCACATTTGTGCTACTGGGCATTTGTACTTGTGTTTGTCCCTGTGGGTGTGGGCCTGTTTGAATCAGCCTGGATCTCTGTGACCTTGAGCTGATGCTCATGGTGAGCGCGGCAGCTTCAGCCAAAGGGGATCTTCATGCATCATGTGCAACAGAGCTCCACTCTCCACTCCAAACGCACAACTCACCGCGTGTCTTTATTTATCCTCCTGGATGTTGCGTTTCGTCACTCCTGAATGTCACAGCTGAAGGGAGCCGGCAGGGCAGAGATGTGCACAGTGAACGGCTGTTGATTCAGGGCTTGTTATTGCTCACGCTGACCTCGGTTGGCTCACGCTGCCTAATAGGGACACACAAAGTACAGCCAATCAAAATATTTCCATTGATTGTCTGACCTCAGTTGCATTCAGTGAGTCACGAGGATGTTAAAAGCACAATGTTCCCTGAGGTTTCTATTCACATTCTCACGTATGTTTCTCTCTGCATCTGTTGTTTGTCCACTCACACAAACTAGCAGCCAAGGCAAGACAAAAACAGCGTCAGAGGTTCACTTCTTGAACGTGTGATTGATGTCTCGGCTCGGCAGCCGTTCATGCAGCTATTCTTATCTTTAAAGGGTCATTTCTTCTAAAGTATCTCCCTCTGTGTCGCCTGTTTGCTGTTCTGAAAGATAAAGCTGTATTTTAAGGGAAAAACCGGCAACTATCATCGGCATATATCCCCAAGACTTCCAATCTGCCCTTAATGAATTTTAATGTGCAACTTCCTTTTCTTCCCCTCTTAAAATCTTCTTCTGGGGTTCGTCTCTGTACGAGTTTCTCCTTCAGCAGATTGTTTTATTCACCGTGGTGACTTTACAGAAGCAAATAGCTCCCAGCTTCTCAATCGAACATAAAGTGCTGTGAAACACGGAGAGAATCTCCTTCTCTACGTTCACTTTTTTAAAAAAAGTGACGCTGCTGCTTGCTGTTTTACGTGGTCGGTACCAGCTGTGCATCTTCCCCCCTTCCCTGATTGAAACCAGGCCCGCTTTTTTTTCGCTGACCGCACGTGAACCCCAGCTCACAAAGGCCAGGGGTCAGCTGGAGGGGAGATGTGCTTGGCATTTTCCAAAAGGGCTCCTTCAGACTTAAAGGTCACGGGATTCAGGAGCCTTCAAAATAAAAGCATAAGGCTTTTTGCAAGGTCTGAAGAGATTCTACAAAGTGTTGTGATGGTTCTCTCTGACATCCTCGGGGTGGGGGGGGCCGTGGGCCCACTCTGTGACTGCTGGCACAGCCCCGAGGGGCTCTGAGACCTCAGGTCAGGAACCACTGGTTTAGTGCATTCATGTTTGGTTTTTATGTCACATGTGTGAGTTAAAGCCTTTTAAACCCCACAGAACCTGGGCTACCCACGGCGCCGGTGCCCTCAGTCGTAACCCTGTCGTCTCCCCCCCTCCTCCCCTCCCTGAGAGGGGAGACAAACCCTGCTGCATTCCTCTCATTCCTGCTCATTTCAAGTTAGACCTCCTTAAACTCTGAGCAAGACCTTTCTAAATTGAGAAGGTTGAGAAGAAGAAGGAGGAGAAGGAGAAGCAGGAGCCGGGCGTTTTTTTTCTGTGGAACTCGAAAAAATGTCACAGCAAATACAAAGCAGATGTTTTTTTGTTTTGTTTTGTTGAGCATTGAGTTGGAAAGCTTCTCCTCTCCGAGCGTCCTAAAAGTCTTTTTTCCACCGAACGAAAAGAGGAAACGATTGGCTTTTTGGTTCGGTGTCAATCTGAATATCCCCACAAGCAAGACGGGAGCACAGTTCAAGGTGAAAAGCAGCTCCGCTGCTCGCTTGGATGAGGAGACAGACGATGCTCGACAAAGCTTCGGTCTGCCCAGAGACAGGACTGAATGAGCGAGGAGTCCTTGTGTCTGTGCACTTTAATTCTTTAGAGAGCTGCTGGATGACATCCAAAGGGGGGCGGAAAAAAAAAGAAATAACCTAAGAACCATCGATGCAATGACTCAACATGATTTTTCCATCCAATACTGAGATGATAAGCGAAACTTATGATTCATTAAAAAAGACTGCAGAAGTCTGACGTGGCTGCACTCGATGTTCAGGAGAAAAGTCCACAGACAAGCAGGGGAATGAAGGAAACATCTCCGATTTGGCAACATGTGGCGTTCAGAATGGAAAAAGCCCTAAAACGACCAAAAAGCTGTCGTCGAATCACTCACTTTTAGGCAAACCGCAAGCATGTGCAGCTCTGTCTTTACATGTCCCTTGTAAACATCCAACTTTTCAAACCAATCGAAGTTCGTTCTTTCAAAGACGACTGAATCAGTCTGGTTTCAAAGCTCAGACGGGAGGTTAAGAGGAGTCCTCATTGAAATTGTGTCCCTGCATCAAAATATGAACTTGCAAATTCATCTGTTCATAGTCAAATGCTCACAATAAAAGCACAGACTGTGAGGGCCGACAGGTAGCTCGAAAGTGCTCCAAAGTACATCTGACCTTCACTCGTATTCACTCTCTGTGCGCTGACCACAAGTCGGACCACTCTCTCTGTGTGTTCCTGTCTTTTGCTGTTCCTGGAGAAGCCTCGTATTCCCATTAGGCCGTCTCGTAGAGGGGATGGGGAAAGTGGCGAGCCTTGTTCTCCACCCGAAATGGAAACTCTCCTCCAGAAGAACATTCTTCAGTGGTCGCCTCACCTCGACTGATCCCTCTCCAACCGCCAGACGCACACGGCCTGCATCCCCGTCTCACACACATGCGCGGTTCTAATGTTGCCGTTGAGCTTTAGTGGATTCGTTAAAACTTTGAGGAAAGTTTTTTTTTTTTATCGCATCCCCCAAAATAAATCCATTTTAACTCGCTCCGTTTCAGAGCTCGGAGCCAAGCTGGCACCGCGACATTCGAGCTGACCCCAGATGAGCCCTAAAACACTTAATCTAATTGAAATCTCAGTCAGTGGGCTTTTCGGTTCGATGGGAAGCGCTTAGAGGAGCCCATCTGACCCAAACAAACCGGCTTATTTAATAGATTTGATATAATATCAGGCCAGACTGCCTGGAGGCCACAACTCCTCCTGCAACTCGGCGACCGACCTCGTATAAAAGTTGGAAATCCACCAAATCGCCCTTTGCAACGTTGGCACCTCGCTATTTATGTATTCTGGTACTTGCTATGCAGGATAGTGAGGACTGAGGGATCTATTCCCGAACAAACAGGTAATGAATGCTAAAGATTTTTGATTAAAGATCACAGGGCAGAGCGCCTCGCGTGGGGCCCGCCCGCGTCTCAGAGATTAATTTAAGCTGCTTTCCTTGTGGGCAACATAAAAAAAAAGGAGGGGGGGGGTGTTTTTATGAGGAGCAGCCAAAACAGCTGAGGTTTCAAGGTGGAGAAGGCAGAGCAAGCGAGACATCAGGGAGACGTTAAAACATTACAGAGAGCAAAATTTCTGCTGAGGACGTGTGGTGGAAGTGAAGGTGGAGACGGATAAAAGGAATTTGCAGCAGGATTCTTTTGAGTCCAGCATTTATTTTGGTTTTATTGGTTCGGTCTGAATGCTCTCGGACTTTTTTGACGATTACGTAAGGATCATGTTTTATTTAAGGCTGTTTTGTTCACTTAAATCCAAGGTGAGCGATCTCAAAAGCTTAGAAGATGATTGATCACTCAGAAGTTGCATCAAAACAACTTTCAATGACAAACTTTCACCAAAGGTTTTCTCTGCTCTTATAAAAATCACTGTGAGACAAATATAAACCACAAAAAGATGCTTTTGTGCAGATATAATTGAGGAGAGTCATAAGCAGGCTGGTTTTTAGAAATAAAACACAAAGTGAGGCCTTGAGTTACCTTCAAAGTGGATCTACCAGTGGAGTACAAACACCCACACATCCACTGGCAGGGATCAGTGGACATGAACACTTAATCAGAGAACGTCTGTGTGACACATGAGGCTGCAGACACACTTAACGAGGCTCCGCCCCCTTGCGCTTCAGTGATTGGCCTACTTAGAGTCCAGGGCAGCCCACTGGCACATTTGAATACAGGGAAACAGGGAGGGCGGGGTGAACAGAGTGGAGGAGGAGGGCAAACAGAGGAGTGGGCGGTGCAGCAGTGTGTCCCATCGCTCTCTCTCTCTTCCTCTCTCTCTCTCTCTCTTCCTCGCTCTCTCTGTGCCGGGTCAGGATGGAAAGGCTTACACAGGCAGGGGAGGAAACATGTCATGAGAGGTGATGACACAGCTAACGTATCCACATCCTCACCGACTCCCAAGTTCGCCGCTCGCCGCTGCTTTTGCTGCTGCTGCTGCTGCATCCCACTGAGGAGAGAGCGAGAGCCCGAGATAGCCGCCACGCTCTCCCTCACTTCTTTCTTCCCCTTTTTTATTTTTTTTTTCACTTTGTTTGTGGACGATGGGATTTTAATCATGTGGAAGGTAAGCGAGGAAAAAGGAGGGCTTCTTTAATTATGACTGAGGGAAGGCAGGAAGAGTTTGTGTTCCACTTTGAGCCTCCTGCTTCCCTGGGGGATTCCCGCATGCTTTCACCCTCCATCTCTATTTCGTGGACTGTATTCTCAGTGGAAAAAAAGGCAGGAGTGGAGGCTGCCAGCAGGACAGGAATGATAATGATAGAGTGATGTGGCTGCAGGGACGAAGCCAGCGAGTGTTCAGGAGCCCTCTGCGTCAAAGTTTGGGGAGAAACTTCAGAGCCAGTTGCTGAATTTACATTTTCAACAAGAATGCAGGAAGAAAAACACTTTAAACTGCACGTACGTGTGCAGAAGTGTGTGTGTGTGTGGGTGGGGTTGCATTGCATGGAAGTGTGTTTTTTTGTGACCCACTTTCAAAGAGCCGCTGTGTGTGTTTTGGTGTTCGCTCGAAGCTCAAGTCACATAAAGAAATGAGACAGTGCCTTAAGGGACGCTTAAAAAGAAGTGTGGGTGGCTTTTAAAGGGTCCTGAATGTTTGGTCTTTAATGCACTCCGGTGTACACTGAGTCCGACGCTGTGCCATACATAAAGGCGGCGCTCTGACTCGCTGTGCCCGTGCAGAGGGCGAGTCACCGCACGCCGCCGCTCGGCGTCGAAACAGCCCGTTTGCGTGTCGTCCCGAGGTCCCAGGGGTCAGATTATTCGATCGCCCCCCTGCGTGCCGATGCGTGGCCGCAACATGTCAGCGCATACATGTGTGAACGGAGCGTGTGTGTGACAGCTGGCTCGCACAGGCTCAGTGCCACTGATCCCCCCCCCCCTCACCTGCCCCCGGGGTCGCACGGATCAAAGGAGTCGCAGGTTCAGACACAATGGGGGGCTTAAGGAAGGGCCCTGATTTTAATGTGAATGAACTGTTCCTGCAGAACTTTTTTCCTGTTGAGGGGGGTTATTAACAGTTATCTACAGTTCACCTGGGACCTCCTTGGGAGGGCGCCAGAGATCACAAAGGGGAAATTGCAAATTTAGAAGAAAAACACAGCAGTGTTTGACTTCACTGTCTCTTTTTGGCCAGTCAAAGACTGAAGAGGGAGTCTGCAGTCTTTGCTGCTTTTCAGTTTAACAATAGAATATACAGAAGTGGTTCTTGCTATATGGAGGCCTCTATAGATCTCCGTTTTCACCTATAGCTGAATCTGCCCGTCAGACTGATAACTGACAGCACTCAGGAGGGGCCCAGATCTGCTTGTCCCCGCGTTCTCGCCTTGACGAATCCCGCGTGGGAAACACACAAAAGGCTTTGTGTGAAGTCTGCTGAGCAGTTGTCACGACCAAGATAGCAACAATAGGACTGTTGCTGTTTCTTTTTCCTGTTTCCCCTGACGTGTTTCAGCGAGACACTGGCGGGCCGGGCCGGCATGACACCAGCATCTTAGCCTTCAGATCCTCCCCCCTCCTCCTCCTCCTCCTCCTCCCACCTCCTCCCCCCTCCTCCACACCTTCAGACAGACTGTGGGAACTACAATGTGAACATAAACCTCGTAAAGACTTTATTTTTAGATCCTTCTTGTCTTCTACACAACATCTTGTCTTATCCAGTACAAAATATGCTGCTGTGATAGCGTTACCACCTCAAAGTCTCCCGTTATCTCTGTAGCGTGTAGCTAACGTGATAAAACAGAGAAGTGTAACTCACCACACTCTTATCGTCCCTTTAATTGGCTAATTTTCAGGAACTCAAGGGGGCAAACTGCTAATTGCTGTGTAAACATCCTTGAAAAGGAGACACGCTGGCATCCAATTTTTCCCCCCCCTCCAGATCGGTTCATTTCATCCACCCCAGTGTATGCTTTAATCACAGGCAGCGCCGCATTGCCATGGAAACTTCAGGAACGCCGACAATGCCTTGGCAGCTGGCGCGGCCCTGTTGAGAGAGTAAGTGGCCCCTCGAACGGTGGAGTGGTCAGAAGCCTCCCTCGTGGGATCACAGCATACTGCTCGCTCTGTTCGACCCAAAAAGTCATCTCAGAGTCACATTCTGCTGAACTTCCTTGTGGTGAGTTCTCACAGGCAATGCCACGGACCCCCACTGGGATCCCTGGGACATCCAGGTGGTCTCACATCCAGGTTTGGGAGCTAGACTCCACCAAAACCTTTGAGCGCAGTAAAGGGTCAATCTTAAAGTGTGAGAAATCAACTCGCAATGAAAGAAAACAGGGACATTTGCAGTTTCCTCTGCTGGACGTCGTCCCACCACTGCTGCCGATAAACATCCTCTCACAGGTGTCAGATGTGAGCGGGCGAGTCCGCAGAGACGTCACGGTCATCCGACACGCATCAGGCGCTCCGCTCGACCTGCCGCAGATCGGCACGCGTTCAAAAGTCTGACCGCATCGTTGTGGAATACCCCCGCCCCGCCCGCCTCCGCCCCCACCCCTGCCTGAAAGGTCTCTGACAAGTTACAGACCCTCACTCCTGCTGACACCCCACCCTGCAAGAGGAGTGTAAACACAGATGACTTGAATTCTCACTCGTGCCCAAAAATAAGAGCTCAAAAATCTCCAATAATTGCTACCATATTCCGTATCTGTCCGTGCGCTGGATGTTATGACAGAAGGTGCTGGATGGGAGGGGGTCAAACAGAGTTCAAGCCAAAAGAAACAGACTTGTTGGGGGGATAAAAATCGACAACAGATTCCTCCGATCCTGATGACTTAAATCGACTAAAGTCTAATCACATGTTCCACATCTCTCCGTGCTGCGGTGTGAAAGCCATGCAGATGCTGCATGCATCGACTCTCACACACACCTCCTCTCCGCCGGCTCTCTGGGGTCGCTTTCATGTTGGAAAACATTTCATTACCCAATCAAAGATGCAATGATAATTCGGCACTCGGGGGAATAACCAGGCAATTTAATCACTTTCATCCCCACCGGGGGAACCTATAAGCACATATTTGGAAGCAGCGGTGAAAGTGTTGGAGAGTAATTGAACTCAGGGGGAGACGGTAACTGAATTCGGAGGGTCGGGGAAGAAAAGCGCAGCGCGTGAAGGTTCAGCGAGTTCCACGGGAGATTCCTGAGGTTTCCGATGCTCAAGTGGGACAAAAGTAAGAAGGAGGAGTATCGGCTTCTGCGGCTCAGGCTGGAGCGTCGAAGCAGCAGATTCTTGAGCAGAACTTGGTGGGAGTTTCAGAAAGCTGTCAGGATTATCGAGAGGAAAAGCTTGACTTAAATAATCCATATAAGCATGACGATTCCAGTAACTACAGTCATACTTGGAGTACTTTTCAGAAGTACTGCCATATTCTGTATCTTTAGACTCCCTCAAAATAAGTCAACTTCAATTTATTTTTGCCTTTTGGAACCAGGCGAGGCATCTAAAGACCCCGGTTCGCAGCAGGGCTCGTGACCCCGCCCCAGGGGGATAAGTTCACTCTCTGCCCTCATCACTCCACCGGAGGGGAGGAAGATCCTCCGTCCTGATGGAATAGGCCCCTGACAACACCAGACTTGCTCCAGTCTCCTTTAATCTCCCTCCCAAAACATCACGTCTCATTTCGCATGCTGCACTGTACCCAATCTGGGTCACACAAGCCAGATCCCAGACAGACCCCACACACACACTCACACACAACTACACACACCCGAATCACAAGTGTCACCCTTCATCATTTTCAGTAATAACCCCGGCAGCCCAGACTGCCAACAGCCAATCCTGTTAGGCGTAACTGACCACGTCGGAACATGAAAGGCAGTGATTGGTCACAGCCGGCGCGGTAGGAAGCGGATTAGGGATTAGCATGGCAGGGGCTTTCTGGAATCAGACAAAGACTTTCTGTGCATGTGTGTGGCGACTGTTTTTGTTGTTAACTTGCTCTAAAGCCAGAAAAGAGGAGGAGGAGGAGGAGGAGGAGGAGGAGGAGGAGGAGGAGGAGGAGGAGGAGGAGGAGGAGGAGGAGGAGGAG
>JAUESE010000063.1:2625287-2638885 GCA_032274725.1 Malacoctenus triangulatus
AATAATACTTCTGATGAAACGTCTAAACAATAACTGAAGTTTAATCTCTCAACTTGGGCTCCGAATGCTCTGACTTCGCTCTTCCTGCACACACTTTGGCTCGTGCATTTCCCAAAAGTCTGGATATCCTCCAGGCACGCGTGGGTGTGTGTGCGCACGCGCGCGTGTGTGTGTGTGTAAGGCTAAATGAGTCACTTAATGTCCCTGTCAGGCTACAATCTGTCACAGCGATCATATTCTCCAGAGGGCTCTGCCCAAAGTCATTAGATGCTCCACATTTATACATGGCACATCGTGTACTCTTGTCACAAACTATATATATGTGTGTGTGGTGTGTGTGTGTCTGCATGTGTGGTGTGTGTTCAGTTTTACTTTGTAAACCTTGTAATCACACATTGGCCCTAAGTACAGTTTGAAGCACTGACATGTCTTTTTCCGTCTTCCTACCGTCATGCGTGGCACTCATGGCTCCTGCAGCCTTGTGGGTGGTGGTGGGTGGAGGTCCGTAACCCCCCCACCCGACACGTCATCCCCCGCCCCGTCGACTCCTCGGGGCCTGTGGTCATGAAATGACAGAAAAAGCAACCGTCAGAGAGGAACTCGAGAACTGAATGTGATCAGGAGAGAAAAAGTCAAACAGCGACAAGAAGGTCGCTGGTTTTATGACTCCTTTTGTGTTTCTGTATTAATAGAAACAGAATAAGTTAAAATAAGAAGCACAGCAGGTGAAGGTAGTTGAGTCAAAAGGAAAATACACAAGAAAGTGGATAAATTGTCCCTAGTAATTGGCTGTGCAGGTGCTTGAAGTGTTCACCCTCTTTTTAAATCAGGATAATTGTGCTGATTGGTGCACAGTTTGCCATGTAGATGGTAAAATACGAGCGCTCCCTCCACACAGTAAACTCTCTAACATCTCGTGCTGTCCCATGACAATGCGGCGACGTCGAGGCAGCCAATTAGCACGGCTGAAACGACGCGTGGCGGCGCAGCCTTGCTGAGCACCCCCTGACATAAAGCGCTGAGACGCCACCCAGGTGGCAAACTGTTTCTGTTGGCAACACGAGCCCCCAGAAAGCAAAATGGCTGCTTTGGACGCGGCGCCGAGGATGCTTTGGACGTCCTCCGCAGCCCTGTTTGCAAAAAGCCAAACGGCTCCCCGTGATGTCATTATTAAAACACCTGTCGACATAAACGTGTGTTTGCAGCAGGGAGCATATGCTTGTATAAATAACCGCGCGGCCTCTCGTTGGCTCGCTCACGCTGGCAGCTGAGTTTCCCCTCGTCGTCGCCGCGCGCTATCGCCTCGCTGCAGCGGGCCGAGACTTTACAAGGTGCTGAAAGGGACCGCCGGGAAATGGCCACGATGAAAAATCTCGCGTTATGTTGGGACCTGCAGTGTTGTAATTGGACGAGAAACAGCTTTTATAGCCTGAGCAGACTGCAAAGGGCTCCAAATGAAAACAGAATCAAGTGCTTGCAACAGTAAAGCTCGACGCCATTAAAAGGCTTACGACACAATCACCTCGATTGTAATCAACTGGCTCAGCCACACCTACAAAAATGATGCAAACTGAGTGAAAACAGGTTTAGTTTTGTGTCGGGAAGTAAAGAAACGCAACAGGAAGTGGAGATCACACTCACACTCTTAAAACAAGTGGTGTGTTCTGTGGCAAAAAGGAGCGTCTCCTTATTTGACTTGTCACTCAGCGCTCCAGCCAGCAGGAGGCAGAGTGCCTAAATGCCCCTGGTCCTCCTGGAGTGTTTGCCTGCAGCCTCGCGGGGCGGCTGATGGATGGAGATAACATTCTGTCCCTTCGCCGACATGATGTGGAGCCACCGGCGCGCGCTACGTCTCCCGCAGAAGCCCGGCCGGTCATCAATCTCCATGTTTCGCTCATGCCGGGTGCGCATCTATCCTCAGGTGAACGCGTCCCGCCAGGAGGGCAAGCTCATGGAGGAGTGCGATGTCCTGATCGAAATCATCCAGCAGAGGCGGCAGCTCATCGGCAGCAAGATCAAAGAGGGAAAGGTGAGCTGAAAGAAGCATTCGTCTCTCCCCGAAAATCAAGCCCATCTTTTACTGCACGTCGCTTTAACTTATCTGTCCTCTAAAATCCCTCCAAACAGAGATATTTCTGAGATTCCTCCCCCCCAAAAAAAGGGTGTCCCAGACCCCCGATTAATAAACACTGCTCAGTTCAATCTGTCCCACCAAGGCAGCAGTGAACTATTCACTCCTCACACCTCTTGTTAACTCTGTCTTTTCACCCGTTCACTCACATCCCACTGATTTTCTTTTCTGCTGCAGCGCAGCAACGCGGCCAGCATCCAATGATGGCTATTTAAACACACTGACATGACCTCAACACACCACCGGACCTCATTTTCAGTCCAACGCAACCGTCTCACCCCCCCCCCACCGCCAGGCACGCGCCAAAGCTACTTCCACACATTCTGAACAGACGGCAAAAGCAGTCAGGTCGGCCAAAAGTGGATCCCCGAGCATATGGGAGGGAATATTTACTTGTACTCCACAACCTGAGTGATGTTTTTTAAGCTGTGTCTAATGAGACTTTGTAGAGGAAACTCTGCGCAGCCAGTCAGAACGCAGGGACGGAGATGAAGACAAATTACTCTCTGTTAGAGCGCAGGATCAATAACCAAAACGTTCATTTTTGGGAGCAATCTATTCATGAATGTTGTCCTTTTAAACATATTGATGACTTCGCAAATTCTAATGGCTGTAAGAAGAGATTACAGCGTTTGGGGCGATTTTACGAGCCATTAAGATGACATGTCCTTCGACCTCAATCCACTGACCTAAATCCGTCTCCTAAAGTCTCTGCTGGGAGAGGAGGACGGAGGGAGGGAGGTCAAATCCCAGATTTGCATGCAAAAAGAACCAGACGCGTTCAAATGTCTGGCTTTCACCGACAGTTTGCATGTTTTTCAAGTTTCTTTCGCTCTTCAACAGAGGCCACCTTTTGTATGGATGAGCAGCGCCGCGACCTTGGAGGTTTTGATTCATTCGTTGTTAATTTCAAAAGAGGATTTTGAAATAAAGCCCCCCCAGAAGAGAGTCCAGACGAGAGGTCAAAACAAAACAGCTCGCCGTCCTTGCAGCTCGAGCTGAGGATGACAGACGCCGTTTGCTGTTTTTCACTTCCACTGACGTTGGTGATAATTAACCAAACGCGAGGACGAAGATGACTTCCTGCATCAGTCAAACACTGATTTGACCTTTTCCTGATTGAGCAACTTCAAAAATATTCACACCCGTTTTGTAACTCGCCTCGTTCTCGGGTCGCGTCCAGTCGCCTGATCCGATACAGTTATCTGGAATGAAATCTTCACACGTTTTGTTCCGCGTGCTTTAGTATTTTTGTGTTTTGCCGTCCAGGCTCAGAGGCTGCGCAAGCTCGCCCAGCAGATCTCCAACTGCAAGCAGTGCATCGAGAGGTCCTCGGCGCTCATCACGCAGGCCGACCAGACGCTGAAGGAAACCGACCACGCTCGCTTCCTGCAGACCGCCAAGAGCATCAACGAGAGGTCGAGCAGCCCACACGCTGACCACACACGCGGGCCAGAATTACTCAGCTTAGCACATAAAGAAGTTTAGCTTGAGGGAAGAGGTTAAAGAGTGCAAACGCAGCAATGCAGGGAGAAAAAAAACACACTTCAGAAACTTTGCTTTAACTTTCCTGACAAGTGCAAGAGGGATTTTATCTTTTATTTAGCCTGATCTTATCCCTCTCTCTGCCTAAGCTCTCTGACTAATTGATTTGGCAATTGGAAGCGAAACCTGCTCTCCACCAAGTGCATCCCAAACACTTATTCTTCAGTCCTTCACATTTTTCATATTAAAAGACAGTTTTTCTTTCGATGTAGAGTTTTGTAAAACCATCCTTCATCCTCACTTTTGGAAACTGGGGAGATTTTTCACCCAAACCAATCTTTCGACCCTGATCTGAATTTCACAAACACTGATGGAAACGCGCCATCTCACAAACACCTTCAAAAGATAACCCTGACTCTACCTGTCGAGATATTTAACAAAAGGCCTGATGTTCCCCCGTGATACAGGGTTTCCATGGCGACCGCCTCCACGCAAGTGCTGATCCCTGAGATCCATCTGACGGACACGTTTGACACCTTCGCCTTGGATTTCACCCGAGAGAAGAAGCTGCTGGAGACTCTGGATTATCTCACAGGTGAACCCGTTACTCCCAATCTGGTTGAAGTCACAGACGAATGTTTTCTACTTCGATTGTTTGGCCTCGACACCCAAGCGTTGCTTCTGAGTATTTCCTCCCTGCTTTAAATTCTTCGGGAGACTCCGCTTGCCTTCGTGCACTGCGACAGAGGGCCCAAATCCCAGCCTATTAACTCTGAAATTAATTTTCACCATAAATTTCCAATGTCCCGTTTGCAAAGGACCCATCAAAACATCACGGCGTGAATTATGAGCTCGCCGGGGAGCAGAAACAAGGCGGCGGAGGAGGTCTGCGAAGATGGCCGGCTTGTATTTATTCACCGCGATGCATGAGGGCTTCGCCGGAGGGCCTTTTTCACTAAGTGAATCAGCCTGAATCACTCCACTCTGTGCAGCCACTCATGACAGAAGGCCTGGGAGAGCGAGAGAGTGACAGACTCCGAAAGAGATAGGAAGTGGCTTCACTATCAATTTAAGCTCTCCTGGCGTGTCTTTCCTTCTTTACCTGGGCCTGTTGGAGCTCCATACGCTGAATACAAAAGAGATTCCCTTTGTTTCTTCCTCTGAAGAACAAACTAATATAACAGACTTTGTTTTATGAATCAATACGGGAGTATAAGCGAGCTCCAGCTTACGTAACGGCTCCACTTTGTTACTGCTGAAGACACGGTGATATTTACTCTCCCCGCTGCGTTAATGTGCTTTGCTTTTTTTATCTTAATATTTCATTAGATTTCTACCACGCGGCTTTTAATGCTCAACCTACCAGTCGAGTGGAAAGAGCATCCTCAATCCTGGGCGTAATGAAGCCTGTAAGCTCATAAACCGAGCCCGACGGAAAGTATCTGAGGTTAATTAGGAACAGCGTTGTCGCAGCCGCTGCCTTTGCTGCTTCTGGGATACTGTTGGTTTTGTGCGACTTCCAGACGTCATGCCGGCTTTCTCTTTCCTCCCTCGCAGCTCCGAGCGCTCCGTGCATAAGGGAGGAGCTGTGCACGGCGTCCTACGACACCATCACCGTCCACTGGACGTCCGACGACGAGTTCACGGTGGTCTCCTATGAGCTGCAGTACGCCATCTTCACTGGACAGTCCAACATCGCAAGTCAGTATCAGAAACTGAAGGTTATCTCATTTTACAGTGTGAAAAAGTCTATTTTATCATCACAATGAAAGAAATATTGTGACGATCGCTCAATATGTGGTCTGAAGTCGGTTCTGCTACACAACCTGTGGCGCCTGGGAAGCAGCTGGGAGTTGGAGTGCTTTTGTACGAGCCCAGATAGCGCTGAAGTGGAAATGGATCCTCCTGAAGTGAAGCCTCTGGCCTTTATGCTGCTATCACCTTCAGATGCTGTCACACATCAAACGACTGAGCCTCGTGAAGGATGACGGAGGAGGGAGGGGGGGGGGGGGTGAGATTTGACGACAGCAGAGCCACAGATTAGACTTTAGGGGGATCTTTCTATTCCATTTGTACGCACAGAAGGATGGAGGGTTGAAGTCGTGCTGGAGGAGTGAGACGTCATGTCGGGAGAGATGACAGCCTCAGAACAACCTCACGACACACACGTATTGACATGTTGTCTTGTACAACAGCAGACTTACAATCGCTTATTCAAAGAAGACGCGAGCGCGCCCGAGTGAGCAACAGCTACAAGGGAGAAAATGGGGTCAAGGCGTGCAGAGACGAGCTCCTCGACTCCCTTTCAGTCAATCCGCCTCGTCTGTCTTTCATCTGCTCCCTTTTTTCCTTTCCAAGTCCATTTCAAAATGATCCTTCCTCTTTTTATGTCGATTTTTCTCTATACTACCTTCATCTTTCCCAAGGTTACACCTTTGTCATTGCCTCCTCCTTTCTTTACAGTTTTAAGCGTATTCAGCCGCGACAGCTGCTAAGCTAATGTGACACTTCATTTCCCTCTTGCCTTCGCATTCCTGTCGCTTCCTGTTCAATAAGCCGCCGTGATGTTTCTCTCCTCCTCTTGTCGTGCCTGCTAATGTCAGAGGTGTTGCTGTTTGCATCAGAGGGAGAATTCTTCCCCTGGGAGAGCTCCCGATGAATCACCATGCTCAGAACACGAGCCGAGTCTTCGCCGCGATGGGAGAGAAACATCTTTCTGCCTGATTGGTCCGCACAGCCTCCCTCGCCAAACCCTTATATATCTGCAATCAGCGTTTGATGTGTTGGATTACTGCTCATTTCAAGAGATGTTCCCACTTCTGGAGCTAATTCCTTGGCTGATTCTTATTCTAATAGTCACCTCTTTCCAAACAACTCTTCCTACACACTGTGTGATGTTGTTGTATCGCGCGTTTTGCTATTTCAGGGAAGCTTTGCGTTTAATCGGCGTGATCAGACCATTTTTCGGTCTGTGGGAGGAGGGGAGTGTGACCGAATGTGTGACCAGAAGGATGCTGATTTGATTCCCTGGATCTCCAGGCAGGAATGCGGTGGGGAGAGTGAAAGCCGCTGATTGTCGCCTCCCTCATTACGGCCACTGAACCCCAGATCCCCTGATCCCTTCTCCGCCCCCCCACTGCACTGCAGCAGGCACCACTCCTCAGGAAACCTCCTGCTGGAGATCCTCTTATGTTGCTGATCAGCTTTTCTACACAAACTACGAAATTCTCCACCTATCTTTTTTATTTCTGACACTATAAGTGTCCAAAAATGTCTTTTTTTCATGAAAAACAAAATGTAGTGTCTGTCTTTGGTTCCACTGGTCTCTCTTCAACAAGAGGCAGCATCGCAGCCTCCACCAGTTAATTCCTCAGGCTAAAAAAAGACAAGAAAAGCCGTGACACGGAGGGGAAACTGAACGCCCACATGCTCACATGCATGCCCAAGGAGGTGCCATTAAATAGAAAACACACATAGCAAGCAGACACTAAGGAAGCAGGGGGAGAGCGCAGTTCTGCTCGGGAGGCAACGAGGTGTGAAGAGTTTCCTCTTGTGCCTTTTCACACTCTCTCACCTGTTCCTGCTGACACAGACCCGCACACAGACAGTTATTCTGAGCGCTGTCCTTTCACACTGCAGTAAATCACTCCTCCCCAGGAAACATTCAGGGTTTGTTTTTTTTCCCCTGTTTTTTGGGGGTCAGATTGATCCCTCATCCTCTGAATCTCCTCTCTGTTTCCTCTGTTCTCCCTTCCTCCATCTGGTCTTCCTCCCAGGTCTGTGCAACTCTTTGGAAAGCTGGATGATTGTTCCCAACATCAAGCAGAACCACTACACAGTGCACGGTTTGCAGAGCGGCACCAAGTACATCTTTGTTGTCAAGGCCATTAACCAAGCAGGAAGCAGGAGCAGCGAACCGGGCACGCTAAAGACTAACAGTGAGACAATCGAGGAACTGCATCGAAACACCTTCTTCTTTTCTTTGGACAGAAACGAAGCCTAATGAGCTCGTTTTCTTTCAGGCCAGCCTTTCAAATTGGACCCGAAATCTGCTCACAAGAAGCTGAAAGTGTCCCACGACAACCTGACGGTGGAGCGGGACGAAACCACGTCCAAGAAGGGCCACAGCCAGGAGAGGTTCGCCAGCCAGAACAGCTACGGCGTGGTGGGGAACGTCTACATCGACAGCGGGCGCCACTACTGGGAGGCTCTGATTGGAGGAAGCACATGGTAAAGCTCTCCAGCTGAAGCTCAGGTGTTGAGTGGCACAAAATATCATTTTCCTCTAAAAGCATACAGCAACCTCTGACTGTCATCACTTTGCTCTGCAGGTACGCTGTGGGGATTGCCTATAAATCGGCCCCCAAGCACGAGTGGATTGGCAAGAACTCGGCCTCGTGGGTGCTCTGCCGCTGCAACAACTCCTGGGTGGTCCGCCACAACAGCAAGGAGCTGCCCATCGAGCCCTCGCCCCACCTGCGGCGCGTGGGCGTGCTGCTGGACTACGACGCCGGCTACCTGACCTTCTACGACGCGGTGGGCTCGCAGCACCTGCACACCTTCAACGTGTCCTTCGCGCAGCCCGTGTGCCCCGTGTTCAACGTGTGGAACAAGTGTCTGACCATCCTGACCGGGCTCCCCATCCCGGACCACCTCGAGGGGCTGGAGACCAACTAAAGGCCGGGAGCGGCGGCGAGCATGAGTCAGCGTAAACTCATTATCTTAAAGCTGCACTGGGCAAGAGATTTGAAAAATGCTCATCCTTGGATAGAGAACAGAACAGTGATCCATCCTCCTTAATTCCTACAGATCCGCTCTATTTACCCAAATTAAATTCTGCTCGTGTGCACCCAGAGGCGGTGACAAAACGGCGAAATATATACAGTCTCACAGCAGCCGGCGAGCGTCCTCCCGAAAGAGAGACGGGACCTCTTCAATACATCCCACCCTACATTGGCTGTGCTGGGATGAATAAGCCATGAGAAGGCCCCCGTCGACTAAAAATAATCCCCCATCACATGTGAGTGGAGTCACCTAGTGCAGCTTTAATGTGTGGAAAAGCCCGGGGTGTTGTTTTGTCAAGCCTTTCAGGGCTCATTTTCAGTTCATTAGGATTTCCTTAAGCAAATGGGAAGCTGGGCAATGTTGCGTCAGACTGTCGGACGAGCAAGTTGAGACGGACGGCGGCGAAACTGGAGCGAGTCCAGGGCAACAAGACCTGGACAGCGGTGGGCAACGGAGTTCTTCTTAAAGGCACTTTGAGCAACGATGGGCTAAAAGGAAGAGAGCCAGTCTCATTATATAGATTCTCTGTATATCCATCAACTTATGAGGAATAGCACTTTGAAAATCCCACTCTGCAGGCAAACACTTTGAAGCATAATTACTGAAACGAGCAGAAAACCACGTGTCTATTTTGTAAATCCATCTCACCTCCACCTTTTTATTCCCCCTTATACATTAAAAAAGGAACCAAAGTAGCCATCGCTGTCTGTTTAGATCAATTCTACTTTATGGTCTCGAATTATTTTCCAAGAAAGAGAGAAAAATACACTAATAAGTAAATGCAGAGTTCAATTAAATGTAGATCTTTTTATTTGCACATTCTTCATATGTTTTTTTTGTTGCCAATAACGGTGCAATCGACATGTTTGGGAAAGTGTTGTGTTCTCTTTGACCTGTTGTGTTGTTTTCCTTTCATGTCAAAATGATTTTATGTGATGCAAAAGATGCAAAGTTGTGTTACAGAAGAGAAACGTGTGGATAAAATGCCCACATGGGTGTGAAAATGATGATAGACACCCAAGTTTGAATACATCTGTGCAAGTATTGCGAGTGTTTGTTGCAGTGTTATCTTCTCATCAACTCATGTTTTGGCTGAAATCTCACTTTTAACATTACAACAGCACGTTGTACCATCCTTATACTTCAGTTTTCTTCTCATATAAAGGGATCAAACAGCTGGAATGAGGCTCACTCACTCAGATGTGAAGGTGAGGCTTTTAAAAACCTCACAAAGGGGGCAATCAAGTCTATTTTTGTTGAATTTCAATCGGTCTCACAAGCGACGATGTCCTGCAGTGATAAAACAAATCCAAATCCTCGATGTAAATAGGAAGATTTGGTTGTATTTCTCAACGAGATTTGGTTCACACTGAGGATAATCTGTTCTTTCTTCCTGTGTTTCCTTGCCAGTGCATTGAAGTATGTGTTTCACTGTATCTGATGCAAATAAATAGTGCTTAATTTAATGTTTTCATGATGACCATGTTGTGTTATGTTCCGTCTCTGTGGACGTTTTATATGAAAGAGAAGATAAGATGAGATACGAGTGCTTACAATCACTGTGGTTTGAGATTTTTGTCTGGGGGAAGTGAACAAAAATAATAAACATCGTTCCTTTTGATGAGCGTGCGTTCGTTTGATTCCTCTCCAACCTGCATGGTGGCGCTGGTGAGATGTCAAGATCTCATAAAATAAGGCAAGGTGGGATTCTAGCAGTCATTATTCTCTTTGGAGGGGAAGGAGACAAAGATCACCTTTTGAGTAAAAACTCAAGTTGCCTCGTATTCAATAAGTTTAGCGTTTGGCATTTTGGGTGCAGAGTTATCGCTGCCCCCGGTGGGAGTGCTGCACTTGTTGCGCGGAAGAAAAAACAGACTTTCAAGCACCAAACGTGACAATAAAATTGCTGACCGGGGAGGTAAATCATGCTGATTATCTCACTGCAATGGCATCTGTCAAAGGTGGGATGTATGAAAAGCCACTTCCCGAGATCTGTGTGCCAGATGAGCAGAAAATAGGAAAGCTAGAGGAACTCCATCGACTAAAACTACTTTAAAACTGTATTCAAAATGAAACCTGTACTATCGAGACCTGTTTCAGAGGCTCTGCTGTGAACATCTTGGTCCCAGAAACCACTACAACACTTTCAGAGGTGTGTGGAGTTCAGGCCTCGCCAGGTCAGAGCTGTTATTGCAAAATAATCCAATACAGGCGCCTGGTTTTGATGTCCCATCTGTGGGTTTCATGAAGTCCTAAAAGGAACAGATGTCGCATCAAAGTCCTTCATCTGTACTCCTTCCTTCACGCACTCATTCATCCACACGGCGATGAAACTTTCAGCCTCATCTTTCCGAGTTCACTCCAGTTTCCAGATTTCCCACGGAAGTGGAAGTTGTCGAGTTTATCGGGAGCGCTTCCCTTCGACCTCCGGAGGGGGACGGGGGGAGGAGGGGGAGCGGGGGGAGGGGGGGGGGGGGTTTCCTGATTTTCTAGGAGCAATTGTTCTTCAACAACGGCTCAGTGTGAGTTGCATCACTGGATGGACACATTGTAGCCTCAGCCGAAGCCATTCGTGCCTGTCGTTCACACGCTTCGCCGGCACAATGAGTTTACCCGAGCAAACAATGGCGAGGACACGAGGACAGTTTACAGGCCGCCATCCGCAAATAAAGGAAGTCTGCGTTTCGTACAGGAGGACATCACCTGTTGACCTCCCTGTTGTCAGAGTAAACAGTGTTTCACGATCAGCCTGATGGATAACATCAAATTACCAAACAGTCACCGACTCCCTGCCAGTTTAAGTACACGTCAACACATGAACGTCAGAGATAAGAAGCACAATAAATGTACATGGTGGTGAATCCCACTGAGGGTCCATCTGTGCTCCTCTGGGAGGAGCATTATTAGAGTCATTTTTATGATATGGTGCCTTCCACAGAGAGCAGTTATCATCACAGTGACGCTCTGGACGTTTATTCACTTAGCTTATTTCCTTGTTTTGACTTATTATTCAGCAGTCTTATTGATTTCATGAAAGACAAAAATAAAAAGTCGCTTTGGCAAAATTTTGACCTTTCGCTCTAACTTAATAGAATCTGAGCCAAGTTCAGCCGCTCGTTGTGCTTACACACCGACTCTCATGCTTACGTACGAGACTTTGTGTGACATTTTCAAACAATCGATACAGTAATGCGTCTCGGGATTTTGCTGCTCGGCTAAAACTGAGTCGAAAAAAAAAAGAAGAGAGATAGAGAAAGGTTGAGGAGCAACTATTTTATTAACCTTTATCGCTGGGATGGATTTGCTGAGCTTGTATTGTTGATTCATGTGCAATGATGTGCTGCTGTATACATCCATGACAATGTGAAGCAGCTTCAACAGCAGTCTCTCTCTTTTTTTTTTGACGCCTCAAGGGCACCTTGAGTATAGTCGAGTAAGAAGCAGAGGCTGTAACTCTTCCCCCACGGGAGTCTGAACTACTGACCCTCCTTCACAAGCCCACTTCACTCTCCTTTAGGCAAACACTGTCCCACTTTTGTACATAGCATCAGGCCCCGTTGCTTCAGTGTGTTGCTGTTTGCGCGGCAACAACTGCGCTCGTCTGGGCGGACTTCAGGCTCTGCCGTCCCCAGAGGACCTGCTTTTCTTTTTTTTTTTTTGTACAGCCAAGCGAGGCTCAAAAAGACACAGCCTGGGCACTCCTGGGGGAGATGTGCATGTGCTCTGCGGGCTGAATCTTCCCTAATGTGTGTGTGTGTGTATCGGTGGTTACTCGCTGCTGTGTCGAGCAAATAGACGGTAGCAGCTTTTATGAGACGAGAGATAATACTGAAGTCTTGGGACGGGAGGACTGGATCTGGTGCAGAAGCTCATGGATACCGACGTCTCACTCAATCGTTACAGTGTTCAAGTCATCAATCATTCACATACTTCTAAACCTGATCAACTTCCTTTGCTCACATCACAACCTAACGATTCCCTCCACGGCCTCCATCCTTTCAGTGTGCAGAAATTGCCTTTGGAGCAAGTTCTTGAAATGTCCAGCAGATGTCACTGTTAGGATTCAAGAAAAACAAACACAAAGCCCTCAGCAGACGACTTGTGCCAGGACCTCATGTGCATCTTCCTTCATCATAGTGAGATTGTATGAAACTGACTCACAGACTGCAGCATCTCGGGCAGTTTGATGTGCACCAAGACCAAAATGGACTTGGTATATTGAGACACGGGGATTTGTCAAGCACATTTACAGGCAAGGCCTCGACTCCAATGTGAGAAAACAATATTTATCACATCTCTTTGTGTCGAGGGTCTAAATTTTATAGCATGTGAGTGAAAGGATGAAAACACCGTGCTTCTGTCTGGCCTCATATTAAATCGTTGCCAGTCACTGCATTATTATTAGGTGTGCTATTTTTAGGTTTGGGCAGAGAGAGAGAAAGAAAGAAGTATGTTGTGACACTTGACTGCAGTCATAATGTTTCAGCGATCAATATGCAATCAGGAGATTGTCGGTCACTTCTGTTACTCCTAAATTCAGCACGCAGACGGAGCGTGTCTGCGTCAACTGTTTGTCCACTCCGACAGCAAAAGCCATGCAAGAAAAAATACAACAAAATAAAAAAAAAGACGTGAAAATATTCCTCTGAATTCAAAAGGCACAAACTGACACATTTGGCCTCTGAACGATGTCTTTTAAGGACTCGTGCAGCTCTTAAAGGTCTACGACGACTGAAACGCCTCCCTGTTAATAAGCTGGTGGGGCCTCTGCGTTTTGATGCATGTTCTTCAAACTGTAAGCATGATTGATGGCGCGAATAACCACCTGGTACAAAGCGGCATTGGGTTGTGTCAAAAAAAGGGCACATTCGATGGCTAATAACTGTTATTCCCCAGTCTGGCAAACGTAGCAATGAACAGCCGACAAGTAAATCATTTGCCTTTAAATTACTACAGACCTGAAACGTAGTTCCACCTCACAGGAACACCCGGAGTTCAAAGGCGACTGAAGACCTTCCATGTTTGAAGCCAACCACTGTTCTGTTGGAATTACATCCCAGGGGGTGTCATTTTCCTATCATGGTATTATTAAACATAACACACCAAATAGCTCCTATTTTGAGGCATCCAAAACCCACTGTGTCAAAAATAATCGGTTGGGTGATGGTGAAATTGCAATTATTATGACAAAGCAGTT
>JAUESE010000063.1:2647886-2675531 GCA_032274725.1 Malacoctenus triangulatus
TATTCATTTATTTAATAAAACCCTAATTTGTGTTCGGATAATTGCTTGGTTGTGGTGTCCCTTTTATGTTACGGCCTTCGGGTGTTCGAGCCTTTTGGTTACTATTAATTTTCAGGTAGAGGACCGTAACGCACTGCAACCGAGGGTCTCCAGCCTCCTCCCTGACTGGTTGTTCTGGGAAGAACGACACCGGAGCGTGAGGGTTCACCGACGGCTCAAATTGCAGCCCACACTCCCACACTGAATCATTTTTGGGTCGTATGAAACGGAAAGAAACGCTGCACTCAGAAAAACAGCCGGTTCCTCTCGGTGTCGACATCAGACTGTCTGCCCATCCTTGGAGATGTTACTATGGGGACGAACACTGGAAGTAATGCAGAGTGAAGGCACATCGCAGCCCGGTGAGTCAGTGTGTTCTCAAGCAGATGCCCTTATATGCTATGCTCTGTATAGTAATGGAATTATTGCCCGGATGGATTGTAGCTGGAGGCGTATAGCTCGCTCGACTGTGGAAGTGCATTTCAAGGTGGAGATCTGGGGATTCTTAGGGGGCGTTTGAGGCTGAGCGGCACAGGGGAAGAGTCCTCTGTCTCATCATTGTAACATGATTACTGGGAGGAGGGGGGGCTAAATTGCGGCGATATCGAGTGGAAGTGAATAGGAGAGGATTTCGAGGGCCGGCGACATATTGTAGTCAATGAAAGGCCATTTCAGGCAATTCAGGAACTTTGAGACTGGCAGGCTGCTTTCATCACAGGTACTTTTACTCCAAGTCTCAAGATACATGTCATAATGCTCCTCGTTTTCTCCTTTCTCCATAAAACGTGCATGTAAAAACGTGTTTTCAGGTACGCAGCTAGTTTATTTCAGTGTCTCCGTCCCGCTGGCTCCTCCTCATTCAGCATGTCTGAGATCTGTCTCCCGCAGCCTGCCAGAGCTCCGGGTGAGTTACTTCAAAGCGCTATGAGAACTAGTTAGGCTGCGAGTGAAGGTGTGTGAGGGGAGGGGGGGGGTCGGCTTCTCTATTCCAATCAGCCCAGCGGACGAGGAGGCGCTGCTTGTGAGCCCTGCTGCATTCCGAGCCAAAAAAGCAGAAGGATGTCGTCGCCTTTGTGGATCCCTCGCAGCTCGCAAAACGCGCTGAAGTTAGCTCCCTTTGGAAGACCCACCAAGTGTGATCAGCAGACGACGCGATGGTTACGGGGGATAAAAGTGAAAGGGAATAAAGTTCGCTCGATAAAAACATATGGGCTAACTTCAGGTGTTTTCACCATCGGCCCTCCTGCTCGGATGCCTTTGATGGAAGGCAGCTGGCCTCTGGTTGTGGTTCTTCTCCAAACACAAACTGCTGAAGACTCGCGACTTTAGTTTTGGAGTCCACTTTTTCATTGGAGGAGATCACTTAAGCTGCTTTCTCCACTCCCCCTTGTGTGTTTGTTTTATTCTCCTCGAAAAGAGACAAAAAATTGGGTTTATTTTTTCCAAAGTTGCAACAATAAATGTAAAATTCACTAAAATCCAAGCTTAGGGAAGCAAAAAATCATCTCAGCTTCGTTCCAATGTTTTCCCTTTCTTTTTGTCACAACAAATCATTTAAATGTGAATAATTTCCATCACAATACCAGCGGATCTACGAGCTGTGTGGTAGTGACAGACAATGGAGATAAAACAGAGAGATTGCGACTCCTTCGCTGCCTCAGAGAGGCGGCGCGTCGAAAAAAAACAATGTTTGTGTAAATTGGTCATTAGCTGCTATCATTCCAAACTGTGTAGTCGTGATATAATTGGGTTTTCTTGTGTCTCCTAACAGTAGAACAAGTGCCACTCCACAGCCTTTGATACCACTGCAGACCTGTAAATCACTGCAAGACCTGCTGAAACGCTGGGTTCGGCTTTTTATTCGGCTGATAACGAAGCAGGTGGATAATCGCCGGCGCCCTGCAAAAGCTATAGCTTCCATTACCCCTCGCCTGAATCTGCATGGGAGCCATTAGCTCCGCAAGCCGACTGAAACTGCCTCAAACATCCACTCAGAGGTGTCTGCACGCTGCAATTTAAGATGTCGGTGCTGTCAAACACTGTGATAACGCTGGAAATGTACCTCTGAGTCAGATCGCAGAGTCGCTGTCGACAGATCGCAGAACTGCAACATAATTAATCACAAATATTGTAGGTATAAAATGTAAAAACTCACTTAGAAGCTCTGTATTCTGTAGCGAGGGGCTTTTTGTGACACGCCAGCACGATTCACCCCCCAGGGATCATGCATGTCCTCACAAGATACTTCAAGTGGAAAGGTAAAAGAAAAGTCAAGGGATCAAAGTTATGGACAATCCTGTTAGGACTGAAGTGTTGGACCCAGCAGACGTCGGGCAAACACTCGCCGGCGCGCACAGCTGTCCCTTAACATTCACACGCCTAAAAATATTTCCTGTGCCGCTGTGAAATCCGCCTTGCAATTGATTTTTTCCTGCCGTTTTTCACAGTGTTGATGCAAGACCTGTTGAGGTGTACGTTTCCGAGGCAGCACAAGAGAGACACACCTCATGATTTGTTCTGCAAAGTTGCGAAGAGATTGTGAAACCCGGAGAGAAATTTCCCAAGTAAGTCGACACCGGTGGAGGAGAGATAGCAGATATACAGCGATATATACCTTTAGAGATGCCAAGTCTGCAATGCTGCAAGGATTAATGTTGCTCCTGACAAGCCCGTGGTTCAGCATCAAAGAGGAAACCACAGGACACCTTCCGTGGTCCCCACTCCTTCATGCTTAACCAAAGGGGGGACCACGGGGCATGTTGCTCTCAGTGGTAGATGTACACACAGTTCAATAGCAACACTGAGACCCAGCTGGTAATCGTACACACATGAGATGACAGATTTAACAGCTCACATCACAAAGCTTCCTGGTTTGCGCTGCCTCCACTTGTCTACATGTAAAGCAGCACTTTTGTGGCGTTCGGGGATCATGCACACCTCAGAGGTCTGCTGATTGGCTGAGAGTGGAACTGGCATGGAGGGAGGACTTTGAAGCGAGCAGTGAACGATGTGCCGCCGTCGCAGATCGTTGTGAATCCATGAAAAAAATCCCAATACGAGGAAGTTCAACAACTGGAATGAAGCAATATTCCTGTTTCCCGTCTCGGCTAATTCAGAGCACGGAGAGATCGGTAAGCAAGAGGGGGAGTAAATTCAAAGAGGGCGCATTTCTATTGAGACTTTGCCGTGTTACTTTCAATCACATTCCCTTGATGCAGTTGCGAGGCCTCTACATTAACCCTCTCTCCCTGTTCTCCTGACCCTTCCATACTGCCCCCCGCTCCTCAACCCCCCCCCCCAACATGCCTCAAAGGGATCAATCGTACAACAAATTCAATGAAATCTTTGGCA
Organism: Malacoctenus triangulatus; assembly: GCA_032274725.1. Lineage (NCBI taxonomy): Eukaryota > Metazoa > Chordata > Actinopteri > Blenniiformes > Labrisomidae > Malacoctenus > Malacoctenus triangulatus. The sequence goes on from JAUESE010000063.1 coordinate 2,651,277, forward strand.
GGGTCTGTATTTCCTCTGAGAGCGCCGCTTGCTCTTGAGCTTTAAAATAAGGGTGATGGGAAAGAAGAGTGATGTGGGAAAATAAGGGCAGATGGGAGGAGAAGGGTATGGAGGGGGGAGGAGGGGGGGGGGGTCTGCTGCATATTTAGAGGCTTTGACGAGGCTTGGCGAAGATAGGTGCTGCGCCGGCGAGCCTGAATGAAAGGCGCCGGGCGGAAATGAAAGGGGGCAAAGGATAAGATCGGTAAATACAATAAGGAGCTGTCTCGTAAACACGCCTCGATGCCAAAAACAGATAATCAAAGGAACAGGCTGATGAAGCAGTACCTTTATTTCGCTTGACAGAGGGGGTGTGTCCAGGTTTCTCCCTTTGGGATGAGTTTGGGGAGCTGACACAAACAATGTTGGAGGCCCTAAATACTCCTTTTCGCTGCATCCTGACTGTTTCAGGTGAAACCGGGAGAGACGAGAACTTCAATCCAATCACCGACTCGTTATTCAAAGCCCCGCATCACAGATAATTATGTGACATGGACAGAAATACCAGCTAATAACATTCATAATGTGTGGAATGTGTACGTAAAGCTTTAGCATTACTATTGATTTTATTCATGCATTCTGTTAAAGGCCATCATAACAGTTAATTAGTTGAAGTTGCCCTTATACATTATGTATTTTTTTGCCAATATAGAACAAAAGAAGAGACTCCATTTCAAAAAGAAATACTTATCGGTGGTACAAGGCGTAATTATACACAGGCGCGTGAGAATGCTGCGTTTGAAATAGTGATGCGTGAACTCGTTTCCCCCCTGAGGGACCTCCCAAATGGCAGGGCAACGCAACCGGACAGAGTGCATCATGGATACCAAAGGAAGTGCCTGCACGCTCGTGATTGGAGGGATCGCTGGAACGAACCAGATGGAAAGCGCCGACCAGCGAGTACGCAACTTTGAAAAAGGATTGCTCTAATTGCGGCTCATTATTATGCAAAGGGCTGCGACGCATATAGACTGCAGTGCTTCATAAATCCACAAGTTGAAGCTGTACTAACCATAGAAGAGAGGGAAAGTTTTGGCGATTGTATTGATAAATGGAAGTTTGAGACAAAAGATTGGGAGTCGAGAAGCACAGAAACATCCAAGGTCCTTCTCCACAAGCTGCCAGATCGCTCTGTCCACTTTGTGCTGCTTTGTTCATTTAGTTCCTGCCTTCGTTGCACTGTCTGGCAGCACAGACGCCCGAGTGTTGCGTTGCGACAGATGGCTTTGTCTTTGTATTATTTGAAAATGTAAATTGAGGATCAGAACACGAGGTCAAAGTTTACTGCACAGACGACGCCGACTCAGAAGTTCAACAGTTCTTTCAGACGTTGTTGTACATCCGAGATTACATCATAATTTAGGATTCAGGTGATAAAAGAAGTACTTTGTGCAAGAAATACTTTGCTTGGAATGATTTCTCCCCGTGACAAAAGAACACGCACCGCTTTACTAATTTGTACGACTTGTATTCATTGTGTTATCTTTGTAGAATGCTTTTAGAGTTGAACATATGATGTGGTTTAAGACACAACTTTGTTGCATGATTTCATCATTATTTCCAGTTAGAGGGGTGCGAGTGGGAAGTTCATGGGAAGCTCGCGGGATTCGTGTGTGAAGGTTGGAGATTACATGCGTGAAAGAAGTAAGAATTGTGCAATATGAAAGTCTTTACTGTATCTCATACATTTTTAAAGGCAGAGGATACCACATTGTATGTACTGAACCCTTCTCCTCCAAGCAGAGGAAAGGTTACTCTTCCCATGCACAAAATGTTTAGTTAAGTGTTTTTTTTGTTTCCGTCGGTGTAAACTGATAAAGCCGGCTTTTATTTGATCTTTTCCAGGATACCGATTTAGTTACACTTTTGCGAGGCCGCTGATCAAAAGGAAATTGTCTGGAAAATACAATATGAACACACTCCGGAGCGTGCAGAGATGTTGCCCAATTGGTTAAACTGATTTGGAGCTCCTGAAGACGTCGTATTGGCTGCGTACGTGTGCAGAAAGTGGAATCCGACGGAGGGAAGTACCGACGCCTCCACCAGAGCCGCGCCGGGGTGACGGATGAAGCGGCCCACGCTGAGCCGTACGCCCCGGCGTGATGCATGAACCTCATTGTGCACGGCGGGCAACCACATTCATTGTGGATTTAATGGTGTGTTTAATTAGCTTTTAATCATATTTTGATTCAGGCTCGCTCACTTCTGCCGAGTGGATTGCTCCCCGAGTTCATTAGCTCGTTGACGAACGCGTTCTCCGATGGCGTTCTCAGGTAAATCCACCTTTTCTCCAGACGATTCCAGCAAACAGACGGCGGGCGGGATCGTAAACCTTATTCATCACGGTGAGAAGTTCGATATGTGGCAGTGAAAACTCGAAACCCAAAGCAGCTCGCTTCCACTCGCCGAGCGTTTCCTCACTTCCTGCCAGCCGTCTGCTGCGTGCAGCAGCACCTCCCTAAACTGCAGCGAGGTGCCAGACCAACATGCATTTTTAATTTGCTTTGTCTCCAGGATGTAAAAAGCAGGCAAGGTGTCAAACGGAGATAAACGTCATGCTCCGAAGGTAATTACATATTCTCCACTGAAGCGAGGTCACTTCTCACAAACCCTCACAGAACAAACAAGGAAAAGAAACCTTTAACTTCAGCCCACTATGTCCTTTGTGAGAGTGCTCGCGAACTCCCCAAAGTCACTTTCACTGTCTGTCATGAGTTAGCAGAATCGGTTCCGCCTCATTTCCTAGGCAACCTCTGAAACTGACTCCGGTGTCAGGCCAACCTGTGCTGACAACCCCCTGCTGGCGCGCACACACGCACGCGGTCGCAGTCTGAAACGCAGCGCGCTGCCCTCCCTGCCTCTCCAATGGTGATTGACCGGCTTCCGCTCCCATCCTGCATCGTTTATGCCGTGAATAGAAGAAAGGAGACGGCCAGGAGGAAGGAGATCACAAAGGAGCGCCCAATAAGGCGAGTGAGTGGCGGACGTGAAAGGAAAGAGGAGGCCAGTCTCCAGGCTGTCAAAAGCCTTTCCTTTGTGAGGCTGGAAACCTTGTTTCTACCCTCTCGACTCCTCCGGATCTTCTTTTATTTACGGTTTGGAGGCTCCCGCTGGAGTTTTGTCCTTCTTTATTTCTCTGGAGCAAAGCTGTGCTCGCCAGCCTTGGAGCCAGGGCCACACAACACGCTTCATATGGAGACCGTGACCACAGAATACAAGGACCCTCCCATTCACTCGTTTGATGCTACTGAGAAAAAGGACTAAATTATCGCTCATTACTCTATTCTCCATACAATTAGTGACTGCAGCTCACATGTTTATCCAAAAATGTTGCAGCCCTCAGAGGAAACATCATCAACATCTATTTTCACGACTTCTACATGCATGAATCCTGTTCGTCCACAAACACAAAGGCATCAACATGGAGGCCAAAGCCAGACTTTAAATCAGCAACAATCAGGCAGAAGCCACATCTTTGCGACACTGGTGGGCGACCATCTTGAGCAGGTTACAGAATATTGTGCTTCAGGTCATTTTCTGACAGGAAGCAGTTTCTACTTGTCTAAAATTAACGGCATACAACAGCTGAATCTCTTGCTTATGCTTGTTTGGCTCATTTGCGCAGACCTCAGGACAGGTCTTTCTGAACAGCTGCATTAAACTGGGACTCTAACACGGAGCGCTCGTTGCCAGATGAGCTGCGTTCTCCTGCTCTCCAGCTATAACTGTGATGCACTCGACCTGTGCCAGAGCGAATTTAAACTTTAGAGACAAATAAAAGCACCAGCCAGCGAAAAAAAAAAGAGAGAAGCAGCCAGCGTCTGCTTGGCTTCTTGGTTTTTCTTCTTCTTTAAAATGTAACATGAATTCTCATTAGGTTTGGAAAAGGGGGACTGCTGCAGAAGGAGCAATCCTTGGCAGGCGCAGGAGCTCGCGCGCTAATATTTCCAAAAGCATCAACACGTCAGGAACATTCAAGTCTATGTGGGATGGGTGTGTGTGTGTGTCTGACTCGGAAGTCGGACGCCCACAGAGGGGAAGTCAACACGCAAACACTCACGGCATGACGGAGACAGACACACACACACACACTGACACACACACACACACGCACCCTGGAGCTGAATCATCTAAAAAAGTGCCGCTGCGCCGCTGTCAAGCGGCAACAGCCTGCGCGATTTGTTCATGCAAATTTAGGCCCAATCACACCCACGCTGACTTTGTTTAGAAGAGGAGAATGCGAGACACCGGGAGGAGAGCTGAGAGAAGAGGGGCTTTTCTTTTTGGAGGGGAGGAGAGAACATTTCATCGGCCGCCGGAGAACGACAATATTGACTTTACCATTGGCGACGCCGAGGTGCAGACAAGGGAAGGAGGTCCGACGTCAAAAAGGATTTCAGTTATCATAAATTTTACACTCGACATAAAACTGCAGGATTAGATTTAGGGGGAAAATAATCACAGGCGATCACGGCGCTTATGCTTGAATAACCAAGTCACATAACAACAACTCAATAGGAATTAGGAGTTGAGACGCACAAAACGAGGCTTTGATTCAGTGTGACTGTGGGAAAACAATGGCTGCAGAGGTCTGAAGGCCAAACCTGCTCAACATCTCTGTGCTCACACTGTGTTATGCACACGATAATAACCGTGATGGATTCCTTTCATGGGGGATTTTTGAGCCTCGAAATGTGGCGCTATCCGCGGTGCTGAACTCTGCGGCCCCACGGAAATGCTAATCAGCCCTTTTGGGACGAGTGCAAGCGGCAGAATATGTTAGCCTTGCCTGAGCTGCTGTAGTTGCCACTGAGGAGATAAGTCTATGTTAGACATTTAATATGATTCAGAAGCTGATATAATGCCCTCGGTGCCCCCTGGCTTGCTTCTCTGGGACTTCTTATGGAAATATAGCAACACAATGCCGGCTGTTCAACTTACAGGTGAACTCTTCAAAAAAAACAACAAAATAAAGAAGAGGTTGTGAAAAAAATCGGAGTTTGATGGGGCCAAATGAGGTGAGAAAAAGCTCTGAGCTTCCTGTGTGCGTGTGATCATCACAGCAGCCAGCCGAACAAAGCAGGGAGGCAGTTTTAACAACAGAAGAAGAAGGGAAACGGGTGAGAGCATGAGAGCATCGCAGTCCCGCCCCCACTGTCTGAGTGACAGCACTGACATCTGATCTCAGAGCAGTCGACAGCGAGTATTCGCTGTCATACACAGTGTGTACGACGGCGACACATCAGACTGGTGTTCAACACTGACCTCAGTATGATCAGAGCAGCTTTGTTCTGCAAACAGTTCATAATCATGAACTATCACTCTTGATGAAAGTGTGGTTAAAGGTGTTTATTGGTGCCAATAAGTGAGCATTGAAGCGTTACCGAGGTCAGAAGTAAATATCTCATGGTTTCATCTGTGTGTTCACAGCTTCTCTTTGCTCTGTCACTGCCGCTCCAACACGCTGCGTTGGGAGTGCGTTTCACAAGCCGGAGTCCTTCAATAAAGCCCCCCGATACACGCGCGCTTTATTGCTTCACCGGCGTCCGCGGACTCGAGATGGAGAGCAGACGGCGCACAAAACATGTCGAGTCGATCGCGCGGCAGCAGAGTTTCACTTTCTCCACTTTATTTCTTTCGCTTTCATTGTGGCATTCATGACTTTGGAACTGTAGCCTTTCACTGGCAGGAATATTACTCTTTTTATACTGCTTTATAGAGGTATAATGGGAATGTATGGAGGCTATTCAAGGGCATTGCTTATGGAGTACAATCAGCCAGCCACCCTCGACTGTCTCCTGGTGGGTGTTAGGACTAAAAGCTATTGATTGATAAGATGTTGTTCGGTAATGATACAAAATTGCAAAGTTTGGATTTCCAGCTGCATGCACATACCGAGTTCATCTGCAGCCACGCCGCCGACTGCCACCCACGTGCGTGTTTAGGGGCGGCTGAGTGCACAGAATCGCGATTAGAGCATCAGACATGGCTGCGAAATAAATACATCAGAGCGCGGTGCTGTGTGTGTCTGGCACTTTGTCTCTCCGGCCCTGAAACAACGCGCGTCAGCGGCAGCATAATGCCAAAAAAAATGCGATCTTCAGCCCTGCATTCGGCCTATTTTCTCGCACTCTAGAAATCTTCTTCGCGGCGTAATTGCACGACTGGAGTATTGACACAGAGACGCAGCACTCAGCTTTGCAGTGTTTTCACTAAAACGTGGCTGCCATCTCTCCGTCGTGGTCGCTCTCTCCGCCCTCATCCGTCATCCCTCTATCTGGTTTAACTATTGTTCTCCACCTCTGTATTTCTTCCTGAACTCACTCCCTCTCTCTGTGCCGAGTTGTCCGTGGAATTTTAAGAGCCTCCAACACTGTGATGTCCCTGCAGAGCCCGCTGTCCTGAGAGCGCAGGCTGACTTGAATGCTAAGCGGGGATGCAGTCGATGACACTCGCCATGGCTGTCCTCTTTGAGGCCTGGGCCCGTGTTAGGCCACATCATGGAGGGATGCAGGGAGGAGGAACAGGGTGGATCCCAAACTCTGCTGTCTTGCGACTAAGATGCTTTCCATTGCTGTTTGGTGACAGCTTTGGACCACACTGACACGTGCTGCTGTTACACATTACCGGTCGCCACTGTGGTCACTCTGCCAGGCAACCGTCAGGTGTTTGATACTGTGGATCAAGCATCTTTAATGTAATTAAACTTTCATTTAAGGGGGCAGAGAGTGGTTCAATTTTTAATGGGGCTTTCCAGCGCAGGATGAAACTTAGGTATAATTTACTTTCAGCCTTATCTGATCGCCATTAAACCACATAATTAAAAAAGTACAGCAAAAATAATTACTCCGGGATTAGTCTCGTTTGATCATTAGGAGTTCACGTGAGGTGGACTAATTACAGATTGTCGGCATGACATTTCAGCGTTGATGAACATATTGATCGGAGGGAGATTCAGCGTCTGTTCGTCACTGTTTTCCTGAAGTAAATCCTGCAAACCTTTGGTTGATGCCTTTAAACTAAGAATCAAGACGGACCCCAGACAGTCTTTGCACTGAGGTTGACGTATTTTTGCGAGGATTTTTTGACCATGTGTTTTAAGGGAGAAGGCGAATGAATAAAAAGACACGATTGTTTTGTAATGTTAAAAAAAAGTCCAGTTTTACAAAAACTCCACAATGCAGCCGCGTAGCATCTTCATGAGCCTCTTTATCTTTCTCTTCCAAACCCTGTCTCCGCTTGTAAACACACACACACACACGCACACACACACACAAACACACACACACACACAATTTTGCACCCTGCATGGACTTTCTCTAACTTGACAAATCTCCTCAGGGCCATGGGAGAAACTTTTGTGTTGCAGGGTGTGAACTACACCTTGCGACTGTAAATCGAGTTGGACAACTAAAAGCAACAATGTGCTTCTTTAGGTTAACGCCAACAATGCTGACTGGTTATTATCACATTGTCCTCATTTTTCAAGTCGTACTAAATCCCCAATCCTGTGATTGCAAAAACAAAAACAGAGGCTCAACCAATAAAAAAAATCAACCCGTCGCTTAAATGTTCAAACCACGGCAACATCGGCCAAATGCACAATGTGTTTTTTGAAAACAACTCATCCGCTTTCCATCGCTTGGATACAAACCAGCGCAAGCGTTTAGAGGCAAATGATTGGCTCGGCAGCCGGCGCTGCAGCAGGCAGCAACCTTGACCAAACAGCAAACAGAGGAGACAATAAAAGTGGCCTGAAAACACCTGATTTTCTGCCCAGTGAGTGAGTGTCCCATCGATATTCTGTCAGGGACAGCAGGTGGCCATTGCTTGTCCAGGGAAAACAGCAAAAACTCCTACAATGCCACGAATAAAAAAAGGTCTGAAACTTTGATAACGATTGAAATACTTCGCATGTGATTGGAGGACATATTTTAAGGAGACATCACATGTTTGGAAAGACAGAAGTTGGTGACAAATGCACCATCCATCATGCACGGACACAAACTTCTCAGAGGACGCTGCCGATCATGGTGCACACACACGCACACGGTGCATCTGCACAAGTCAGTGCACCTAAATGAACAGCTGCTGTGTTAAGCATTATCTAAATACAATCAGGATGCACTCTCCAACAGCACCATTTGCATCTCTCTCACTCTGTCTCGGCGTTCCGCCATGGCTCGTCAGCACTTTAGCAAAAGGGCTTTTCACACACAACACAATAAAGCCCCCAACAGGCATCTCAGGTGGGTAGGAAGGCTGTAATCCTCTTTCCATCTAAGCACCATTTTACCGTAGGTGGAGGAGAGAGAGAGAAAGAGAGAGAGAAGGAGGGAGTCGAGGAGTCTGAGTTGTCATTTCCTTCCTTCCCTCAGTGTTTGCACAGCATTCACACAAGGTGTGAGGATTGATTTAACTGGCTAACTCGTCCTCTTCAGCAGGATATGATTCTTTGGGGAAAAGAAAGAAATGAGGTTACGTGGTGTTTAGGAGAGGAATAAAGATTGTCAAGCTCCTTTTTGATAAATGTGTGTTCGCTCGTGTCTGCCGTGTGTGTGTGTGTGTGTGTGCTTGTGAGGAGAGACTGACAGGAACGGAAAAGAGGGGTTTTCAGAGTCAGGCCGAGACAGGGACACACACTCTCTAACGGAGAACACAGGCCTCATTTAGGTTAGCACAGGATTAGCCATGCCGAGCCGCACAAGCACAGGAATTAAAATGCAAATGAGGACAAGGATTGCACAAGAGGAGTGCAACAAGATGAGGATAAATGCAACGCGCTCTGTGCACTGGTATTATTTATATTGTTGCCGTTTCTTTTAATTGCGCCTGTTGTGGAGATGTCACACACGCTGAAGCAGATCGAGACATGTATTATATTAAAAGGAATAAGGCTGCCCAGTGTTAAGATGCATTCTCCTTGATAACAATAATAATAACACATTGGCAATTAAAATGGTGGTTGTAAACAAAAAGGAGTCCATGAGACACAGGAGGACACACAGGAGACTGGCTGATGTGAGCTGCTGATTACTGTGTTGCCAAATCTGTGCGTCAACAAAAAAGCACCACACTCGCACAGCCCACGAAACGCTGAGTGTGAAAGGGAAAGAGAAGCCAAGGGAGAAAGTGTTTCTCCAAACTTTCCACCTGCGTTGATAAAACGAAAGGAAAGGGTGGCGAATTACAAAACCAAAGTCTGATGACTTCTCAGGGGAAGCACGACTCAGCCTGTGGAGACAGGCGTATATGTGCAGCTCGCCAAGCAGGCGAACAAAAGCAGCGTCGGTGATGATGTTATCAACGTGAAGTCGCTCTCACTTCAGGGAGTCCTTTTTTTTAAAGAAACTGGTTTCTAATACATATTTTAATACGAGTGCTGTCACATTTCTGTCTTGAAAGTGGAGGATCTAGTAAATCAAATCAGGAGTAAATACTTAAAATTCATATACGACATCTTTAAAATACAAAACCTGACCTTTGCTTCCCAAAACATCCACTGCATCACATTCACTTTATGACTATTTTGTGCGATGCAACTTCACACCACCTGACTTCCACACGTCCTAACGAGACCACAGAGTCGTACGTAAAGGCGGTTTTCACAGAAGGATGAAAATAACAATCAAAATGACCTTTTTATTTCATTTTATTTTTTTTTCTCCAGCTGTATCAGTTATCTGATTAAATCCCGAATAGATTAGGCATTATTGAATGTGGGGCTCTCTATCACCGGCTTGACATTGAGAAGGGTACGCAGCGCTGAGGCAATTATAAGTTTTCTCTGCTTGCATCTGCCCTCCAGCTAAAAACACAGCGGCAAATTAATCATCTTAAAATGGCCAAAACTAAAGGTGAGCCATAATCCTCCACATCATTGTCCATATGCAAGCGCACAGACACACACACACCACACACACGCATGCCTCTCTCCTCCTTGTCACCTCTTGTGTCCTCTGACTGGACATAATGAAAGTTAATGAATAAATCCATAACTTATATTTTAAAAAATGGGACAGCCTGCACCGGCAGGGAAGGACATTTCTCTGAATATGTGCATAGATTTCAACAGGGCGCCAGAGAACAGCGCCTTGGGAAGGTTCAGGGGTGCAACCAAAGCAGAGGCCACGAGAACAGCAGCCGGAACAGCTGGAAAGAGCACGAGGAGGCGCAGCGCTAAAAACAGCGAGCCAATGATTTGGGCTGCGGATGTAAAACAGGGTTATTTTAAAGTTTGGCTTCCGGTGTCTTGATGAGCGAATGCGTAAGTAGGAATTTTACAGCTTCTGAGCGAGGGGAACGGCCCTGCTGCAGGTTACCAGGAGGGAAGAGAGGGGGGGAGGGGGGGGGGTTTGGTACGCGGTGCTGTCACCACCAAGCGCTGTGGAATTTGCTCGTGTCTTTGAACGTACAAATTGGAGTTGTTGAAGACCCACCTTTGCGAGCAGCTGTTTTTCTCCTGGTCTGCTGCTTTGAATTACAGGCTGAACGTGTGAGACGTCTTGCAGCATAAACGCCCAGTTAAGAGCCGCGTGCGCTGGCTGGGGGCCGCTGCCGGGACCGCTGTCGGGGCGTGTGACAGATGTACAGCATCTACAGTCAATTAGGCTTTCGGCTTCAAGTTGCATTTACCATATGTTTGTCGGAGGCTTGACGTATTATATCATGATTGAGGCGCCATCAAGTCGGTGTCACAGCAGGGATGCAGTCATCGAGTTCCCCCCCCCTGAGCCCGCCCTGCGACGGTGAAGGAGCCCTGACACCATGAGCTCTGTCTCATTCATGCATGCACAAGGACAAGTGCAAAACAGCAAGTCTTGGGCACATGGAAAGAGTGGGCGTCTCTAGACACACGTGCTATTTCTGTTCAAGTATATGCAGCTACGCAAAAGTGGGAAGAGGGAATGGAGCTGGATGACGGCTCTCAGATTCCCTCACAGCCTGTCACATCTCTGGACTCACCGCCACAGCTGTGCCGGTCACGTGACGCTTGACACGGACGGCGCGGAGGACGGAGCGATGCTTCTCCGGGAAGCGGCGTTTATTGTCTGAACGATGCAGGCGAGTCACCAACGCAGAGCGCCTCAGATCTGCGGCCAGAGGCAGATGGCCTGGCATGACGACGCCAGAAATGAACAATGAAAAATGTTGACGGAGCCATTAATACGCCCGCGTCGACTCGATCCATCTCAGTTTGATTCCTGTTGCCGCGCGTAATGGCGCTGCGCTCTGGCACTGCTCCGCGTTCGCCGGCTGCAGATCCGTCAGCATATGTGTCCGGCTCCCACCAGAGGGCTGCAGGGACTTGATGAACTTAAGGGGAAGATTTTCTTAAAGTAAGAATCAGCCGACAGAGGAATCTGTCGTATTAATTCACAGACGAGTTTTGGCTCCTAATGCAACCACAACAAACGGTGACATTTCCCTTGACTTTCCCTCCGGCGCTTCATGACGAAACGTAATAACTTTGGAGATCCCTAAAGTTTTCATCGATCACAACACACCACAAGCAGGCGGGAGAACAGAAAACAACTCAACAATACAGGCTGAGGTCCGACTGACTCAACTTTCCAGCCAAATTTAACATATTCTGGTATTTTTCAAAGCGCTCTCTGTTTTGTTCGTCGATTTGCCGCAAGTGTTTCTGCAGTTACACCAAGGATGCGACGACTCTCATCGGTGGCAGCTTGTCACTGGCCTTAATGATGCAGCTACACACATTCATGAAGTGTTTACCTGCTGAATTCGCGTAAGATTCACTGCAGAGAGCAAACAGTCTGAATGGTGATGCAGGTTGTTTTACTTTTGGTAGCAGGAATCTACAAATAAATCCATAGTGATATAAATAGTGACAAATCAGTCAATCATTCAATCAGGCACTCTGTGTTTTCTGGGTTTTCCATCGAGCAGACTGCTGACAGTGTTTGCAAAGAGTTTGGGATTTTGATTTGTATTCATCGCGGCCCCGAGATCGAAGCGTTTGCTGTCCCGGTGTAAGCAAGTGAGATTTACGACGGGTGTATTTGTTGGCTTGGCCTAATCCGGGGGCTTTTCCTCCGAATGGGAGCTTGTCAGATAGACCAACAGTCAGCCAGACTTTTCTCAAGAAGGCTCGCTTGTCAAATCGTGGACACACAATCAGGTGTGTGCACACTCTCATTCTTTCCCCAGCAAGGGGTCACATACCCAATCGGGTACACACACACACACACACTCACAAACACACATTGCAATGTACTCATTTGATGTGGCACTCAGAGTGTGATGACAGTATTAGGTCCTCGTGTGATTGAGGTGATGGAGGCAGAGACAGGATGGGGGCTGTCATCAGCCGTGAGTGACAGGAAGCTGGGGCGAAGGGGGGGGGAGGGGGCTGGGGAGGGGGTCTCTGACAGCTGAGTTCATGGCATGCAGTCTATCCCTCCGTCTGTCTTTGTGTTTGTCTCACCTTCCTGCGCGCGCTCTCTCAATCCATCTATCTTTTTCCTCATGCCTGCCAGGCTGCTTCAACCTTTCTGTCTGCTTTGTCCTGTCTGTCCATCTCTGTCGCTCTCTGCGTCTCAAATATATATTCCTCTCTCTCGCTCGGCAGATGATGGCTGGATGAATTTTGCCCTTTCTTCCCCTCTGTGTCAGACACTACATCAAGAAAAACAATAGGAGACCCATAAATAGGGTTTAGAGAACATGCACCCTATTTACTTTGACAGTGGGGGGGGGGCGCGCGAGCGCAAGCGTATGTGTATGTATGCCAGCGCACGGGCGTAAGTCACTCTGACAGGTGCTGCAAATGAGGCAATATTGCAGGTATTGACTGACATCGCAGGCCCGGGGCCCGAGCTCGCTGGAGGAGAGTGGTCATCATAAATCACAACTTGTATTAGCAACTGATGCTGCTCATGGTGATGCAGGGGGGTGGAGGGGGGGGGGGTGATTTCCACAACGGTTCTGGAATCCAGAAAGTGTTTGGTTAAGCTAAACAAATGTCTTGGGTCATACTTTAATGAGAAGCACTCATAATTAACTTTACTGCAAAAAGTCCCCCAGGTGACGGCCTTAATGAAGCAATAATCAATTAGACTAGAACTAAACAAATTTGCCCTGGTATTTATGCATCATCTCAAGGGGACGCAAACCAGCTATAAGGAACATTAAATCCCCCCATTCTGGAACACTCAATTATCTGTGCAGGTGTCGCGTGTTTCTTGGCATCGAGGGTGTGAACTGGCAGGGTCAGATCAGCCAGCAGACACCCTGGGAGCTGCTTCCCTGTTTCTGACTCACAGCAACAAACAGTATTTGTAGTACTCTGAGTACGACTAGTAATTAGAGTGGGGTTGTTGCTTTAGTCAAGAAACTATTCCTTTCTTCGTGATTTCCCTCGTGATCAAGGTCTGAAGAACTCAACATTGAAACGACTGACCACACACACTCCAGAGCTCCAGCCCGGCTGCTCTCCACCCACCAGCTGCTTAAACCCCCATAAAAATACCCCAAAAATACTTCATTTTGAGAGTGGACGTCACGTCAGGCTGGCTACCTCTGTGGTATCCCGCCAGCACATGCTATTCTTAGGTTCCGCTGTCATTTTCGTCTGCTCCGCTCGCTCCCTTGTTCCGAACAAAGACTATCAGATGAGGGTCATCTTTTTTGACAGCAAGGGCGGTCGGCCCCTCTGAGGTTGTCATAGTCCGCCGCCTTTACCAGCGCACCGCTTTGACTGACCTCTTCGCTTGGGTGCCGCGGCTCCCCTGTGGAGGGAGGGGCACGGAGGATGTGCGAAATCATGATCTCTCGCTCTCTCGGTCGGTGCGGTTTTCAACCGACGCTGCTCTTTCCAAGGGAGGAGGCATTGTCACGGCCGTGCTCCAGAAACATCACTCCTCTTTGACTTCTCCTGTGTTTTTTTGGGTTGCCTGCAGTGTAAACGCCCCGCATTAGCGATCTGAAGTCCTCCGACAGGACGGCTGCTGACCTTTGGATATAAATAATACTCTCTGTTTGACTCGCGAACAGGCCGAACACTTCGTTCTCCAAGCGACTGTTGGTGGCTGCGCTAATTGCTTTAGTGTGCTTGTCTCGTCTGCTGCCAAGTTGCACTCTGCTGAGCCATGGACTTGGCCTGCGCATGAGAGAGAGTTGGACAACAGAGCTCTAAAATATGCCAACATCCATTTGACTGCTTGGCAGTAATACAAAGGGGATGGAGAGGGGAGGGAGCGAACGAGAGGAAACGAGAATGAGACGGAGAAACGAAGGAGATCGCTGGCGAAGGAGAACTGTGAGTGACCGCGGAGGTAGCAGGGCGGAGAGAGAGGCGGGGAGGGAGAAGACGGCGCCGCGCAGCGACGGCTGGATAATATCCTCTCATCTCGTTTCAGTCGTATTTTGGGTCCTGATAGCCCATGACCGACTGGGCCCTCCTCTGCTGTGCAGAAATTTACATAAAAATCAATACCTATTGACTGGCCATTAAATTTATTCCCCTTTCCCCTAAACTATTTTCCCTGGTTCCCCTCCATTTTCTAATTCCTAATGATTGCCTTCTGCTCAAGAGGGAATCTTCTCAAGCCTTGAATTCCCCCCTCAGTTTGCATCAACTCCACACCGGCTCACGAACCCTGCCTGTCATCCCAACCAGGCCGCCAGATGAGTGACAGCAAATCCAATCCCAATCTTTTAACCGGTTGTGGTTGGGAGACGAAGAGAAAAGCTGATGAAAAGGGAAATCTCCCCGAAGGCTCTCTGCCGAGTCGAGAACCTTGGCATGCTGGCAGAGGTTGATTTGTGCCTGTGTGTTTTTTCCCTTTTTTCCCCCCGAAGCTTGTGTAATGGCTTTGACACTGAGCCTGCTCATTGTGACCATCAGTGGTAAGCCCCTGTGTTAGGTCATCTGCCATATTTCCTCCTGGCAGTGGTAATAAAAGTGTCAGCGTGCGAGCGCCAGGCGAGGAGACGGCGCCGTCCTCCCCGAACTCGACGGTAAACAAGCTCCGTCGCATCCACTTTTTAAGTTTCAGGCTTCATCAATAAAGACTCGCTCCAAATATTACATTTATCTTTCCCTCATGAGATGGTTCAATATAGCATATGTTGCAAAAAAAGGACCAGAGATTGCTTAAAGCTACAAACAAAGTATCACTATAAATCATAGCAGTGTGCTGTAATCTCTAATGGCAGCCTGCAGTTATCCCACAATGATCACATTCACTCCGCCGCAATATTGTTTTTTTTTTCTACCGAGCGGTTTCTTATTTAAAGAGTATTTTGATTGCGATGTTTTTGGAAGAAGATTCTCCCCATCCATCCCAATTAATTTCATCTTGAGCCTCAACTCTTTTAAAAAAAAGGCTCTCAAACGACTTTGTTTCATCGGTGTGAAACAAAACTTCATCAATCTGACTGGCGATCGTTAGTCTGCAACAAAACTCGGCGACTGGCCATGAAGTGAACCATGAAGCTCATCTTTAAAACATGGAAAAACCTCAGGAAACATATGGCGAGCAAGTAAAAAGTATCAAGAATCATTATCAACAAATGATTACGCGACCAGTCTGATGAGCCTATTCGCAGCACTGTTTGATGAGCAGAGCCTTTCAGAGTGTGCCAGAGTGCTTCTGATTAAACACATCTTTTAGGAAATGGATGTTGAGGGAAACAGTGCTGAGGGACCCACTTGCCAGGAGCCGGGATGAACGTGAGAGAGAGAGAAAAAAAATATCTTAATAAAAATAAGTTTGGAGCAAAAAAAAACAAAAATCACAGTTTGATTTTGTCTAAAATACAGCCGAGTTTGGCAGTTGCTTGAGCTACATATGTGTTGATGGTTTGTTCCCTTATTCCTTGCACTGCATCAGCGTGCAGAGATTTTTGGGCCTGTCAACTCACTCCGTCGCTCAAAGATTTGCGCCTTGCTCTATATGTTGCCGTCACTAATTCCCACCTGTACAGCAGACGTGCGAGAAGCAGTATGGGAGGAGAGCTTAGAGCAATCCAACCCTGCGAAACCACAGAGTGTTTAGTCCCTTGCTGTCAAGCAAATGGCACCGCAATATTTCGACACTGGAGCAGATTTTCCCCCCGAAGCGCCGAGAATGCTGAGGAAGAGTTTCACTAATACACCCAAGTGAACTTTACTAAACACCGAGCCACAGACTCTGCTGTAAACACACACACACACACACACTTCCCCCGCCCCGTCCAAGCCTGGAAATGAGGAAGTGACCTCTGTCGTGTTAAAGCAACCTGCCAATGACTTCACTGTATCTGTCCTCCCCACCAGGATGGATGATGGCGACTGCTTGATTGACCGCCTGATTGGATGTGGAAGCTGCCAGTGAAGGATTCAGAGCTCAAAAATGCTGGCAGGACCTGCTTTTGCCTGTGTGTGCCTCAGCGCTTCAAAAACAATGCTTGCTCTGGGTGAGTTTTGCTCTTTTTTCCCTCCCTCCCTCTCTGTTGTAACCTCGTGCATAAATCAGCTTTTAAAAAGGAGCCTGAAGTTCAGATTAACTTGACTGTCATGCAAACAAGCAAACAGGGAACACGGGGAACAATGAGCTGCTCATTTGTAACGTTAAGTCACCACACTGGAGTTAGCTGAATAATTCAGACTGAAAGAGAGTAAACTGTGGGGGTAAAGGCACTGGGCTTCGGAGGCTGGTGCATCGACACAACAGGGACGCGTATTTTACCGGGCGATTCTTCATATTTAACAAGGAGAACGGGCACTGGCCTATTCTTCATACTATTAGCAGGCTGTAGGAAAACAGGGTCAGGGCTGCCGAGCTGGATAACTTAACGCGATGAGTCAAACAAACAAAGCCTGACATGTCTGAACATGAATCACAACTCTCCGGCCCGCTGCGGTGGACGACGACGCAGGTCACCGCTTCCTCGACAACTTCATTTTACTAATTGACCCGTGCATGAGAACTGGTCTTCTCCCACAAATCACGAAAACATGCTTGATTGCATTAACCTGCATCCTTCTGACTTTCTACCACCATAAAACTGTCAAGCACCAATACAAATGCAAAGTTATTGCTTGCAGCTTACTCAAACAAAAAAAAAAAAACTGTGTTTAACATAACATGCAAGACATTTTTCTTGCAGGTTTTGCAACTTTAAGTAGGTAAAAAATCTTCGGAGTGTTAGTCATGATCTGCTGCATGTTTCTCAAATTACAAAATGTGAACTTATAACTAGAAGAAGCAGAAAACCTGACAGCAGACTCTTAATACAGCACAGTTGCTTTAACAAGCAGTTGTTTTGTGTCGGAAAAATATAACGCCTATAAAAATATATCATCGGACATAATGGGACCTACAGTATCGCACCCCACAGACATGATATGTCCCACAATTACAGAATCAGCCAGCAGCAGTTTGCAGCGTGATTCACGGAGGGTTTACCCTTTAACACAGATGCTGCAGCCATAATAAATGCCATATGACCCAATCCATCATAGTTACATGACATTTCAGCACTTTACAATGGTTAACAAGGCCCACCATACATCATGCCCGGCGCCGAGATAATCATGTGCCCATGTGGCATGATGGGAATCAGCAAAATAAGACGGAGCGCCGCAGCGTCCTGCTTAGTTGGTGGAAATTCTCCCAGAGAATGTTAAACCATCAGAGATTGTTAGTTTATTGAGCCCTTTCTTTTAAAGGCCTGGCTGTGCACTTCGCCTCCTACACACAGACACACACACACATCCGCACACGTACGCCGCTCCTCTTTCCCCTGCAGAATCTGCTTCGACAAGATAAGTGTGGAACTTGTAATTGTGCGAGGAGGCCCTCATCTCTCCGCACTGGCTGATAATGGCGCTGTGAAAGCCTTGTGCTCATTACGCAAGCCTTTGTTGTTTTTATTGCACAGCTCGGTTGATTATTTTTTCAAGTGAATTTAGGAGGTTTAATGCTCTCCCTTGTTCCATAAACAGAGCCGCCACCGCCGTGTGCAAACTCCTGCAAAATAAACCAATAAATAAATGGATGATTAAGAAAAAAAAGGGGGGAAAAAAGGAGGCGGCCTGGAAAAAAGCCACTTCTATACGTGTACATATGGGACTCTCACAACACAGAGAGAAGAAGAACCTTCCACTCTGCTTTATTCCAACCTGAGTGAACACTCACACAGTGTGAACACAGTATTAATGGCAGTGGCCCGGACCGATTCACCCACAGGAGTGTGTGTGTGGAGGCATAAAAACAGAGATAAACGCTCCTCATTCATTTCCCTCGCACGGCAAAATACTTCGTCAATGGCTTGTGCCGAGGCTGCGCGCGCCTTTTTGGTGTTCCCATTATCTTTTTCTCTTTTTTTCCTTCTAAATATGAGATTAAACTCGACCTGGAGTTTCGCGGGGGCCTATCGTCGGGAGATGCAGATACAGACACGGTCCTCAGTCGTTCTTTAAAAGTCTCAGAGTTGTTGCAGATTGCTCAGGCGGCGAACGGCAAAGAAATACTACTTTTTAAAGTTTGCAAGTAATCATTCTTTGGGCAGAGTCTTGGAACCTAAATGTCCCTTCTTGCTGCAAAGTCAGTAAAAAACATAGGAAATCTAAATCTTACTGATGAGGTTTTTACCGATTTAAATCAAACTACTCATCACACCTGAAATGAGACAGAAACACCATTTGGGTTTCGAGCTTCTTCCAAGAACTCCTGCAGAGCAATGGAAGTTCGGTGTATTTTAACCCTTTTCGCTCGATTTCTACCCGAGAGGACTCCTGAGTATTGCAGTGGAGGAAGCAATCTGCTGACAACAGACTTTGCAAAAACAAAAGGATGGAAAGGGGCCCAAATCCGAAGCCTGCGTATACCTCACGGACTTCATCGTGATTAAAGAGAAAACTGCAAGATTGAGATTGACAGTTGCTAGCTCGAGGGGCTTCGCTCTTCATTAGCCGTGTGGAAAACAATAAAGATGATATTTACGAGCGCTCGCTTGTTGGCGTTCGTAACGGTGACGTGCATGAGTTGTCTGCTCTTGCTGCAGGCGCCATGTCGTTACCGAGTGTACCCAAACACTTAAACATCGTTTTCCACTCTAATGCCACGGGGTCGCAGGCTCTGACCTCAGTCAGTTGTGTACGCGCACAGCGTGGACAGATAAACACATTGCTAAGCACCGACAACACGAGTACGGTACCTCAATATCGTGGAGTGTCGCAGAGCTGGAGAGGCTCGATGATCTCAAGGCCCGAGTGACATTTTCCAGCCACCTACAGCAGCAAAAGAGACAAAATACATACATGTTACAGGCTGAAAGGAACACGTGAAGCCTTTTTAAAGCCGCGGGGACTTCGTGCCGTTTGCACAAAAGGCGACACTCCGAGAATCTTCAACCTTGCACCTGAGTCAAGGGCTTCTCCCTGCACCATGAACACAATGACTGAGAAGCATCATTGTGTACTAAAAGCGTGCAGACAAACTGTATGTCTGAAGAGGCAGACGATGCAAAGAGGGAGACAGAATGTACGCCTCACTTTGGCCAGCTTGTACTTTTAAAGATCTGATCCTAAATCTGATTGTTGAATTAAATATGTTTGAAATACAGGAACTGTATTGAACTGATTCCACCTTCAAAGTGTTGGTAAAACATTTTTCATTTCTTCGTTGTTTCTCTTTTAGGATTGAGTCTCGATATGCTAAAAGTAGCTGTTTTATGTCGGTAAATTGCTATTCATAGATGCGTTCGGCTCTCTGTGTGCTTCTGTAATTTAACAATAGGTTAAGGTCAATATGATATTTGCATACGCTTGTTACATCCACGGTTGGGAGACCGTTATGTTTGTATAGACTATAAAAAAAACAATAGAGTAGGATGTGCTGGAAATGGCAGGAAAGCTGAACTCAGAGCGTCTCTCTTCTCCCTCCGCCGCCTGGCTCCTCCCAACCATCAGCCACCTCTCGCCTCCCGACGTGCTCATCTCCCGCTTTCCCCGGCAGAATGAGAAGTACTAACAAGTAAAATAAGCTCGCAAATACTTAAATGATTGGATTACGCGGGGAAAAAAGAGGAGTGTGCCAAAGGTGAGGACAAGAAGCACCTAAGCATTATCCCTACTCCATAAACGCTGCGAGCAATCTCCTGTTATGAGTTCCTGTTATGCACAGGAGAATAATAAGGCTGTCTCCTCTCACCGCCGAGAACAATAATGAGCTCGCGGTGAAACAGTCGTCACGGTTCAATAGCTGCACCTTTGATTCTGATGGCTCCCTCTCTTTTTTTCCTCTCTGCTCGGAGACTTCCTGCCTTTCTCTCCCTCCTTCTGTCACTATCGCTCTCGCCATATCTCTTTTCCTGCGCTGCAGCGAGGAAACTCCTCTCTGGGCATCAATCCTCCCGCAAATACGATTAAAGCACTGAGTCATCATTTGGCCCACAGGCTGGAGTGACCAAAAGAAGCAGCGAGGCTGCTCTGTGTGTATGTGTGTGTGTGTGTGCATGTGTGTGTGTGCATCCATGTTTGTTGGTGTGTATCTGTGACATGGAAGGCAGTGGGGGGGGTTCAAAGCAGCAGATCCAGGGAGGACTCCTCTCCTCCTCTATTCCTCTATCCAGGAACAAAATGGGAAATCCCATTCCACTCATCTCTCTGTCTCTTTGAGATTCAGCTGGGGAGAAAAAGCCATGACCAATCGCACCCAGACCACCACCCCCTCCAACTTCGTCCCTCTTTCCTCCCTCCCCCCCCAAGGCTCAAAAAGCAATTGCCGGTGCCTTTTTTTCCGCAGGACCTTGCCGACAAAGTGTGGAGCCCATTTTTGATGTTTTTCCCGGCTTGATGCGAAGTCACATTAAGACAGAAGGGTGGACAGGAACGGCGAGTCAAAGTAAAGGGTGGCAGACGTAAAGCGAGGCGCCTGAAAGGGGCTCCGTGTGTCTCCGAATGTCAAGTCGGATTTCACAGGCCACATGGGGAAATGAAAGGCTTCTGTGTGGAAATGATGGCAATTACTGCTACTCCTTCCTCCTCAGAGGAGACCTACTGTACTTTGGAGCTCCTTAAATGTGGAGTTTTCAGGGTCTGTCAGATGTACAGAGAGAAATGTCATTACAATTGACAGCGATGGGATTCCTCCCTTCTTGATTACTGAGATCAGAGCGCCGAGAAAGAGAAAGCGCGGCTGTTGATTGCAACAGCCGGCGACAGAACTTGTCACCACAATGCTCCAATCAGAGCACAAAACCACATTATTGGTGACATGTCAGTTTGGACTGCTGGTAAACAGTAAACAAAGGAGAGTTTCTTCTGCCGAGGCTGCCTGTCATTCACACAGAAGGAGCTATGAAACTTGCAGATTGTTGTGACGGGGAACGCAAATTGGCATTCTCTGCACCACAGGCGCGCGCAATAACATGAATGCCCGAATGCAGACACGCTAAGCTCATCACTCACCACACGTATTTATTATATTTGGTCAAAGATTGAGGATTGCACGGGGCGAGCTGCACACACTGACTTGCAGGTGGACACAAAGACTGTGTTTGGAGTGGAGGAGTGGCCCAAAAATCCTCCTGAATGTTGCTTAAATCCAATCAGCAGTTACTGTAAGTGCTTTTTGGAGTTATTGCGGGCTAACGAGGTATTAAAATCAGCGTTGACTGGCTGTATTTGCAGCCACGCAGGCGGCGTTGCGATAAAGACGAGTGTTTGAGCAGTGGAGCTCATTGCACCTCTCTGTTCTTTGGAGTTGGATGCAAGTCAGATCGTATTTATGAACCTGCAGAAAGCCAGACTGTCAGTTTCAAAACCCTCCGCGTACGTTCTCCCTCGCATCTGTGTGTCTGTGTGTTCTATTTTCAACGACTCGGCTGCACACTTCGTCCTTACCCCCGTTCTGAGGACGAGCAAAACAAACCTTTAAAATCATGTTACCTTTTCTGGGAGAGAGCGTGTTTGTTCTGGATCAAGACATGTATCTTTGTTTCTGCCTGCGTGCCAGGGAGCGGCGGGAGAACTTTCTGTACATTGTGCGCGCTCACCTTGAGCTTGTACGGCACATCTACTCGGTTTGATGTCGCCGTCGCTGCAGGCGCGGATCAGCTCCAAACGACAGAACCATCAAATGTTTGGTGTTTCACGGCCGGAGCTGCTGCTCTTAAGATTAGTGGGAGTGTGAATAATTCAACAAGTAGCACGAGGTTCTCTGTCCTCGTTGTGGCAGAGGAGTCCAGAGGACGTGGCGGGACTAGTCTTTTTTTTTTTTGTACGTTTTAATTATGAATGACATTTGCTGAGCAGTGGGGCTGCTCGATAACGGCCAGAAGAAGATGGAGGCCTTTTCTTTCAGAATCAATAACCCGGTCGATCAGTCATCGATGCATCCATGCCATTTTTGCGCCTGTTGGGAGGCAGCGAGCGGTGGGGTCATTTCGTCTTGTAGCCTTCAGTATGAATCCCCTCCGACGGGCCACTTTTTGAGTGCAAACAACAGCCCCCCCTTCCTAATAATTCAAGCAGCAAACCTGCATATAAACACACTTGGCAGCACTCCTGGGCTGCCTCCCTGCCAAAAGCTGGAGGACACGGGGCCAACCGGTGACGATTAGACAAAGTGACACGTCCTATAAATATATATTTACAGACGCCGGGGAAAAATAGTGCTTATCAATAATGTATATATAATTCATTAGGGCAATCAACTCTCTCCACCGGCCAGAGACACCCAGATAACGTCTCCATCGGGTGATGTCTGGTTAATTGATGGGCGGTGTGACAACGGAGAGCGGGAGAAGGAAGGAAGCAGGAGATCAGGAGGGACGGCTTGGAAGGGAGTGATGGAGATAAAGAGGATGTGCGAACGTGTGCTGACTCCAGCTCAGTTTTAGTGCGGCATTAAGATTTTTTAGTGTTTGTGGGTTTTTTTTTTTTACGGCGGCGCAACAACAATCTGCGCGGCCAACGGCGCAGCCGCTACAGTAAAACGCGTGCTGCCTCGACAGTTTTAAAGGGCGGTCGCCGGGCGAAACGACCGCACGGCAGGAGAAAACTTCCAATATTTTCGCTTTAACTCGGCAGGAAATAAGATTAGGGATTTGAATGTTATCCATCCACAAATGAGATTATGTGACAGTAAATCTGATTGGACGTCGAATTCTCACTTGTCCCTTCTTTAAAAGGATTTAAGTGAATCATCTCATTAGGATTAAAATACTCAAACAATTAAAGTACAAGGGGACTACAGGATGTTGGTATTAAATCTTCTGTCTCCACATTCACCACGAAGCAGCTCCGTCGGGTTTTGTCACACTTGGCAATGCTTGAGTGATGCGTTTGCACAAAGCAACAAATATATTGTCACGACAAACAATAAAACGTCGCATCCAGCTGTCCCGATTCTGCACCTTCGAGCCTGACATCAAAACTCGCCTCCACCGACGCCAGTGTCCATCACAACACCACCACAGGACAACCTGTGTGCCTTTCACGAGTCAGAAAAACCAACTTGAATAAAAACACCTTTGCAGTAAAGCCCTGCTTTACTTTTATGTGACAAGATGGAGTTTATTACTTGAAGATTGCAGCGGGTCCCCTGAGGGCCTAATTATGGCTATCAAAGCACAACTAATGGGGAAGGTATCAAAATGCAAACACTCAATCAAGGACATATGCTGGTGTGAAGGTCAAAACATCCTGTCGTATTTTGTCTAATCACCTCTGTAAAAACTCTATGACCTGGAAGAGGCTGGCACAATAAAGCACAGCGTGTATGAGTGTGTGTTTCTGAACGCCTGCCGTCTATTCACAACGTGTGATTCACATTCATGCACACATGACACCAGCACATCCCAGTCCACCCACTCGCAGCTGCCTCCACCCAACTGCATCATCTCGAGCAGAACAATTAGCAATCCATCACCACTGTTTGCAGTCTGGGTGGTGGCGCTCTGGAGAGGCGGAGATGGAAGAGAAGTGGATGATGTGCTGAGGGGGAGGGAGAGAGAGAGAGAGAGAGAGAGAGAGAGAGAGAGAGAGAGAGAGAGAGGTGGAGAGAGGGAGAGATGGGGGGTGTTTCAAAAAAAGCCATGTGAGGAGACTGGAAAATAGAAGTAAACAAGGGTAAGAGGACAAAAGGGACAAACAAGTGTTTTTATCCTCGATAGAAACTTCCTCACTCTGTGTGTGTGTGTGTGTGTGTGTGTGTGTGTGTGTGTGTGTGTGTGTGTGTGTGTGTGTGTGTGTGTGTG
>JAUESE010000063.1:2675591-2690165 GCA_032274725.1 Malacoctenus triangulatus
GTGTGTGTGTGTGTGTGTGTGTGTGTGTGTGTGTGTGTGCGTGTGTGTGTGTGTGTGTGTGTGCGTGTGTGTGTGTGATGGGTAAGTCTGCATGTCGAGAAACAAAACATGAAAGTGCTCGCTGGGAGGTTTGGGAGGCAGATGGAAAGAAATGAAGAGGGGGAGTGATGGAGGGGGTGGAAGGCTCGCCACTAGATGGCACTGTTGGGTGGTGCATTTAATTTCTCCTCCCTGTCTCTCCTTTTTCGAGGTCTCTGTTTCTATATCATGCTCTTCCTCTCCAACCTCCAGCTCCCTCTCCCTCCCTCTCTCTCTCTCTCTCTCACTCTCTCTCTCTCGCTCTCTCCGTCTCTCTCCATCTTTTACCCCCTCAGTCCCACTCCCCCCCTCCCTCTTCTTTCTGTGCACAGCATGTATGATGGAACCGGTTATACAGCTGGGAATTGAATACACAGAACTGTAGTGTTCTCCGAATCGAAGCTTGGTGCTCGAGAAACCCAGAAAGCTTATCCAAGGACAGTGTCTGTTTGTCTTATTGACTGACACACACACACACACACACACACACACACGGTTGCACCTTATTCATGCTCAAAAATGTTTTTGCTCACAAACATTTGAGGATGATCAGTGACAGAGGAGCTGTTCCGGATGAAAGAACAAGGCCCGGCCTATTTTTCTTGGTGACGAAAGGTGAGAGACCCAGCGAGATGAGTGCATAAATAATCCTAATCAGAGAAGAGGGGCAATTTCCTCCCCAAAAAAAAACCAAGACGAGCGAGAACGCGAGCGGGAGTGTGGGCGAGCTGTCAGCGGTGCAGTGAAAAGTCAAGCGTAGGTGAGTGATCGGTGCAGAGGGCGGGAAGAAAGGGCGATGGATCACTGATGCTTGCATTAACTGTTTTCTCCAGGTGCCATGAACACACCGAGCGGCTTCGCTTGGTGGGAGCCGACTATAATCACCCCCCCCCCTCAAACACACACTCAAAAACACTGTATTTGACCTCCAATTCCATACACAATGTAATCTAAATGTTGAAGTTAACTTCACTTTCCTACATTGTTCTAATAAGAGCGACTGGTTGTCGTTCTTGTCCGACAGTGACAAAAAAAGGTCTCCCTGACCTGTTGCGATTCAACACATTAAACGAGCACCACTTCTACTCGTGTTAATAAACAGCTTCTTAAAATATGTAAAGTCACGCAGCTGTCGGAGACAACGAGAGCAAGTGAACACGAGCACTGTGTTTTGTCATTTGTTGCTACAGCCAGCAGCACCATCACGCCCAAGGTCACGATTGGAATTTCCAGCCACGGCTGCTCCGCCCTGGGTGGGACCGCTCCCATTCTTAATGTCTCACAAGAGCATTCTAACTCTTATTTAAATAGGCGCGAGGTTCCATATGCATTACTAGCTACCTGTGCTGGGAATTAGCATCATAAATATTTATAGAGCCTCCGGAACGTGACGGGTGGCGCTGAATAGCTGCAGACGGCAGCCGGATTGACTTATCGTACAGTGCTATTATTGTTTTTTCGCCGCTCCGTCAAAACTCACACAAAATCATAGCGCAACATATTGATTGTGCTGCATCTTCTGGATGTTCCCGGTGGGAGAGACTTTAACAAGACTCGAGCCCCCCCCTCCGAGGGGGAAGCCCTGCAGATAGCATCTATTTACACCCCCATGTATTTTGAAGCCCTGCTTCCTTTTTCTTGAACTCGACCGGACGGAAGCCCTCCGTGAACAAAGCGCAGCGCTCCTTTGGCAAACTGTATGTCTAGACATCTAATTCAAATATGACTGAGTGAGTGATGGCTTCGCCCGTGGATGAGATTGAGTGCAGTGAAGTTTGGGGTTTTTTCTCGCCTTCTCTTCCTCTTCTTTTCGCACGAGCTAAAATTGAGGAATAAGCTCTGTGACAGATTCAGATAGCAGGGAGAGATATTGTCAGCACCTTACCCCGGGCAGCCATCCACAGCTCAATATGTTCCTTTTTTTCCCTGTTTAGTTGGCTTTTTTTCCCAGATACTATAATTATCAGTCAATTGGCAGCCTTCCTCGCGTACTTTCTAAAGTCCTCTTCCCTCCTGTCTTTGGATTGTTCATGAAGTGTAACAGAAACCTGTTTTGCATCCACACATCAACATCGTGAAAGGATCTAATGAAACCGTTCAGATGAATTATGAACGAGATGGCGACCAAGAATTCGGTTTCTCTTCCTGTCCTTGATCAGACTCAGTACAAGTCGCATAATCCCTCAAACCTCCTGAGGATTTGAATAAAACAGCATCAAACTGGTAACACACAAACAGTAACTCAGCTTCTTTGTATTTTTTCATCAAATCAAATTCACTTTTACAGTTTCAAACCCCAATTAATCACCAAAGTCAGCATTTTCTGCTGTAATTTGCATGAGAGACACTTTTGAAGAAAACCAACAGTGGCTCGAAGTCCGGCGCCCTCCCCCCGCGACGACCACGTCCCACCTCACTTGACCTCTCCTCACACTGACAAAATTCAGGGAAAAGTTGCACGCGACACGGGGCGCTAATCAAGAGCCAGCATGGGATCCGGCTCCGTTAAACGGGGTCAGCGTCGCAGCACCGCGCTCCACCTTGCAGAAGTAGAAACCGCCTGGATTTACCATACTGTCGGATGCTCGTTCTTATTACTCATTCTCGGCCTGTGGCTCTTATGCAACGCGAAGGTGAAGCTTTCTGGAATTGCAAATGACAAGCTGAGCAGAGAAAGAGAAGACGTAGCATCAGCTCATGGCGTTCCTGCACTGGCACATGTTTCACACTCATTCATAATTCTATATTGCTTGCATGAATCACGGCACGATATACCGAGATGTCTGTTTCCTCAACCCTTTTTGCAGAGCTGTCTCCTTCCATGTGCCACCTTCGCCCCCCCTCTCCCCGCCTGAACACTTCCCTCTGCACAGAGTTGTAAGTAGCCCGCCTGGTCACCCCGGGTCAGCCTGGTTTGTTGATTTAATCCGTGTCTGATGTTGTCTCAGCTCGTCGCCGCGCTCAAATGACTGCAGCCGGGCCAAGCCGAGCGGACCTTTCCTGTCTGATAACGCCTCTCCTCGGAGCCCGCTCCTCCGATCTGATCTGAAAGCTGATGAGGAGCGGGTTACCGGTGTTTACCGGAGACTGTTTGAAAGAATCCGGCGTGGTGGAGTGGGATGCAGCGAAACAGGGCGAGGGGGTGAGAGTGGCGTCCAATCGTGAAGGCTGTATCTCATCTAACTGCCTCGAAAAAACCACCACAACCCTCCTTCGTGCTTTTTTTCTAAAGCTAATCCATTCGCTCTCGAAAGAGCAATAACATTCCACACATGCATAAGTGGTGATGTATGTATCAGCACTTACATACTCAGTGCACGTGATGTATAATTTGCTAATGCTGGCATGAAACGGCAAAAGCCGAGCCTCTGGGATTACAGCTTTATCTGCCATTACAGATGCATGTTAGCATCACGTGCAGCAGCAGAAAAAGGAAATCATATCACAAAAGTAAATTATTCATTTTACACTCGACTTTGAATCGATCAAAAAAAAAAAAAAAGAAGGTGCATCTCTGAGATCCCTGTAGCAGATCTATCAGTCACGGTGGTCCCCCTCCCCCCCCCCTCTCCTCTCCCGTCCCCTCGCTCTCACTGCGGTGTTACTTGACAGAATGATTAAACTGAATATTTGACTTCGCTCCCAAACAACTGGGAGCTTCCCACTGCATCCCACCGCCGCCGGTCGCCGAGCAGGGCCGAATTAAAAGCCCGCTTCGATGGCATCTCAGTGGCAGTTGTTAAGGGACGGCTGAGCATTAATCATTCAACCCACCCACCCACCACCACCCACCACCACCCACCACCACCCGATCCAGACTTTTGCCAGCATGTGGAGGATCTAAACTGGCAACTGGTTCGTGGCAGATGCACTCCAGTATATGGCTTTTTTTTTTTTCCTTTTTTCAAAAGCAGTTCAATTTTATCATCTCCATTGTACTTCTAACATTTATCACTCCCATTTAATGGAAATCAATGGAAAGAAATATGAAATAAGTCCAGAGACTTTACCATTAATTTTGAAGGAATTCAACATTCCTCATAATTTGCTCTTCCAAATGGAGAGGCGGGCTCTTAAAGGGTTAAGCATGCACACATTCACTCATATATGAGTGTGTGTGGGCGGGAGAGGGTGACTGAGTAAGTGAGTGCGTGCATCCCTTCATTTTGGTAATGGAAATGCTGGGAAGCCTTTAGTTGTTGCCACTGGTAATGGAATGAGAACATATGTATAATTTAAGGCTCTGCTACAGGCTCCCGATGGAGCCAAGGAACGCGTGCACACACACACGCGCGCACACACACACACGAGTGAAGCGAGTGAACACACATATCCACCAAAAGCTTAATCAGAGGCAGTGTTTCTTCATCTGAGTGAGTGAAAGTGGCACTAATACACCACTGTAGTTTCAGCTCTCTTAAAGTCTCACCAAATATCCCTCTCTGCTTATTATTCTGCCAGTTGGCCTAGATGAGTCAAGACTACGGAGCGATAACGCGCGGCGAACGAGGGTTCGGCTCACAAAGAAGCAACGGATTTGCACACGACTGCCTTATTGATCAGGGAGCGCTCCCCCTGTAATATGTTTCCAAGCAGGGATTTTCAGGTGACTTGGCGCTGTGTGCGCTTCAAGGTTTGTTAGCGGGGGCCACTGTGACTGTGTGTGCATGTGTGTGTTTGTGTGCGAAAAACAGCAAGGTTTCATCGAGACCTTTTTCCCCAAATGTCAGCGCTGCCTTCTGGCTTTTGGTGCTGTAACGCGGCGCGAGGATGCGACTCTCCCCGCCCGTCATGCAGCGTCGGAACACATTTGATCTTATTGGCAGTATTTACTGAAATATTAAAGCCGGCGTTACAAGTGTTGGGAGATGATAAGATTTCCAGGTTGTCTGTGATCATGTGAGCTCAGATTTCCCACGGGACTGATTTGTGGTTACCTTCCTGTGATTGATAGTTACAAGGATTTGTGCTTATCCACATTTAGAGAGCGCGTGTCAAACCATGTGGGACAGTCGCAGCGAGGAACGAGGACGCAGCGAACACTAACAGGATTTCACAGCCAAAGCAGGTAAAGTCCTGCTGTCTGTTTAGTCAGGGATCCTCCACAGACATCACATTTCCTCGTTGCTACTCAGAATATTTCACTGGCAATTTTGGACTCGATACCACGGCGCTACACTTTCCTCCGAAAATCCAAAAACATCCATAAGCCAACTGGTTACTCCAACTTGTCCAAAATCTACTGAATATGTAAGTTGGACTTGACTAGCAACCTGTTTTTCGCCAATTTACTGCCAACATAATCACCTGAATAAGATCTCACACCACAAGAACAAATCCATCCTTTCCTCTAAGACGCAGATGATATATGTCAATTTTAAATTTGCCGCCAACCTCATTTGTGTCCACAAACCCCTCCACATTGTTGCACCGTTCTGCCCTTTAATTGGTATTTGCCAAACGGCATTTCAAAACACATTTGACTGTCATATCATTAACATCCACTCACTTGCCTTCTGTTTGTGTATGCAATTTGCATTTCATTTGTACCATCAAGCTATAATTTACGTGGGCCACATCCTGTGTGTGCATGAGTGCGTGCGTGTGTGTGTGTCTGAGGAAGAGAGAGGGACAGAGAAAGAGAGAGAGGGTTTCGCATTATGACGCAGGCCGACGAGCAATGAGTCAGGACATCATAATGAGCATTGTGAAGAACAGTCTTCTGCTCCCCCCCCTCCCCCTTCCTCCCCCCTCCTCCCCCAGCATCAAAACACTCCCATTGTGTCTGGACAGCCCCCATTTTTCGACAGACAATTCAGATTCCCAAAAGCGGGCCTGACAAAACAGAGGGCCACGTCGTACGCCGGCTAACTGTCTTTACAATGGGGTCTGAGAATGCAATCATTGTGGCCGCCGCAGACAGAGGGAGACAATTTGGGAGAAGGGGAGAGAGAGAGAGAGAGAGAGAGAGAGAGGAGGCACTGTCTCTGGCATGTTTATAGAGAGCTTTGCCAGACGACGGCGGGGAAAACGCAGGAGGAGGAGAGGACAGCGAGAGCCGAGTGAATGGATAAAGAGAGCGGCGGCGAGATGGGAGCGGGATAAAGGGAGCGTGCACAAGCAGGGGGAGAAAAGATAGATGAGAGATTGCACAGGCAAGGAGTGATGGATGAAGAGAGCGATGACTGAGGGTGAGAACGGGAGGGGGAGAGAGAGAGAGGGAGAGAGAGAGAGAGAGAGCGTCCCTCCCTGCCCATGTACCCCCCCCATACCTTCCCCTTGCCTTCACGCAGTCATACAAACAGACACACACTCCCCTTCTCAATCTATTAATCTCCCCTCTCTCTCCTGCAGGTTAGCATTGAGTCCCCCCCCCCTCCCCCGAGACTGATTACGGTGGTCTGCGCGTGTGTGAACGCATGCGCTCCATTCTACACCCCCCACCCCCCTCCCTTCCAGTTTTCGACTTCTTCCATTTGTTTTCCCTCCCCGCTCGTGGCAGACACTTGCTGTAATAAAGTAAATGAGGTTGGGAAATGGCAAGACTCAAGGTGATATTTCAGAGAGCCACTCCCCAGCAACAACGCTGTGGGGGAGGCAGGCAGCTGAGTGCCTGAATGAGATGTCTGTGTGTGTGTGTGTCCATGTGTGTGTACTTGTGTCTTCCTTGCATTGCACTGAAGCACTTGGAGTGTATGGAGAGTTTCAATCCTCGCGTCTGAATGCTAAGTTTCCTAACGCAGACAATTGGCTTTTCCCCCACAGTAGGCTTGAAGTAGAGATCTCATTATACACTGTAAGACGAACCCTGACAAAACAACCCCATTCAACTGCAGGGGAAATCAATAGATGTGCAACCGCAGCTGCGCTCACAATCGTGACTTAAGTCCTGGGCTGCCATGTCTGCTTAAAGCAAGCCCGAGGAAATGGAGGAGATATTTTCTGAAACCAATGCGGGTGAGGGGGGTGGTGGTGGTGGTGGGGGGGGGGGGGGCGGTGGGCTAGATCAAGCCAGGGTGACGGGGTTCACCAGCTACCTGCGAGCCGCCCCGGAAATCACTTGAGGTTGAAATATCTGCGCCGTGCGACGCACTACATCTTCCCAGAAGCGGTTAGAGTCCGGCGCTAAGTGCTAAGCACCGAGCGGGCTGTTGTATAATGAAAAAAAATATGTATCCAAGTGCCGCTTCGATATTTACCACAGGACCCTCCCACCATTTCTCTCGCCTTACTGTGGCGCCCGGGCAGTTTATTATGCGGCTGACTTTTATTATTCCTCAGCTGAACGCCTTTGGAGGATGCAGGAGGACTTTGGTGGTGGTGGAGGGGGGGGGGACTGCTGCCTGCAACGACAGCAGCTACTGGAATCGGCAGCTTTGATGGAAATCTCCACGCGGCCAATTCCAGACGAGCAATTTGTCCACTCAAAGACACTTTTATCCTCTCCACATGTGAGAGTTTTTTCTGTTGCTTAACGTCAAGGTGTAACACTTTCTAGAAGAGGACTTCAATAGAAATTGATATCAACTGTAGGCAGGATTTATTTTTCAACTCTTAAATTAAATATCAGGCACCTTAGGATTGGTATCATACATGATTTTGTATTATATAGGATTTTCTAATGCAAAGAGACCTGATCTGAGAAAGCCTTGGTCAAACAGGACCTCGAGCAAACAGGGATTCTAACACTAACTCGTTTGAATTGCTGCTGCAAAAGTCCCACCCACTATTCCTGTCCCTGCACTCGCTCCTGCCACGCTATTCCGGTGACAGTTTCCTCTCTGGAAGTAGTTCCACAAACAAGCAACACAACAACAACAATCAGTTTCCTGAATGAAAGGTCAGAGCCTCCCCTGCCTCTAAAATTAGCCCGAGCTCGGCATGTCACACCATTCTCTGGTCAGGCGAGGCACCAAGCAAAACGAAGCTTCTCCTCTCCTTGTCCTGAATAAAAAAGGTAATATTAGAAAACTGATGCAAGGTGTTATTCCAGTGATTTTCAGCGTAAGATAAGATGAAGTGAGATTATATCTTAATGATCCCTGTGGGGAAATCGGGCAATTGCAAAATGAGGTAGGAGGGGGAACACGGTAGATAAGGATGCTGCAGTAAATTACAGATAAAATAACAAGCAATTACATGAGGGGAACCTTCAGCTAGTAGCTGCAGGCTAAAGTGTGTCTGCAGTGTTGATCATTCTGCTTTGCTTAACATTTCCAAACTCAACAACAGCTGCAGCTTCTTTTTTTTCCTTTCCTCACTACCTGTCGCTGAAATGCTGTCTTTATTTTAGTTTTTACCAGAGCCGCTCACCATGTCCCAGTTTGTGTGCAAGTCTGTGTGTGTGTTCCTAAAGTTTATGTAATCGTTTGTGATTTTTTTGGACCCCTGGCTGCTTTGGCTGACAAGCTCTTGCTAAGAACAGCGCTCCGAATTCTTCCCCTCCAGGGGGCAGGTTGGCTGTGAGCTGGCTTTAGCCGACCGTTTCCATGAGTCCCGTGTCTCCTCCGATCCCAGTCAGGCTGGCGCACGCATACGTCCCCAAGGACACACACATTTGGACTCCAGCATGCACACTTGCAAAAGAAAGGGAAAAAAAAAAGTCTCGAGCCACCACGCAAAGATAATTCTGCGTTTCGCTCCCAAACTCATCGCGGTGCACACGTTTCCCTTCCTAATCTTCACTTTCCAGGGATTGGAACGCAGTTATACATAACTACACCTCAATTGTGGGCACATTATTATCATCTAAACAACAAAACAGAGGACATTCAAAGTTGTGTCCTGCATCATTGGGGTTGTTTGTCCTTGGAGGGTCACACCTGTGCAGTCAGACTGTTTTCAATGCTGCACCTTTCCAACCAGGTAAACTCGCTTATGTAAACCACACATAACTTTATTCCCGTACTCGAACACACCCGTATGCTCTGTTACATAAACACAAACACACACACACGCTGACATTTACCGTGCTGAAATGACAGGGGAGGGAGGGGAATGTCAAGCACAATAGACGTCCACCCGCGTTTGTGGCTCGTTTCTGATGCGAGGTGACACATCACGCAGCTCTGTAGGTATGCCATTTGTAAAGATTAGATTGTGATTTGGAAGGGGACTGGTGGTGGTGGTGGTGGTGGTGGTGGGGGGCAGTGAGTCGGGGGCTCGGGTGGGGTGGGGAGTGGGAGAGAGGAGCGAGAAAGCGAGAGCGACAGAGGAGAGATCATTATTTGGCATGTCCGGCTCTGGAGCGAGCCGCCTGTGTGTGTATATCTGTGTGTTTTTCTGGGCATGCAGCATCCACCATTCGCCTCAGAGTCCTTTTCAATAATGTAAATGTCCCTCACTGGCGGGCCTGTCTCCTCTCTGTGCTTAATTGTTTCTGGCCTGTTATGCCTTTGCTCCCTTGCACCCAGGCTGCGACTGTGTCAGTTGCCTGCTTCTGTTTACACGGCCTGCGTGCGTGTGTGTGCTCGGATGACTTCCGTGCATGCACAAATTTGCGTGGCCGTGCATTTTTTTTTGGAAACCGGTCTGTCAGAGACCCAAAACTTTGACGAGGACGAGACAAACGAAGCGAGGCGTCGGACTCCGAACCAGCAGGAGACACGGAGACGGCGAGTTTCACCAAAAGACCAGCGTGAACAAGGAGAACCGAGCAGCAAAAACAAAGAGACGGTGCCAAGAAAACGAGAGACAGCGCCGCATGAAGAGAGATGTGAAAGTATAATAAGAGGAAACGAGGGAGAAGCCGAGGGAATAAAGGGGTGGGAAAGCAAGAACGAAAAAAAAAAAGAGAGAGATTGCTGGAATGTGAACAGGAACATTAAAAAAAGTGAAGCCAAGAGTGGAAAAGAGAGGCGGAAGAGACGTGCAATAAGGAGCCAGTCTATTTGTTTGGCTTATGTAGTGCAAACCCTCCCTCAAACACACACACACACGCACACACACACACACACGTACACAACGACCACGAGCCCGACAGACAGGCCTCCCCGCGGGTTGTTAGCCATGCTTGCAGAAATACAGCTTCATTTCTGTTGACAGCCAGAGGAAAATAATTGGCCGATAACAACTCATCAGAATGCAGGCGATATGTATGATTTTCTCACCCAGTTGTATCTGAGACAATCAGCAACAGTGTAAACAATGGAAAAGGAGGAGGGGAGAGAGGGAGGGGGGGAGCAGGGTTGAGGAGGTGGGGGGGGGGCGCTTCATCTGTCAAGGCGGCAGTTGGAAGTGAAGTTTGGATTTGCGTACACGCGCGTTGATTTTATAGATTTTTCTCCCGTTGGAGCGATTGCTGCATCGCGCACTTTCAGGTAGAGCCAAACAAAAGGCTTTGATAGAGGCTGGATGCATTTTCAATGCATGCATGTTAAAACTAAAACACAGAGCTGAAATAAAAGACAACATCGACATGTCTGCAGCTTCACACCGGGGGCCTGATTGGACCGCAGATTCTCGCCTGTGGGCCGGATGTTTGACACACCTGCGTCACAACAAGCTGCCTTAACGCAGCGGAGCCTCATGTTTCCATGATTACTGCACATGTAAACACAGATTTTCTCATTTTCCTCACAATGCTGACAGAAATCCTCACACAGGAACTACCCATTATGCTTTTCTCCCCCCGTTAGGCGATTGAAAAGCTTGGCGGCTCGGAATTGTATCAACAAGACAGTGAGCGTGGCTCCGGCTCGTCCAGATGCACTCAGGGTGGCCTGAAGTGTGAGCTGTGCTTTCACATTGTCACTGCGCGCCGCCCTCGCCTGAGATCCCAGCGAGCACCCCCGGCTGAAAGCACCCCCCCCCCCCAAGAACCACAGTGGAAATGAAGCCTTTTTGGTCATTTTTCTCACTCCTCGTCTTTGGAGTCAAAGCAAATAACTTTCACATTCAGCAGAAGTGTTTGGGTGACTCATAGTTGGCCAACTGCTGTGAAAAGCGATTCATTTTACAAGAGGCGAGTGTTTTTTCACTGCAGATATGTCCGTGCAAATGATAGCCATTTGTCTCCATAATGAGATGATAATAACCAGCTTCTTCTCGAGGTGGAACCTGCGCATTGGAAGCTCTACAGTCCTTGACTTCCCTTTTTTTTGGAGGTAATTTAGGCTCCTTTTCTGGGCCACTTTCTGTTGTGAGTAAATTAACACTCCAACTAGGCCTGAAGAGTCAAATTGGTGGAAAGTTACTCACATTTCTTGCAACTCCCACTTTTTTTTGGGAGGTGGGGGGGGGGGGGATGATTCACTCTTGTATCACTGGACCAGCTCAGAGGGGAGAGTTACTCATCAGCTGCAGATTTCCTGCAGCTCCAAAGCCCAACCGAACACGGGATGCATTGTGATGGGAGCCTTGTTTACTGGGCTTGTTTGCTCTTCCTCATGACTGGACGGCCACGTTCTGCATTTGAATTTACCAACCAATTAGCCATGACCCTCCAGTCGGCAGCCGAGCGTGTGCGAGAAGAAATGCCTGTTGAATTTGACTCTCTATAATCGAGTGATAAAAGTGTTTATGGGGTTGCATCCCCTCTTAAACGGCTGTATCTCTCCGTTCACAGGACAGCTTCTCTATTATTCCTTTCTTCAAGTGGCAAACCTGAGCTAATTCTCTTTCTTGAGATTGTCCTTTTTTGGGGGGAGGGTGAACAGATTATTCAGACAAAAGTCACACAATCAGATGTACAACTGACCTCACTCGGCTACCTCCTGCAGTCTAACAACATCAGGTTAATTGGTGGCTGCAAAATCATTAGTTGGTGTGAAGAATGTGAGTGTTTCCACTAAGATTGACTTGCAGGCTCTCAGGGTGAGAGTGCTTGATGGATATTTTATTTTATTCACAATAATACTTTGAAACAAGCAAATAAACCTTCCAAAGGTCATTATTTTACAAGTCTGATATGAGGGCAGTTGGCAGGAGAAGCCTCCCATTGAAAAACTCGCCTATAAAGTGTGAACGGACTGACATCGTCTTGGTAACACAACAAACTCGTGAAGCGAATGTGAGCTTCTCTGACAGGTATATTAAAAGTGAGGAGTTGCGCGCGCGGACGATGCATGGGGAGGGAGCTGAACGCTCCCCCTCCCCCGCCCCCCATTCCCACCCCTGCAGCGGTGTGCCTCACAAATGAGTCAATTCACACCAGCTGCAGTCTTTGCCCTTCCCCATGCGTGGATAATGGCAGCGGTGCTGCTGATTGAAGTCTGACAGGAGCATTAGGACCAGCGGTGGTCATTTTTGAAGCGTCAGCACTTGCCGGCCGCAGCCCGGAGCTACCTGGGCACACCTGCCGGGCTCTGCTCAATTAACGGAGCCGCGGGCGGAGCTGTCAGCCGCTTCTTTGTCTGACTGCGCGGCGCCGACCTGCCCTCTCACCGAGGCCCGTTCCCCCCTTCGCTCTGTGTGAAGGCCGTCTTCAGAGCGGAGGGAGAGAAAGGCTGGAGTGAGAGATGAAGCGCGTGGTGGAAAGTGAAGCGGAGAGAGAGAGAGAATATTGTAAGGTTGTTAAAAAGAACGAATGGGGGAGCTGGAGAAAGAAAGGGAGCTGCAAGAAACAGATAGAGGGGCAAAGAGATAAAGAAACTGTATAAAGGGGACTTCTGCTGTCTCCTGACATTAATGTAATTTGTAGTTCTTTAAACTCACATCAAATAACTGACTGCACCTATAATCTTTATGGTCTTGCAGTGGTTCGAGGACTCTGTTAAATCGAGACTCTTTATTGTCCTATTTACTGTAAAATAGATTCTCAGACAGTCAAAATGTAAGTGTAGGTATCGTATAGTCGGCAGCGTTGAAGAGAGTAATTAAATTGTAGTGGACTTAGTTTTCCCTCATGATGATGTTGCCAGGCGGATGCATGAGCTGCTCACAAACCCTGGTAAACAGGAGTTAGTGAAACAGCGACTGCTTTGCTAAAACAAGAAGCTTTCAAAGAAGGTCATAACAGCGTTTGGAAGCTTACAGGTCGCTTTAAAATAGAATAATGCTGCGAAACATATTTCCACCTCTGATGATCAGCATATTTTAAGCGTTAGGACGCCAAACAAAACAAAGCGAGGGAATTTTTGTTTTCCTCGCTGCTTTATCCGTTAAAGAAAAAGCCGTCTCAGCTCGTGCCGGCGAGGATTAGGGAAACGGTATAGATCCGTAATGTATCGCTACGGGCTCCAGCAAATAAACAAATTTGTGGGGGAAGCGCGGCACAGCGAGGCTTGCCAGGATCTATTCCTCCAAATTTCCAGAGGCCCGTTGTCTCTGACCTATAAGCACGCCTCCTCTCTTTGGCTTTCTTGCGGGGGAAGGATACCTTATAGATGCGAGCTGACACCGCTGGCATATAGCCTCCGAGAAATTATAGCTCAGCTCTGTACTCCACGACTTTTACCGACTTGTCAGTAATAGCTATTATCTTCTGTGACGGCAGCAATGTCCCTGCTCTAAGCCATGGATAACTTCCAACATAATTGACCTCCGTTGTGAGGTTACATCCTTTACTTTCCTCTTCACAGCGGCAGCTCATCACGTCTCCCCCCGCCACACGTGGTGGGAAACCTATATGGACATTTGCTCCCATGGCAGCGGGAGGCGACTTCTCGAGTGTTTTATTACTTGTTGGGGGTGAGCGGCGCTCTACATCAGGCCCTTGTCCCTGAGTGTGTGTGCCTTGTCAATGCGTCCACTTCACCTCCACCGCCACTGGAAGGTGTGCGGGTGTGAAATTTATGTATTATTGTGGGCCTCTCAGCGAGTATCTGCAGGGTTTTACCGGGATACTCGAGACAAATGCCACTTAGAGGGGAATTTAAATGCTGGGAGAGGGGCGGCATGGCGGGGATTACCTTTCAGCTGTTACAGGGTGAGCTCACCCTCCAACAAATGGTAATGATCTCTAGCTGTGTGCAATCCTTTGGCCCTGATTCGGCTGGATTTTGGACACTTCTTGTTCCGCTCACTTGGCAAGCAGACAAGGATTTGTGGTTTTGTTGCCCAGTTGTTCGCTCTGCTCTCAAACAATAGCCTCGCCATTTGGAGGAGCGTGCTTCATCAGCGCCAGCGAGAGCCATTAGAAATGCCCGTGACCAAAGGTGAGAGCAGACTGATAAAACTATGATTTAGACTCTGAGATATATTGAATAAAACTGGCATCGTGCAACAAACCTTTTACTTTTTTGTTTCCAATTCTGGTGTCAGAGAGCTGATGAGGAAATAATTGTTCATTAGCTTCATTAGCGGTGCAGCTCCACCTCATATGGGTCAATGACGAATAAGAACTTGGCAAGATGAACAAATTATGGATGTTTGTTCTTGAGGGATGCTTCCTGTTCGCAGCACTTATGAGTGTGTGTTCCTGTTAGTTTCGTGTCATTGGAAATGATGTCGATGAAATGTTGCAGAAGAGGACCTCGTGAGTCAGGACACACACACACACACACACACACACACACACACACACACACACACACACACACACACACACACACACAC
>JAUESE010000063.1:2760964-2773657 GCA_032274725.1 Malacoctenus triangulatus
AGCAGGCTCAGCGCGGGATGACGCACTTCGACTGATGTGATATGTTCATGCTGCTGCTGCTGCTGCTGCTGCTGCTGGAGGCGCAGTCTGTCTCTGCACTTTGAAAGGTCTGACTCAAATTTGTTCCCATTTGCAACACTTTTCATTCATATTTTTCCCCCGATGTTTAGCTTGATTATTTTTAATGCTCACGACTTTCTTTTTTCCACTAATTTCGTTATTTTAATTCGAATCTTTTCTTTTACCGTTTTACAAGCAAGCATAAAACTGCAATATTTTGTTTTCCTGCTTTGCGAGTGCCTCTCCTCTTTTTTTCCCTTGTATTCCGTCACTGTGGATGTGTGCTCGCATTTGAAATGTAATCAATAAGTGCAGACATCTGACATCAGCAAAGTTCTATCAGCAATTTCCAGTTGTCACTTGTCAAATCAACCCTGTCACATTTTTTTCCTCCTGTCCCAGTCACACTGTGTTATAAATGGGGCAGAAGAAAGATGTTTCTCGTGTTATCTGTGTCTCACACCAGGGAGAAATCTGATTGGCTATTTGGGGCTGTGTATGATTGGTGACACTGCCATTCACGTCTCAGAGGATTACAGGCTTTTTTTTCCAACAGTGCGGATGAAAAAAAAGAGATGAAGCTCTGAGGTTGACGTCATCACTCGTACACATGAATACAGGTAATTATTACAAAGCCACAACAGCTCAAAGTACACTGAAGTAGATGATGAACTATTCTCCATACGGATAACTTATTATGAATCAACTGTATATTCATTCAAATCACTGCTCACAAAGACACTGTTCTCTTTCTGATCCAATGTACTTGGAGCGTTTGCGCACTGGAGTGAGCGACACTTTGCCACTGGATTAGTGCGTCAGGCCATAATTTTGTTGAATGTATATTAGTATTCATGGCGGGGAGAAAATTGACTGAGAAGTGGAGCGAGAGGCAGGGAGGCAAGAAAGGCGGGAGAGGCGAGAGCAGAGGAGGATTTGCTCGAACTTTTGACTGGAAATCTGTAGATAAAGCCTTTTCGATCTTGGGATTTGGCCCTGGGAGCAGCCGAGTTTTGGCGCCGTGCAGGGGCCAGATTAAACAGGAGGGCCTGACTCAGAGGTCCGGCGTGCTCAAACTTGTCTGCTGAGCCTCTGAGTCCAACGCCAGCTTTAAATCTGCTGCATTTCCCATAAACAAATGTTGTTTGGGGCTGATTAGCGAGTTCAAACAAAGGTCAAACGAGTTGGCACTATCTTTAAAAACTAATAAAAGCAGCGCTGCGGTCTTGGAGGCCACGCTGTGACTTGTATTGTGTGGGCGGGCTCGACAAGAAGGGGAATCCATGAGACGATAAGGATCCCAAACATGATTTCCAACTGTGAATGAAAGGAGAGCGTGATATTCCTTTGAGGACACAGGGAGGAAGGTTGAAACTGTACTTGTTGTGACAGACTTGTCTGTTGCCACCTTTTACAAAATTACTGCTCCACTTTTTTCCCAGCCGTTGCTAGGATACCCAAATCCAATATGTTGTTTTTTTTTTCCCCCTTTCGAGGTCATCTCCCGCACGTCTCCTCCAGAAACAAACGGGACGAGCGCGAGTAAATCAAAAATCTATCCCCAAATCCCCTGTGACATCGCATCCCTGACTATCTGCTAATCCGCGCTTGTCACAGTCGAGGTAGATCAAAGTAAATAGGAGGCAATTGCCATGATGAAGTTTGGCCAGCAGCAGGAGTTGGAACGGAGAGGGTCCACTGGTGCTCCTGCTATCTGCCTGACTGCCCTTCAGCACAGAAAGCACCACCTTCTTTTTTTTTTTTCTTGGAAACGGCAAAACCTAATTACAATGTTGGAGGACCAACTTTTAAAACATTTTTTGGGAAGTTGTTAATATTTTAGGACTTTGTGGACCTTTTGATCTGCAAAAAAATCCTCCGTAGGAACCCGGGTTTGGAGCCTTTTGACACTTTGGCATTTCCTTCTAATCCTGGGAAACAGTGTGTTTAAGCTTTAAATTACACAATCCTGCAGTGAGACTGGAAAACTGCAGCAGCGATGACGCTCCCGAGCATCCTAACCTGCTCTGATTTTATTCTGCAGCAGCTTCCATCCATCCATACCTGGAAGGCTCATTGTTTTCTCCTCCCTTTAGTTATCAGCAGCTTATTTTAATCCATGCATCCATCCATGAGCTAAATAAACTATCCTAACTAACAAGAAATTGAATATTCACATTATTTTTGACACTTTTTCTTTGAGTTTGACACGAGCAGAAAGTCTCAGTGAAAATCAGTGGACTGCGTCTGCCTCTTGTTTGAAAGCTGGTAATCTTGTGCTGGGAATTAGCATGCTGCCGACTTAATGTGCACCTATACATGGCTGATTGGCCTTTGTGAATGTAATTCCATGTGCAGTGATTGGGTCGTCTTTTGATGACTATAAGTGTAATGATATCAGCTGCCTGGTGCTTGAAGGAACAGTCAAACTGCTCATTGAATTTGTGCACATATGGCTGGTGGCTGATTGCAGCGGACGCCAATGTTCGAAAACCTGTTCGGACTGAACTTTGACCTGATGCCACACGCAGAAAGTTTGTCCTCCAGACTCTTTCGCTTTAAATAAAGACAGATAATAAACAAAAATGCAACCTCATCAGATAGATAAATAAATAAATACGCAATCACAGAACTAAATAGATGCACAAACAGAGAATGGTGCCTTTTCCTCTGATGAGATTTTTACCAAGGAGGGAGCCGTTGCCTTTGTTACAGGGAGCGTGTTGGATTTGAATGTGCAGCCATGTCCCTGATGTGATCTGTCTCAAAACCAATTTGCTTCATAATGGCCATCTCACAAGTGCAAACAGAGAACGGGGATTTCCATCGCGACAGCGAATGAAGAGAAAAGTAATCATGAAAAAAAAAAAAAAAAAAGACAGAGATGTTCCTTCCTCTTTCTAAAGAGGAAGGACTCGTGCAACAGCAGCTGTTATTCCTGCAGCATGCGCATGTATTTGTGTTGACCTCTCTTTACAATATATGTAGGGGATCCGGTCGCCTTGGGAAATCTGCACCAAATTGGACTTTAAGCAGGCATGAGGATGCCTAATGAGGTGCTGATCAGACGTACAGGTCTGGGGCGGTCGCACGGGCCGGAGGAATCGTTTACCGGCACGGCCAATATTGACAAGTGGAATTATTCTGCTGAGGTTTGGGTGCAGCATGAGAAGATGGGCAGATCAGGTCCCCCCGCGGTGCGGGGAAATGAGACTGATAACAAGTACACCCACCGCGCTTCCCTTGTTAATGCGACGCTGTGTGGAACTCGAGCCCCCGGAGACTCGCCGACTGGGTTCTCGTTCAGGAGGGCCGACTTGCATTCGCACTCGCAGAGGCAATTTTGACATGTGACCGTCTCCTATCGACATTCTAAGAGGCGACCAACCACTTTAAGTGCAAATATGATTAAATACATGTTTGGTTTTGTTCACGTTGCTCTGTTAGAGGTCAAACCTTTTGAATTCCCTAAACTAATCTGATGCAGCCATTGCCACAAAGGGACAGCGGTCATTGGTACGCAAAAATATTGTAGTTGCAGCTCTTGTTGACTTGTGAAAGAAAAATATGGCACAACTCAAGCAAATGGAACCTCTCCCCTCTGTCTTTGCAGTAAGTATATCTATATTTCCCACAAATACCCCCAAAAAATCCACATTTTCGGGGGGATTTTACATTATAAACCTGTCAGCACATTATACAGAAGGAATAAGAAAGACTCCAATTCACATCACACATCATTATGAAAAAAAGAAGACTCATTCAGAAGTGACAGACAGTGGTTTTCAGTTTCCCCTGGCTTTGCTCGGCGAGGGCATTTTTTCACACAGTTATTCAAACTTCAAGAGAGACATTAGTGTTGCCAAGCAATCCGCCTCTTTTTAAGGCTCCTGATTACATTTGCTATTATGGAGCCGCGCGTTTTGGCATGCCGCGGCTTTGATCCTCTGTTTTGCTCCGACAAAGCGTTCCTGTCTGAATTCAATATGAGGCCGAGTGAGACGCCAGGCGAAAGGGCTTGTTGTCTGGCGCTGACCTGTGTCTGAACTGGACTTTAGAAGGACCAAAAGTGGTCCCGGCCTTGGCAGAGCGCAGTCATGCCAAGAAAGCCTCCTCCGTCTCTGCCGCGAAATCTATCGTCTGAGCAGCTTATTTTGTAAGGACACCACCTTCTTCCTCTCCATTAGAGTCCCCGATGCTCCCCTTTACTCGATCTCTGTCACTTTCTGTGCTTCTTCCCACTTTCCTTGTGTCCATTAAAGTCATCCTCTCTGTCACTCTTCCTCTTTGCTGGCTCACGAGGTGAAAAAAAGGAAGCAAAACGCTCCTGGTTCGGATCTTTTTACCTGCTATTATCGTTGCTTTTTCTCCTTTATGGTCTCGTTTTCCACTGAAATCAGCCTGATTACAGGCGAAATTACTGACAAGCCGGAACAAGGTCTCATTCAATCGTTCTTTCAATACTGGTGACCTGTTTGAAAAGCACAGCTATGACCTTCGAGTTGAAAATACTTCAAGTAATGTATAAGAAAACGTTATTAAATAAGCTCGATCTTCTCTTTCTAATGTATTCGTTTGTTGTACTTGTGTTGTGCACTTCAACCTAAGAGCACATATACATGTATTTGGATATGAAACTTATCACCCAATGTTACTCACACACACACATGCACACACACACTCCCCTTTTGAAGTCCAGACAATAAGTTTGGCTGCAGCTCAACGAACCATTATGCGCCGACTGACCCCCGGAGGCTCGAAAGCCCTTTCTTCCTCTTTGGTGGTTCCCGCTCCCCCGTCGACCGGCCCAACTTTGGAGGCGGCAAGGCTTCACAAGTGAGAGGGGCGGGGGCGAGGGGGGAGCAAGGGGGGTTGGGGGGAGAGAGAGAAATGGGGAACTTCAAAAGGTTGGAGTTGATTTCCCTCAGATCTTCGCTCAGTGTGGTATCGCCACGACGCGCGAGGCAATTGTCTGCGAGGTTAGACTTCACAGAGGCCGCCGCCGCGCATGCAGATAGGAGGCACAATGAGATGGAATCGCAGCAGAGGACGGTCTGCGGCGTCCCAAAGTCGAATCCTTTGAATGTTTCTCTAATGTGATTTACCGTCCAGACGATGACCGAGAATGGCATCACCGAAATGAAGGTCTATTCAAGGGACACCGGTGGTGGTCACCTCCAATACGAGTTCACAATAAGGTCAAAGCAACCACGCATTGTCAGTTAATGGGTTGAGCTTTTTTAACTCTGTTAAAGTAAAGTTGAGCTGTGCTATTTGTTCGCCTCGAGTCTCAAATCCTGATCGCAACCCACAGTCGGTCCACCTCTCCTGTAAAGTTTCTGCCTCTTCAACGAGTTTGATTCCTCACGACAACAAACAGACGTGTGTAATATTGTTTCACTTCTGAACAGCTGTAGCAAAGTTGTTGAGCTTCAAACACAACATTAAGGCAGAGTACTGGTGAGTACTGACACCAGTTCTGAGC
Organism: Malacoctenus triangulatus; assembly: GCA_032274725.1. NCBI lineage: Eukaryota > Metazoa > Chordata > Actinopteri > Blenniiformes > Labrisomidae > Malacoctenus > Malacoctenus triangulatus. The sequence goes on from JAUESE010000063.1 coordinate 2,766,510, forward strand.
AAATTCCATACAAATACTTCGTAGTTACTTCAAATATTCTGCCCATGCGTGTGCACGTTCTTAACGGGGCAACTTTTCAACCCTTTGCCAGATGTGAGGCTCACTCTCCCCCAAGCATGCAGACTTCGCCTCCTGTTGTGTATATACACCATTAAATTAACGATCCATCCCATCATTAAGTTGTGATTTTTTTCCAACAAAGCTCATATGGCAGCAATAAACCCAGTCATGCCAGTCTTGGATTCTGAGACGAGTCCAACCGAGCCTCAAGATGACTGGAGCTCCTCCCTGCACGGCCCTCTGAGCACCCAACAGAGCCCACCTGGGACCCTGGAAAGGGAGGACCTGACTGGCCTGGAAGCTCCGCAGGAGTTCTGGAGTCACCGACATTTACATACATTTTAAAAATAAACCTGCATCGGCTTTACTTGATGAGAGATAGTTCAGCTTGGATCTGATGTAGCTGCAACTCTGATGTCAAGCAAAACATTCTCAGGGTTTTGCATCGATGCAAAAAAACAACCCTGCTATGCTAATGTTCTTCCTCCTCCACGTTGCATTGTGATAAACACCCTCCAGCAGTCTTCCTCTTGTCATGTGTTAACATTTTCGAGGTTTGCCTTGGATCTATTTTGGGGTCATGTTGTTCCAGGCTGTGTGTATATTTTCCCACCTTTGCGATATTTGAACCTTGGCTGCGTGTTTTTTTGCTGAAACTCGCTGATTGTTCCACACGCAGGGTCACGGAGGGAAATCACACGAGAAGCGGAATTACATTACGGCTTATTTGGAGGCCACGGGGTTCCGCCGGAGACATCCATCAAATGTTTGAGGTGGTTTTGTTGTTGGGGGAGGGAGAAAAAAAAGAAAAGGGCGATTTTGCAAACACTGCATAGTGCTGCGTGGCTTCCGCTGAGCGCGCCGAACGGGCAGCAGCAGGTCGGGGTGAAAGATCAGACTGGAAACCTGTGCTTTGTGATTATGGCTGCAGCTTTGGGATGTAAAAGAAAAACACTTCTGGATGCATAATCTCTACAAAATGACCCAGGCCTCGCTTTTTCTTTCGACCTCTGAAAGAGCTCCAGCGCTTGAATTGCCTCACAAAAAAGCCCTGCCGACAAACTGCAAATATTTTGACACTTCCATTACGTCCATAAGTTTTGCCTTCATGAAATATTTGAGTCCCCCATTAAAGGCTGGTGGGAGCCACTTCCCCCAACCCTTTGAGGAGCTGTTGTTGGAGCTTTACATCAGTGGGAGCGGTTGAAGCGGCGTGCCACAGACGAGGCATTTCTCCGGAAACATGAACACATCGTTCGGGTCTTCCTCCGGGATTCCCTGACAAAAGGCAGAACAAGCACTAACCCGCTCTTTTTCTATGTCAGCGCCAACCTCCGACACAAGCGAGTCAGAATCAAATGCGAGCGAGGGGCGAAAACGGCAGCGTTTTGTCACATGGAGCCCCATCGCAATCACGCAAACGTCTCGCCGCGCGTTCCTCTGATTGAACGCTGCGCGTCAGCATCTCCGCAACGGACCCAGACGGAGTCGTCGCGGGATTGCAGCGCGAGGAGCGAAGCGAAGCCTTGTGTGGCGCGGTGCTTCATAACGGCGCATGTCCTCGAGTGCACTCGAGCCTCCGTGCACCGCCGCTCGCCACTCGTGAGTGTCCTAATGGTGCGGCGTGATACATGACATGAGAGCGGGCAGCATTTCACACTTTGGACTTTTTTATGCCCTGGGTTGGTTTTACATCACGTCCGGGGCGAGGCGCCAGTTGAGCACATTTACAACTATTATCCCCTTCATCTCAATAAAAGTTTCAATTACACGGCGGAGATGGGATCAGAGAAATGGGCCGTGGTGGTGAAATACTGTACGCCTGCAGGGGGGGAGGGGGGAGGGGGGGGCTAGTGACACAAGAGGGCAAAGCAGGCCAGGGGTGGTGCACGTGCAATGAGGCCACCATTACGCCCGCCGGTCAGGTTTCACTCATTAGGGTGGAAAAAAAACTGGATGTGCATCTGCACACTGGAATGTACACAAACACTCCAACATGTGCAAGCGTGCAATAATGAAAGACGTGCAAATGATGTGGAACAGAACCACTTATGAGGCAAAAGACTGATGAATTCTGATGAATGGCAATTAAGGGCTGCGGGAGAGGTTATCGTGTGCTGCAGATAAGCTCTCACATTCACCAGCATTGGAAATGACAGAGGGAGATATTAAAAAAAAAAGGAGCTGTGGTTTATTTATTGGCTGGCTGCGTCATTTACAGTGCGATATTAATTTTGCATCTGAATATGAGACGGTGGCAAGTGAACAGACGGTCACATTCGGATTATGTCTCTTTCTGCTCTGCTGAGGAAACACAAACAGCGGGGAGAAAAGCCTTATGCATGTCAACACATGTGGTAATCAAATCTGCACATGGAGTCTGCAGATTGGACCGGACAATTTCCCTCACAGCTGAGCGCCTCGATGCGGCTTGGCACCGCATAAAAAACCAGGGGAAGGAAGAGGAGTGAGTTGACAATAAAACTTAAACAGCTCTGACAAATAGGTGTTTCTGCGGCGCAGCTAAACGTGGCCTACGCCAGGCCCCAGGATAGGACTTTAAATCTTAATGTTAAAAACGTGAACGAAACTGCGGGCTCCTGGAAAGCTGCAAAGTGGATCTGACACAATAGTGCTGAAAATTTGCGTGGGCTGTTTGGCTTATTCAACTGGAATGCTTTGCCGTCTCCTGCTCGTCGGAGTGAAAAGGCTTGTTGTGTATGGTGGTCCAGAAGGGTCAAAAATCTGACGCGCGGACAGAAAAAGCCACAACCAGCCATTGAAATAAAGCCGCAACCTCAGTACAATAACTCGCAATCAAATCGTGACTCGGATTTAAAAGTCAGAAGCCTCGAAACAAACAAACAAAAAGCCTGAAATCCTGAAAACACCAGGAAGAAATAACAAACAAACACGGTCCATCCATGGACTAAATGACCAGATAAACAAACACATTCCAATTAAGAAAAAAATAGAATACCTGCAATGAAGTCCTACTCAGAGAGGCTAATAATGATTGCTGGATCAAAGGTCTAAGTGTTGCCCACTTCAAACTGAATTTATTAGAAACACTTGAAATCGGAAGATGAATCATTCATGACGCCGAGCAGAAATGCGTTACCTTTACAAAACAGACAGAAACAGCCAGTTGTTTCACCTCCGTGGCAATTCCCCCCATGCAGCAGTGTACTGCACATCAAAGAGGCGGTAAAAAACATTATCAAAAAACATCCGTCCCAAAAGATCCCCCCCCCTCCTCCCCCCTCCTCTCCCTCGAAACGAGTCCCCCAGTCCCTTCTTTAGTCATACACCTCGGCCAAATTTCGCATGTGGAAAAACACAGCGAGTAAACAAAATGCTCTCGAGACGTTTTGTCACTGAGTCTCTAATGTGGGTGGTGAATGATAAATAGGAAACATCCCTCAGATCGAGTTCTCCTCCAGTCAGGAGCTCCATAAATCCGATGTGCGGCGCACTTTTTTAATACTGTGATTAAAAAGCTGACAGCTTCTCGCTCAAATGTGTCCACACCAGGGATAAACTTGTCCTCTAATTACATACCGTACCGCATCCCGCTCTATAATTTCTCCCTGCGTTTGTATGGGAGATTGTCAAAGGAAAGAGACGAGTGGTCATTAGTGGTTTACTGTTTTACACCACAAAGATGGACAGCTTACCACAAGAGGACGATTGTAAAGAAGTTGCCTGTTCTCCACTTTTATTCTGCTGCTGTTCAAAGTTTACCCCTCCTCCTCCCCCTCCTCCTCCTCCTCCGAGTGACTGAATCAAGGCTTTTTGACGAGGAGGTTCAGCCTCCCAGCACTGATAATAACATCTTTAATGGATTTCTCCATTGAGGATATTTCTCGAAAAAGGTCAGCAGGTTGCAACTGCAGAGGTTTTGATAAAGCTGCAATTTCTCCGGTAACAAATCACGTCCGTGTGGGTTCCTCTGAACTCCCATTTTTACCTTCACACATGCACCCCCGTCGCTTAGTGCCGGGAGAACAAATCTCTCTTTATCCCTGCTGCTGTCTTTACTAATATGATCTCTAATTCAAGGAGGAAATCATTCATAATGCTGGCCAAGGTGATTGGGATGAGCGTATCAGTGAGGACTGTTTCGGGGCTGGAAGCGGCGCATTATGCTCGAGGTGATAATTCAGCTTAGTGAAGTTTAGGTGTAATCACATTCTTTCGCCGCTGCATTGCACGAGAACTCTAGAGAGGGAATGCATTTCCAACACTTGATTGCATTTATGTACCAGCGACTGCTCCGTTCATGCCGCACTCCTTTGGGTGGAGCCATTATAGCTTCATACAGAGTGTCATGCAATATTACTGTCTGTGTATAAACTGCTGCCTCAGGTCTCCTAACACCCCTAACTTGCACCTTATGCATTGTTTTATTCATCAATCTATCGATTCTCTGTCGCGCTCCTCCGTCTTGCGTTTGCGGTGCGTTGGGGCTGATCCATGCTCACACGAGGCGAACGAATGGTCACAATCCATCTCAGAGACGCGCACGATCACATCAGATATTCACACTTATGGGGAATTTAAAGTCACACATTGACCTCAGCTGTTTTTGGACTGTGTGTGGGGGGAAAGCAGGCGAGCCAGAGGAACGGCGTGCTGTCAGCTTTCCCACCCTCTTCTGGGGGTCTATTCTAAAACACTTTGGAAAGTAATCAGAAGGAAGCGAGAGAAAAAAAAAAATCCACCCAAATGCATTGATTACAACTTTGTTGTGGATTATGCAGATTCTTGTAGCAGATAAGTGGATTGTAAGAGGCTGTCAGTCTGTTAAAGATCCCTTCACAGGAGCCGGGCCTGATAATGAGCCAGTTTGTTCCCCAAGTTTGCAGCAAACTAAATGAGCACGTCTTGGTCCAGTGCCTATAGAGTTTCCTGCGAATGCATGTTGCATTCTGTTGACTTGTTTTGTGTGGGTGTTCCCACTCACACTTCGCATTCAAATGAGGCCCATGTTCCAGTTTGCAGATGCACAACAGCTTTAAAGTCGGTGCGTTGTGGATTCCTCTCCAGGAGAAGAGATTTGACCAAGTTTTCTATTGAAACTTAGAAACTATTAGATCACGCCAACGTGTGTGGCTGCATGTGCGACGTGTATGCAGATTATATCCTGTTTTTAAGCTCAGCATCTTTTGAAAACGCACTTCTGGAAGCCGAACAAAGCACAGCAAAGCTATGAAACGCGTCTTTCTGGGTCAAATGAGGTCCCGTTGTTCAATATGGACATAAGTTTTCCATGTTTCCAAGCACATGACCCTTTTACCATCACTGTCTGTTTTCTTGAATTAACACTGTTGTACAGTGTTTCCTTCACTGGACGATGATCGTTTCATCCGCTCGAACTCTCTGGAGGACGGATAAAAGCGGCACACTCCACTGCTTCCTCTAACTAAGAGCAAACACTGATGCTCAGCCGCGGCCTGTGCAGCCCAGGACAGCATGTGTCTGTGTGCGAACTAAGTGCACATGTCTGTACTTGACACTCACCCTGATGTGCGACTTTTGACTTATGTAATCGGAGACTAACCCCCTCCCTGCCCTTTCTGTCTGCGTCCCCCTCTTCTCTTTCCCCTCTCTTCCACTGCCTCCCCCCCAGGGGGGATGTGGAGACAGTGGGTGTGCAGCAGCGCCGGCTTGCGCTGTCCGTCAGCGAGCAGCCCGGCACCGAGATCCTCCATCAGCGGGACGGGGAGGAATCTGGGCCTTAATGAGGAGGCAGTGGCCTCACGTTAACACTGACGCTAATGGATTTCTACAGTTCAGGAGCGTGGCGGCGTCCCTGTGGTCCTAATTCGAGTGGGGATCAGCAACAGGAGAGGGAGAGGAGGGGGAGGGAGAGAAGAAACAGAGGAGTCTGGCTCAACACTTCTCCCAGAAATAATGAGTTAAACCTCAGTATGCAGACGTAAATACCTACATCCTCATGCTAGCCTGCTAATGCTCCGACAAATAAGCTCCGTATCAGCCCAAACAAGCGTGGCCTGACAGAAAAGGTGCTTTTTTTCCCCCGACATGCCTTATTAACACTAATCCTAAACAAGAAGTGTCAGCACAGCGTTTGCCACACGTCCTGCTATGTTTGATCACCAGCTGATAGAGATTCAGTTCGACACCTGCTGCTTCATGTGCCATGTGAAGCCAATTAAAGCAGGTTTCTACACCCCTGCCTCTGTCGAACATACAGCACGCTGACACCGCTCACCCGAGGAGTCGTCTGACTCGTGGGCTCGACGGTAGATTAGGGCTGTTCTCAGTCAACTCTGTCCTCCTAAATAGGGCCAAAAGGTAGACTGGCCCTTTGCCTTTGATGGGGATTCACTCGGTCGTCCTCAAACCAGCCGTTGCTGCTCTGAATGTGGGAGAACAAAAAAGCAGACGGCCTTTCTGTGGTAAAGCCTGAAAGCTGCACATCCCAGAAGCAAAAAAAGACAAAAGGCACAAATGTTGGACCTCAACGCTTCATCTTAAATATTACAACAGCCTCGTATTCTCCAGCAAAGCTCTAAAAAACAACTTTTGCAACATTCAAACTCAGGGTGTTTCATGGCTGGAGGGTCCGGGGTCTGTGTTTGGGTCGGAGTTTATTCTCTCTACTTTCACTTCGCCGCCCGGACAATATGAGGCACAACAGCTGACTGTCTGGAGCACCTCTTGGTTTCTCTCAGAGATGAAAAGGTGAGAGAATCCACAGAGCAATTCACTCAATACCATCGGCGTTGCTCGGTCAATTTCAAGCAAAAACGCAGTTAAATAAGAGGCCGTATTGCTGAGTTCTCATATCTGAGGACACTCTCTGCTACCGATGCATCTGTTGCTCAGCCGATTGCAGCAATCAGCCCACTGTTTGCTGTGTTTCCTCCCTCAAGTTTATGTGCATTTGGCTGAAAAAAGTAACTGATGAGCACAAAATTAAATGAGAGAGGAGAAGGAGGGAGGGGAGACGCCGCTTCTCCTGCCGCCGCTGCTACTACGCTCGTTCGGCCTCTGATAAAATTATTCAGCATGAATTGTTGATGCCCGGGTTAATTGCACGTTGCCATGGATACGCTCCC
>JAUESE010000063.1:2807060-2820350 GCA_032274725.1 Malacoctenus triangulatus
GAGAAAGATACTAATGAGGGGAGGCTTTTTCTAGCACTGACCAGGCTCATGTGGTAAAGCAGCATCTTATATTAATCTCTAGATCTGGCAACATCGCTGGCTGAAAAAGCTGCTGAGACTCCAGGAAACAAAGCGGCTTCCACATGTATGACGCATGTATTTACTGCCGTTTCTTTTTAAATTGCCTGACTTCTTGCAGCGTGCTAATTTGCATGCCTTCACGCTGGGGAGCGCCACGCGCCGGCACGCTCTCCTCCCGCCTGACCCCGGAGTGGCTGTGACATGTTGTTAAGGTATCACCGGGTAAACATCACTCGTCCTGAACTTTCCAGCTGCGGGTCTCCTCAATACACGGCGATACAGTGACACAGTGCTCCACTCCCATTAACCTCTGTCTACAAACATGGCTGTGGCAGTGGATGAGGGGGGGGAAAGGAGGAGGGGGGGAGCTGCTTTGCATTTGCAGCACAGGCCGGGGCGACGAGGAGTTTGAGGTAGATTGAGCATGATGAATGTTAATCAATGATACAGTATGTCCCGAACTGCATAATGAGCTTGTCTCCCCGGTCTTCCACACCTCTGCAAATGGAGTTTGGCTCCTACCCTTCATTCTGTATTCAAGAGTGTGTGTGCACGCGCCATTAAATCTGCACTTGAATAGCTGGAGGAATCTCAACACGCGCACTCGTGTTGTTGTTGTTGTTGTGAGAGCTTTTGTCATAAATTCTCAAATCCTACCTTGAAATATTGCCAAGTGCAATGTGTGCCAGAGGAAAAGAAGCACCATTTTTTGGTTTTCTATTGCATCCACTTTGATTATAATAACAATCAACATGCTGTAGTATTTTGAGGATGTTGTTTTTTTTCTCTCCTCACCTGGCTGCCACACAAAACAAGCAATCAAGGTTAACAGTGTGCTCTGTATTCACTTTATTTTCATGTTTTCGCTGTGAGGTTTTCACTCCTGCTGATTTGATCTGCTGTACACTTTATCCTCGGGAAAACTGACGGCACACAAACGTGAAAAGCGGCAATTTCTTAATCAGAAATCATTATTTTTTGGGCATGTTTTCCTTTGATTATTCCCCCTGATTATCTCGTTCGGTGCAGCAGAAGGTAGGAAATACAGAACAGAGGGGGCTAAGAGTGAGATTACATTGTAGTTACGTGTGCAGCACACAAGCTGAGTCAGTTATTTCTCTTTATAGTCAGGAGAAACAAAGTTAGCTTGACATTGATGTAGTGCAACAAGATGTCTTAAGCGAGGCAGATGCTGTATGGATTAACCCATTTAAAAGCAGAGCTTTCCTTTATCCCGACAAGATGGATTGCAAACATTTACGTTCTACCTTTCGAGCCGCATGCGGCACTTTTATTCCCCCGTGTGTTTCAGCAGATCGCGTTGCATTTCATTGGCCTCTCTGTGACATTATGCTCAGAAGTGATTGCCCAATCCCGGACTTGGAAAGCCTCTCTTATGCATATTTTAGACTCTGGAAAACAAACTTGATTCTATCAGCCGCTCTGCAGAGGTTGAGAGTGACACATGCATCACACTCGGGTGTTTCGGAGCACAATTGACACCCGAAACACGACAAGTTGACCACAATTCGACACCCCCAGCTGTAAAGCAGCAGGTTGTTGCATTCTGACAACTACAAACCTAATTTACTGTCATTTGAACCGCCAAAAAAGTCCTATTTATAGGTTCTTGCTATTGTACTAATCCTGCATCAATATCAGTCTTGGTGAGGGATAAAATAAGATTAAGAGGTATGAAAAGTAAATACAATGAGGAGATTCATAGCTTCTCGTCTATTCGACCAAATGGATGAGCGAAGGCGTGAACCTGAAAGCAGCCTGTAATGTGCTGCCGGAGGTCACACCGAGAGCTAAATGAGCCGTCAGAGTTACAACAATATGCAGGGAAGAAATGCAAAGTGTCTCCACTTCCTAATAAAGGGAATCAGAGTGGAAGGCAGAGTCACGACGGCCCTGACCTCATTGGAAAGGTCCGCAAACATGGTGACAGCGCGAGTGTATGTTATGACAAGTGATGGAAACAATAGTGAACGCTCGGGAAAAGGCGACACGGCATTTATTCTCTCCAACATCTGCAATATGCTCCATGTGATAGTTACTCACACTGAAGGCAGGACTGAGGGTAATCAGAGTGAGCCTTTTGATATGAAAATATCCTGCAACATCTTGTAATAACACAAACTGTCCTATATGAAGTTAATGGAATCTATTGTATCCCTTTCAACAGGGGAACAGTGGAGGGTGTCTTCTTTTTGAACAAGACACTTAATACAGATGGACACGCTGATGAAATGACGTGAAATGTGCAGGCGCCCTGCTGGCTTCATTGCACAGACCATGTTCACCCCCCACGAGCGTTCATCACACGACGATCGCTGTACACAAATGAGACCTGATGTGTTTGAAAGAGGCATGAAAGAGGGGTGGGAAGAAGTCCTAATAATCCAGATGAGGGTCAGATTGTGAAGGAGGGATTCTGTATCTTGTCTTTAGTGAACCTGCAGTGAACCTGCAGCAACTTTGTGTGTATTTTTTGTTTTTTTGTTAAACGTTCAGTCGAAGCATCAAGCAAACCTCCTTAAAGAGGTTCCAGACCCTGTTTTTGCTACTTAAGCAATAGAAAAAGAAGAAAAAAAATCAAGTTTTTGTGAATAAACAAAGTACCAGATTGGAGTCCGCCCCACACAATGTGTTCCTCTCTGTCCACCTTGTTCAGTACTGGACATTGCTTTGAATTCAGAACAGTCACTGCCTGGCTGTCGCTCCCCTAACAATGTGACGCAGCCCCCCCCCGCCATAAAAACCTCCTGCATGTCTCCCTGTGGAATAAGCGATTTTCAAAATAAGGGCTGGCTGAGTGCAGGATCCACACCGTCCGCTGTGAGCAGATGGTAACATCACACAGCGTGCAGGTCTGTCCCGGTTCTCTCTGCAGGGAGGGTGGGTGTGTGCCGGGGCCATCTTGGACGTGACTCAAACGGCTCGCGGTGACTGATGGCCCCCAGGGACGCTTCCCCCTGCCCAGCAGAATAAACACTCTTTTTTTTCCCCCCTCTTTCCTAAAGAACGCAGCCGTGTACAGCTCTGAGAAATCATGCGGGGACTCCGCAGGTCCCAGAGCCTTAAATGGTACACAGTGAACTGGCACTCAGCCTTCGAATCAAAGTCGAATGCATCACTAACATTTTTATGTTCCTCCTTTTTTTTTTTTTTTTTCATCCTACTGTGTCCTTTAAAGTGCTCTTTTTAAAAAAAGCCCCATTCACATCCAAAAATTCAACATCCCACCTGTTTCACTCTGACTATTCAACATTGAGCCTTTTACTTGCAAGGTTAACTCGTACACGAGCGACTGAAGCCCTAAATTGGACGTTCACTTCAAAAAAGAACCTCAAATCAGGAAGCACGACTCTAAAACACTGGTGTCCTGACACGACTGACTGTCCCACAACATCAACTCAAACGGAGCTTTTTTTTGAAACCGATTCAGATGTGTAAATTTTAGGAGCCAACATCAAATATCTGCTTTGGCCAGAGTTGTACGGATGCCATGGATAAAGTGAAATGCGGACAAAAACAACACGCTGAGACCTTTTTTGTCTCTGAGCCGGTCCATAAATAACCGAGGACTTCCTGTTGACTTCGTCCTTTGACCTTGCTATTGTTGCCTCCCGGAATGGATCAAACACCAGCTTTTCATGCGATGAAGCCAACTGCTGCGTAATTGGTCGCTTTCCATCTCTGTATTTGCACAATCCTCTGAAGTATTGCACTTCCCCTCTCTGCAGCTCTGAGGTGAATTTCAGACTTCATTTTCAGTTTAAATATGAAGAAAACTTTCTCATAAAATGGTCTGGTCTCCCTTGGATTGACTTTAATATCCAGCATCTTCCCAGCACACGCACAGAACCTTTGTTTAGTGTCAAAGTAGACAGAAAATAAGAGCTTGCGTGCGCCGACGGCTGGAACCACTTTGGAGAATTTTTTCAATTGAAATCCCCGTCTGACTTTCAGGAGGTTAACGCAGCCTGTCACAGACGTCCCGTTTGACGCGAGAAGTCCTGATTGTGCCGTTTGGCTCGGTTTCATTAACGCAACTATAAATCTGCAAAGCAAACTGCTGAGATAGGATTCGAATAATCCATTTCCAAACCTATTCATGGCTCGTATTTATGACTCATCCATCAATCATCTTCGGGGATCACAAACACACTCGAGATGAGTCCTCTAACTACGAGATGGTTGATAAATGTCATTGTGTGCCACTACAGCCTAAGTGACAGTTGACATTTTATGATCCGCGCGCTCTTAATAACAAAGTGTCTGTATCGTGTCTGTTGTGTGATGTATGGCTTCTGAAAAGGCTGCTTTGTTGCTGTAATGCACGACCACGCCGCTGCTCCCCCAGGAGAGCCGCAAGAAGGGACATGTAACTTGTAACTGGATGCCGTTGAGGCCTCTCACTGTTGCTTCTGAATGAACCAGTTCCTGAAGGACTGGAGGACAAAATGGGCCTGATTTCAAAAAGACAGAAAGACTCATTAATAGGAAACTGTGGGTGCAGGTAGACGCAGGGCTGCAAAGCTAATTGCATGCATTGAACAATGTCTTGTGGGTAGTTGTGCGAGATAGGAGGTTAAATCCATTTGAATATTTTGAATCCTGCAGGTCAAACGATGGTAAACGTTAAAGTTTATCATCGGAAGTCATGCGGGGCGGTTGCAGTCAGGTGTAGTGATTTGCACCCTCGCCACGCAGCACGGTGGTCCTGGGTTTGTGCCCAGCTGGCGCCTCTATGTGTACAGTTTGCCTGCTTACACAAGTTTTCACCCCACACTCTGAAAACTTGCGTCTGAAGTCAATTAGTGACTCTGAAATAGTGTGATATAAGCGCTTGTATAATAATGTAAGGAACAATGCTTCCTTCTCTTACAGACTGCTGAAACAGTAGGCGCTCCACGATGAGTAATAACACTCTGACTTTGCTGTATATACAAACGGAGGCAGCTAATATAGCAGTCCAAACAGAGTAATTATTGCTCCTGCCTACCGACGGTGTTGCTTTCCAGGCTTGAATAAATATCTCAGCTTGCTCCTCACCCGTGCCTCCAGATGCGGTGCCCTCTCCAAGCCTGGAGGCAAACCACGCGGAAGCCCTCCGCACACAGTGCCACCGTAATGATGCTGAGGAGAGGCAGTGGATCAACTCGGATTTGACAAATCTATTCTCCTCCTCCTCCTCCTCCTTCTCGTCTTCGCCGCGTAACAATTAAATGTTTGGGGTTTTGTTTTGTTGGAGGACCAGCGGAGTGCGGCGAGGGGATTCATTTGCGCTCCGCTTTCAGCGCGAGAAGAGACAGCGTTCGCCTCTTAAGATGCGACTGTCCATCTTTCTCGCTCCTTCTCTCCCTCCTCGTGGGGTGAGGCGGAGTTCAGCCCAAAGGCAAAAAAATTTAAATGCCACAGGTCATTTTTTCTTATAAAGAACGGTGCGGATTTTACCAGACATATTTTACAAAATGAACGCCTCGAGGTGGCTTCTGTGTCACCCACCGACGTTCTGTAGGATTTCTTTCTCTTTTAATTGTGTGCACAGCGAGAGACTCAACTTAGAGCAGAGATTAAAGGATTCTTTTTAAGAATCATTTCAAAGCGGCCTGCCATCTCACCCATGACTAATTTAGTGTGCTGTATTCACTCGCTCGCGCCACATCCATGCGTTATGCGGATGCTGTGTCATCTCCCTCACTGTTGTGACAAAGCCATGTGTTTTAGCTCTGCACAGTCGTGCACCGTCTCTCTCTGTGAGTGCCCCAGTTTCAACCCAACTCAACAGCCTTTATCGTGTGTGAAGGTGAATTAGTAGTTGATGTAGTAGGTGTATTAGTAGTTTTTCAATACGTGCAGTATAAGTACTAAAAATGTCAGAGTCTTAAATCCTCCGACTGGTCTTGGTGCCAATCTCCACCAGCAGCTGAGAGCTTTTACAAGAAGCGTGAAAAGTTTGACCTCCGAGCTCCACCAAGGATCACAAAAGTTATTATATTTCATCATCTGGAACCTCTGAATGTCTCAATAACATTTCCCAGCAATCCATCATCTTCTGAAATATTTTCGGTCTGAACCGGAGTGCCGGAGCGACCGTTTGCTCATGATGGATCTGCTGGACGTTGTCCGAAGTGTCTGGCAGGCGAAAGCGAGCAAAATCGCCGCAACAAAGCGTGTCGGCGACTCGTGGAAGAAGCCAGCGCAGAGCTGCAGAGACGCGCCCATATGCCCTTTCATCTCCAATGAGCATTGTCTGGCAAAGTGGACATCGTGGTGTCCCTCCAGTGAAGATCTTTGTGCAGCTAAATGACGGGTGTTATTATGATCTCCCCGCCTATTTGATTCTAAAATCTCATCTCGGAGAAGTAATGCGGTTTGATCCAGCTCGAACTAAACAGGCCTCACATCCGCTGTCAGCAACCAGACTCCTGTTAATCCTCTTGTGATGCTGCTTTGGCTGCCTTCTTGCTTTAATCTACCTATTTAGTCACGGTACAATCTGGTGACCTATAAGGTCAAAAGGCTGAGGGATGACCTGCTCGACAACGAGCCATCTGCCAACTCTCGGCACTCTTTTCTTTGACCTTTCTCTTCCCTCAGATGAGACAAGTCACAGCGACTCTGCAGCGGGAGAGAGAATGATGTCATTTTGATGTTTTCTCCGAGTGGTTAAGTGTCGCTGTAAGCTTCGCTGTCACTTCACAAACGGAATAAGAGATTCGGCGAAGACGAGCCGTAGTGCCGGCACGGGCGGCCTGAAAGAGAATTCATACATAAGGAAAAGCGGCGAGATGTGGTTGCGAGCGCGCTGCGAGTGTTATTGCATTACCGTAGGCCTCCCTCATGTATTGCCTCCCTGCACAGCGAGGGAGTCAAAGGAAAATGTCAACCAAAAGCTTCCCATTTAGCAGCATCTGGCCTGCTCCCAGCAGATTCGGACCATTTATTATGCCAGGTAATTGTTTGGTAAACGCACGCCAGCCGTCGGATCCTCTTTTTCTCATGTGCTTCCTGTGAAAGACGGCGTCTTTTCTCCCGAAAGTGAACGCGTGCGTCCCTTTTCACCTCAGAATTCGTGCGTGATGAATCTCGCACAAGGCCTCCGCTTTGAAAACACATTATGGCCCTGGGAAGCTGCGGCGTGTGCCTGGGTCGCATTCAAAGAAGGGGGAAAAAAATACCACACCTTCGCCCTTGCATGCACTATGGCCTCCTATTATAAGCATGAGAATCTGCTCTCAGAGATACACACTTCAGTTGGGGGTTGTTATTATATGTCAGCGGGTGCAGGGCAGCGGGGAGGGGGAGGAGCGAGGTTGTTATCTTCATGGCTGAACAAGAACTAGATGGAGAAAAAGGGGAACATCTTTGGAAAGAGTGGAGCTGGGACTCGGCGAGATAAGGAGGGGGAATGCTCCGCTGGCCTGGCGTTGTAAAAAGGAGAAAAAATTGTGTCGGAATCGGCCACAAAAGACCTCAAACCACCTGTAAATTCTCCTCCTCGATAAGAAATCGTCGCCAATCATCTGTTGCCACATGGAGCGACCACGGCTGCGAGGGTTAATGTTTTCCTGCAGATGGGATGTTTTGTCAACTCCGGCGTGCCCTCGCGCTCCCTCCACAAAAACATGGTACTTCTGCATTTGCTTGCAGATAAAAGACACGCTTCGATTTGACTCCAGTGACAGTTTACGCTGCCGCTGCGGCTGGCTGCCTTTCCATCCTTCGCAACTCAAAACAGCAAAAAAAACGAAGCTGCGGAGGGTAAACGCTTCGGAAGCAGCATCAGATAGAAGTTCTGGGCTCGTCTTTACAGCGAGTCCAGGGTCAAACAAGAGCTGTGAACCTTCCAAACCCTGCCGGGCCTGCTAAAACAAATGTCTTACTCCAATAAATATTATCGTACTTGAAATCATATCAAAGAAGCCCAAAATACCAGAGGTGAAGCGGACCACAAATATGAGATCCACTCGATGTAATTTCCAAAAAAAAAAGTGTGAATTTAAGTGATTCAGCAAAGCTTGAGAGTGTGCAGTTCCCAGCTGGCTGCTCGCTCGGTGCGAGGCGTTACAAAGGCAGGAGCTGCAGTCCCTCTCCAATCATTTCGCTCCAAACTGTTGGCGCACAGATTCTGCTGCTCAGGTGGCTCCAGGAAAAGTGAGGAATAGCTGCAGTGCTGCCTCTAATGCACCAAGGTTTAAACACAAGCTTGCCATAACATCTTACAGAAGCATATAAAACGAGAAAGAATGATTGTCCCTCGTCCTGTCGTTGCTATTGTTGATATTCTTGTCTGTTGCTTGCAAGAATATAAAAAAAGAAAGAATGTCTCGTGCCGTGAAAGTGAAAAGTTCAGCTGAGAGGTGCCCAGTGGATAAAAGACGTATATAATGATAAAGTTTATCACACAAGCACCTTGGGTGTAGAGTTTATGTATTTCAGTAAGCTGTTGCCATGGCTACTTGAAGATTTACCTGAAGAAAGGTTTGCTTGTTTCTGAGCGATTCACATATTGTTGGTGACAAGTTGGTGATTTTTGCATCGGAGTTAAAAGTACACGGAGAAATAAATCACAGCACGCCTGCTGGCATGTTTGTACCTGCGACTACATCAGCATTCTTGGCCCCGATACAATCAGGCAACCCAAAGTTAAAGTGAACCCTCTGCCAAACATCTATTTCAAGCACAAACCATTTCAATCTGAAATGAATCTCGACACTTATGTTCGCAGCAGGAGCTGGAGTTCAGTCCCACGTTTAGCCAGCCAGCTGGGTGTCGCTCCCCGCCGATGTAAACATCCCGACGCTCGGCTGCTCCCACTCGGCGATTGGACCGCCCACAGCGCGGGCCCAACGCTCCGCGTGGATAAACGGGACGTCTGCGGCGCCGTCCCGACCCGGTGCAGGGAAGTGCTGCTCGGGTTTGATTTCTCCAGACTGTGACGTCGTCCTGATGGCTCAATTCGACATACAGCAGCCCGCAGCTTATATAATCAAACAGTTCACTCCGGTAAATTACTGCCTTGCGGGGGATTTGATTGGCTCTCCTGGGGATCTTCTCACAAAGGCAGACTAATTGCTGAACAATAGAGATACATTTGGACAACTGTACGGTGTCTCTTATTTTTACATACAGCAGGAGGAACTCGCCTGACACACAAAGACCCAGAAGATCACTTGATAGCCCAAATTAAAATGAAGCGTGGAGTGTTTTGACCCAAAATCCAGGATGAATTATAAATAATTACTTTTAATGATCCATTTTTGACATTTCAGAGCAGCAGTAAAAAAAAAGAAGTGTAAATTATGAATGTGAAAGCGGGCTCCAATCACAGTGAGGGATTCAGTGGACCTGAGACACACAGCAGCTCGAAGCTTGAAGTGTTGCCGCAATAAAACAAGTTAGTTCCTGCATATTTCTGTCTTAATAAAAAGGTAAAGTGCAATCCGATCACAAAGCCGTGTTTTCGTTCACATGTGAGGGAGAAGAGACTCTCAGGCAGCTTCTTCTCCCGACTTTTAACTTGATCCTATTTTCATTAGTTCAGTTTTCGAATAAGAAGCCAGAAAGTGATATTTCAGTGTCGTGTGATGTTTTTTTTTTCTTTCCCGAGCTGCACTTTAATGCAACCTCACCGTGTTTTCATCCCACTTTAATGGCATTCATTTTTTAGTGCACAAAAATCGAGCACATGCAGGATCGTTCGTCTCAATACAGTCAGCTCAGAGGGGGGTTAGGCGGAGTTCGGGGGAGGGGGGCCGCTTTGACGTGAGAGAACTGCAAAAGTGCAAGGTAAACTTTATTGAATCCACGGGTAAAGCCCAGCACTGATTCTCCTCATTACGTCCGCCCACTGTCAGTGCAAACAAGGAGGCAAGAGGCTTTTCAGGACACATTCAATCTGAGTCAACATGGCTCTGTCAAGGCTATCCACTTGCCACTCTCGCTGTGGCCCAATTGTGTGTCCAGACAAAGTACCAGATATGCTCAAAAGATCAGATTATAGTCGTTGGACTTCAGTGAGCAAAAGCCTGGACGAGTGTGTTGCTGCCAAGTCAGGCGGTGATGAAAATATCACGGCGAGAAGAAGAAAACAGGGGGAACAAAGTTTTTTTTCCACTGATTGACGAATTGAACACCGAGTTGAACACATAAGAAATGGGCCTCTAATCAGGCACTATTGAGTTGCTGTTGTGAGGCTGATTACATTCCAGGATGCCGTGTTGCCTTTGGGCTCAACTGCAATTGAATTACTCTGTCACCATTCAGACATCTCAGGCGAGGGGAGAGCGTTCTATCTTTGACAGGTGTTCTGTCTCACAGGCAGGTGAGGATGTTGTTGAGACGCCGCCTGCAGTGACGCTCTCCCCTAATGCGACAGCACTGTGCTTAATGTGAACGGCTCAAATGAATTATTCTATTGTGGCGTTACGCAGATAAACACGACTATGCAATGCTCTGTTCTTTTTGTTCACGCACATCCTGTTTGTCATTTGGGAATTAGATCGGAAAAGAAAGCTCCGCAAATGAGGCCAAGAAAAGACCTGCCGTGACGGTTCAAATGGAGCCACCTCTCTGTCGGTCTGAGCGCACATGTGTGGTTACCTCGCGAACGATAACAGCACAACTGTTGGCATGTGTGACTGTTTGATGCCTCCTGAGAAAGCCGGGCTGTAATCCGCCACTGTGAAATGAGTTTGCGAAGAGTTTTATGACCAAACTTGGTGGAAGAATGCGCCGGGAATACAATTTAGCAACAACTTGACTCCGATGGCTTTGCATTTTTTATCCAGGCTCACAGAATGATTCATGAGCATATGAGGTCACTTATGTCCGTGTCTCTCAGTCCCACGACATGCAATTTAAGTCTAATATCTAAAACCGTTTGTGTACTTTTTTTCAAGAAACCAGTCAAGATGCAACAAATAAAACATCCCAATCCTCTCCAGCATTCCCTCACATTGCCAGAATAGTTTTAAAAGACATTACTAAAGACGAGTAAATTGTCATAAATGCCTGCATTATTGCCTGCTGCGAATCGATATCTTAACAAGGAGCCTTTCACAAGGCAGTAGTGAAAATTAAACAGTTGATAAACTCTGCAGTGTTAAAATCAATACTCTGCCCTTTCTTCTTAAACACACCACACACTGCATGACAGGCAGTCCAAACACACAGGCTTTTATCACTGTTAGAGCCAAGCCGTCCCACGTTTTTTCCCCAGATTTGTCCTAAACATGGCTTTGTTTTTCTTTTGGGGACAATACAGAAGCACTTTATGCTTTAAAATGTGTTGCTGCAGCTTGAGCTTTTACCATTGCCATGTAATCTGCCTCCACACCGGTAGTCAGGGGGAAAGGACAACATCCCCCTATTGTGGCACTGCAAAAAAACATTGAATTGTGCATGTTCTAATCACTGATTCTGCTAAATAATACATTAATTGCATCAACAGCGGCTGCAGCAGAACTAAGCTCCTTAGGAGAGCTGCTTGCATTGTGTCCACTTTGCCGGCCCATTATATGACGAGTGGAGATCAATGCGGCGGCCTGATGGTTGTGCTGGTGCAGTGGAGCCTGTGTGAGCCGGTGGGATTTGTGTGCACGAGTGAGAGATCGAGCCGTGGCGAGGCGAGGCGCCGCGTTCGACTCCAGGAAACCTTGAGGAGGGGGTTTGTGTGCGTCTGCCGGGGCCTTCGGCAGCAGCCGTGATAACATTTCAGCGTGCTTCAGTGTCAGACGCTTATTCTTTGTGACGTTTTCAATCAATAACAGCATGACGGATGCAGCCGGTCTATTAATTCTACATGGGTAATAAACATGCTGCACAGGAGTCACGCGATGTGCCATGTTGGATACATCCAAGCACACGGCGGACTGAGGTGGAATTACTCCAGCCTTGTCACTTCCAATACACTTCAGGACTGTTAATATCATCTGTTTGTTTACAGGCAGCACCTTCAATGACTGAGAATCAATATTTAAAAAGTTACAACACTAAAAAGTTACACAACATCCACTACATCCACTGTCCTGCTCACTGAGCCATAACTTAGTGTCGTCATCAGCCATTATCCAACATGTCAGACCTTGTTCGGAGACCAAATGACTCTGAAGTTACATTTTAACTGGTAACGTAGCTCTTGCAGCACTAAACAGGACCTGCAGTTCCTCAGTATTCGTGGCTCTGTGCTGCACTTTGTGCGTCTCTCCTGAAAAGTGGCTTTGAACCGCTCCAAGAACTTTCCTCTTTCTTCTCTCGGGGCTGTGATGTTCGGAGGTGCAGCTCGGAGCATTTTAGCGACTCCAACCTTTTCGAATGAGGAAGTGCGCGGCTGCACTCCTGACGACATTTTTGCCTCCCCCTTTTTTTTCCTGATGTTTCTCTTGCTAATGAGACGGTATCGACTGTTCCTGGTGAGCATTCGATGAGCCCACGGAAGGCCCAAGTTTTCGAGTGCGGCCACATTATTCTGTTTTCCTTGTGAGACGCCTACATACATCAGGATGATCCATCTCCAGAGTCATTAACAAAATCACTTTAGTGCGCTTCTGACAAGCCTCAGTGATTGCCGCTAATGAACTTAGCACATCACCGATAAATCAAAGCTAAGAAAAAGACTCAGTTCATGCAAAGCTCAGGAAAAAGGCAAATAATCATGAGTACCTATTCATTAGTCAGCAAGAGAAGCGCAGCAACATGACATACACAAATAGCAAGTAGCCCCGCCCCTCGGAAAACGGTTTCCCTCTTGTAATTTGCTTGCTATATGCAGTGACACGGTGCTAATATTGACATAACGCTGAAACAGTTTCCAACCACAGCGCTGTCGCGGAGAATGAAATCTGTTTTTAAGATAGCGTTTCCATGTGTGCCCGGCTTTCAGAGACACCGCGCCAGCATTTTCTGCCTAATTTACATCTGTCAGGAAAGTGACAGCTGAGAAAAATGTTCCCCAACAGTGGGACGGCTGTGAGCGCCGTGTGGAAGTTTAATAAACTCTCACCGCAAACGCCCCCCAGCAAAAGATGTGTGAGCACTTTTTGCATAAGTCGGGCGGGTCACGCAACGTCTTCCGGTGTGATTTATCTCATGCGAAGAATCATTAGTATTCCGAGACGGCGGCGGTTGTTTGAGCAAAGCCGACATGTCTGATGCAGCCGCTGGTTTCCCGACGTTACAGCTGTGGCTGCTTTGCTC
>JAUESE010000063.1:2830863-2846729 GCA_032274725.1 Malacoctenus triangulatus
TGTGTGTGTGTGTGTGTGTGTGTGTGTGTGTGTGTGTGTGTGTGTGTGTGTGTGTGTGTGTGTGTGTGTGTCTTTGAGCTAGCTTGCAGTGAGGAATTAAATTCTTTAAAAGCGCTGCCCAGTAACTTTGCTGGTTGCTGCTTCAAATGGCGGCAAGATGTCACGCTTTACACAAAACAAAAAGTGACAAACAATAGCTGCGAGGATTATGCGGTGTGACACCAGTTTGCGCACGGCACGATCGCGGCCAGTGGCGTGTCCGGTTTCCTGGAGACGGATGCAAATTTTCCGAACAGAGGCCCATTGAACACCGCAGCGCTGAGTAGCTCATAATGTCGATTTCCCGCCTCGTATCAAAATCTCATCTCTATTCATGGTACAATGTAAGTGATATGAACTGGATAATAAGATACTTTGGAGACAAGACCTTGGACCAGTTATGCATTTTCCATCAAAAGCCAGAAATGGAATATTAATGGGAAACCGGGATGTCATCATAAAATCTTTAAATAGCCAGATAGTTGCAATATGGAACATATCAAAATGATAAACACATCTTCGGCCTATTTTCTTGCTTCGACTTCCCTATTCAGTGAATAATAGCTTTGTTACAAGCATAAATAAATAGATACAACTCGTCTATCTCATCTGAAAACACGCAGCGTTTTGATCAAGCTCAATAAATCACAGAACATTGAACAGTGATGTAAAATTGACTCATCAGGTTTGACTGCGAAAGCAACAGACCCCCGAAAAAGTGTGGCTGCGTGACTGTAATCACACTGCACACCTACTGCAATAACAACAGGGCATAAACGCATTGTCACAACAGGAGTTCTCCAACTGCACCTGACACTGGAATAGAAGTGCTGTCTTTTGTCTGCCTGTCAGTGCAGTTAAATGGCGCAGTGATTCGGTAACTTTTGATGTGGCTCCTCCAAACATAGTGTTGCTATCTCAGCCGCTTGTATCTACCTCCATTGAAAGGCGACCTTTCAACCGAGAGTGTGTTGAAACATCTCGTGTGTTTGTGGGTTTCTCTGAGAACTCCGGTGCCTGTGCGCAGCGCCTGTCATGTCGTAAGGACACATATTTACACTTAACAGCCGGGGTCTTCCAAGCATAATGCATGAGCCACAAGCTGACCACGGAAATGTGTCCATTATGTTCCATTATGTTCATGAGGACACAGCAGGAGATGCACAGAACCCGGGTGCTAATGGAGGATATGTGTTTTCTGGCGCCAACACATGTACGGGGGTTGAAATAGAGCCGCTTCCTCGTCCTCTTACATGCACAATAAGATAATGCATGGATGTGCTTTTGTAGTCTTCCTCTGTGTTTCTGTGTCAAGAATGAAAAGTCATGCATACAAAAAAAAAGGTCATGTCCCCTTTTATTGTTGCAGTGCGACATTGTGTGTTCATTTAAGGGAAATAGGCACTTTTTGATTCGGTGGGGAGGGTTATAATTTGGTCATTTTAGCAGGTAATTCCCCTAATTTGCGAACCACAACATGGACACACTTGAATGGCCTAAGAGGCCCATTTGTGAATGGTAAATTAGCAGAGATGGTGGGATGCTGCAAGTGCCCCTTTTTACAAAACATAATCCTCCACATGTCTACTGTTCAATGTGATTGATCATTCATTTATTCACCTTCAGGACAGGATGTCCATCTTAGACGCATGTGGTGTTCACAGTGTCAACCAAGGAGACACACAAACACATCAACACCTATTGTCAATGTGAGCTCTCACCACCTGCACACAGTGCAGCATGTGAACACACAAGTCCAAGTTGTACCTGACAGATGAACAAAAGAAAATCTGACAGACCTCAATCATGAATGATTAAAGGGCTCCTTGTAAATTTAATGCAGTCAACTCAATATAAACAAACACCACCACACAATTTCTGGGTTTTTCCCCCCAAATCAGCTGCATTTGTTCTTAAAAGAAATGTTCGTCTCATCTGACATTAAATCGAACTCTGTTCTAAATAATGCAATAATATGTTATGTTGGTAAAAATAAAGGATTAACAGGCAGCACTGGTTCCAGCTCAACACTGCAAAACATATCTTGAGTCAGCCCATCACATTGTTTATCATAGCTTTCAATCACCCACATAATGGGATTCTAATTAACCTTTTCACGGGCGAAGATGTATGGCCAATTACAACGCTGGATTGGCACAGACTGTTCATCACGGAAGATGTCAAAAAAAAAAAAAAAAGTGATAACCGTGCTGGATTGGTTTGATTGTCAACAAAAGCATCAGTCCCACCCAGCGACTGTTTTTCATTCTGCAGCACCAGACTACATCACTTAAAAATGTATTGCAGAAAATTGACGAACTGAACCCCGTTATCCAACGTTACATTATGCATGGGGCCCATGCGGAGAATGATAAACCCTCTTGCTGCAAATTACTTCTGATAAAGGTCATGTGGTTAAAGACTTGGTGGATGGTGCTCACATATTTAATTTTCTGCCGGGTGCTGCAGCTGCATATGCTACTTTCAACATCCAGCTGTTGGTCGGTGGGAGAAGCTAAAACTGACCCGTTTTATCCGAGCGAGGGAAACTTGGAGCTGCGACTAACCCGGCAAAGACACAACCGCACAATCACACCGTCACTGTCACTGCAAGAGCAAACAATGCAACTGTCTGGGGCTCAGCCTCATTTGTTCTCTTTGGTAAAATTAAGTGACATCGTAAATGCTTCTTTTCCCACAACACTATGTTTGTCCAAGTTGACATTAAAGCTTTGCAAAATCCCAAACAAACCTGCCATTCTGTTGCATGTGTGCACTTTATCCAGGTTGCCGGTGCCACCTATCTGTGCTCAGACTCTGCCAAGCGATCCGACAACCACAGATTATTCCTGGATGACACTCCGCACAACAACTGCCCTGCTGGCACGAGACGATGACCATGTTGTGCCTCACTGGTGGTAAAAAAGCTCCACCAAAACAGGTGAGTGAAGGCAGCATTTATGTGCATTTCCTTTTCCCCCATTACACGTGCAGCAGTCGCGCCATGAGACTGGTCCATTTAGACCACAGAGTCCATAATAAGGTTCAAGCATTGTAAATTATGGTGTAATATTTAGATTTGTGTTGCAATCTCCATCATCAAAGTTTCTTTCAGATCAGCCACTCCAACCATGTGCTCTGAAAAGCACTTACGGCTTCAAAAAACTATCGATTCATCATATAGAGTCCCTGCAGGGATCAGCATGTGGGACCTGCTCTCCCAAGCAGTCAGCAGAGCGGGCGCTCGATCCCGTGCACGCGTCTCCTCCCCGTGGACCATCTGACACTCCGCGCTCTGATCTTCGAGGCCGTTTCTGGTGAACACAGCAGAAGGCTGGACTTCATTTGAAAGGACAAAAACCAGACGTGTCCTTTAATGCTACGCAGCGGGTGAGGTCGATTCATCTTCGCCCCGGCCGTGTTGTTCCCTTAATCGGCTCACGACGTTGCGGCGCGCCGCGCTATTTGTGAATGGCACCGGCAAATAAAGACCTCTTTGGCTGCTCGGTGGCTCCATCTGGCGTGATCGACAACGCCAGATTGGAGACGCTCCCTGGGTCGTCTCCACATGTCCACGCTCCCTCTAGGTGACCGGGTCCACACCAAATTACTTGTCACTTTGATATCAGAGCAAACATTAGTCCCCTGCTATATGCCAGAGGATCTCGTGGGAGTGCCACTATCTTTATTTATGCCTTGATCCTGCCATGTTCTGCACCATATGCGTGATTAAGTTCATGTTTCCTCAGCTTCTAATCACACTTAAGGCCACAGCACTAAGCAGGCCTTACATAACAATGCTGAGCGTGATTTATAACACTGTGTCCAAGAACAAAGACATGCTGCAGTGTACTGTCTCGTGTTTACTTCTTACAGAAGCTGTTTGCAAGCTTTGAAGTTCTCACCAGAACTTGTTAGAGCCACACAACAATGCAGGAATAATTCATAGAGTGTTTACATCAAATTGCATAGTAGGAGACTTTCAGGGCAAGCGGAGGAGTGAGCGTAATGAAATTAAAACTCTGCATGCGCTTCATTGTTGCATTTGAAATTAAAGAGAACAAACACTCGGGGAACTTTTCTTAATGCGAGAAAATATTCAAGTGGTAAAACTTTGCCTTCTTTTCAGGGGGTAAAAAAAATAAAGCAGAAATCTTTGAAATCCACGTCTGTCCTTGATCTTGGCTGACACTTGAATATATTTTAGAGAAGTGAAAAAGGGGCAGCGAGTCATTTGGTTTGGGCTACTCTGCTTTCATCAAAGGGAAGGACTTTGCAGCCTGGGAGTGAAAAACGAACAAACTTAAGATTGGCAAGTCTGTTCTCGCCGAGAATGTAATGAAATCCAACTGACTGCAATCAGAGGAGCCCCGGTTGGAGGTGGCAGGGACATTTGGTTCCGGGGTTTCTGTATATCCAGCAAACATCTCGCTCATCCTTTTGGTCGAACAAACCAACAACTGTGTTTTCTTTTTAAATTTATCTTTATGACACGTAAAACTTTGTGATACTTATTCAGTCTCCCCTGGTTGTATTCACTCTTTTTTTATTTCTTTCATTAAAGATTTAAATAGTGAGGAATTTATGTTTCAGAACTTAAAACGAATTAAATTTTCCAATAAATTGGACAAATAAATGCAGGTAGTTCAATTTAGCTTCATGGTGTTACTTAAAATGATAAGAAATTCATACTTATCTTTGCACAAAAAAATTATCGAGTTTTATATTCCGTCTCATCTGAATGATCTAGTTCTTGTTCTATTTCTTTCATAAAGCAACTTAAGAAAAGAGGTTGGTCAACGGGGCCAGAGGTTAGGTTTGTTTTTCCTCCAACCAGATAAAAAACCTTCAGCCAGTTGTATGGCTTCACTCAACATTAAAAATCGATACAGAGCAAAAGGTCCACACACGGATTAAAGGTCTCGCTAAGAAAAACCCTCTCCTATCCAAAAGATGATAAACAACCATGGTAGGACTTGCCTGTGATTATTATACAATTCTGACCCAGCTCCGAGATGTTTGACTCCTCAATGAAAAAAGCGAGGTAAAAGTCTGATGGCCTCAGAGGAGGTTCGGAGCAACAACAGCGCTTCGCCTCCTACAACATAATGCACAGCAATGCATGAGACGACCTCGATTTATTCTTGGCAGTTCATGTAACTCAGGCAGCAGAAGAGCAGAAGCTGAGAACATCGAACAAAACAGTTTCAGGGGCTTGGCAGCGTCCTCACAGCATCTTCATGGAAAGCAAGAAAACCCCAAAGTAACTCAGACAAGAATCATCCACGAGTAACACTCAGTGCTCTTCTTCATCAGTTTATAGTTTTGCTTTAGATGTAAAAATAGGTGTTGTTCCATCACCCAGGATTGAACAGGAGGCATTTTAAACGATGTCTTCACTGTCAGGTTGGACTGAGACTTGAAGCTGTGCGTCTCAGCTTCTCAGTGGATGTGTCGAATCTGACATATGGACACAGCAGAGGATCTAATGAGACGCTACATGGTTACACGGGAGGTCATGGGAAGATTGAGGGAGGGGGGGGTAAATCTCCAGGTCTTGCTGTTGCATTTGAAATTACCATTAAAAGTCAAGACCAGGCTCTGCTCCTCAGATTCATCTGTCAGGAACTATTAAGTCTGTCTTTACTCATTTTACTTTCATTGCAAACTAAAATATACCTGTTTTTAATCATTACTTTTTATTGCGATTAAGTACAAACTGACAGAAAGATACATGTAAATGCCATCCAGAAATGATTTGCAGACTGGATTTTCAGAGTAGTTTCGTAACATTTTTCAGTGATACGAGCGTTGATGTACATTAGGGATTCGTGGCGGCGCTTTCAATAAACTGTCCTCCACATTTTCACCTCAGAAAGACTCCACTTTGGCGTTACTAAAGCCAGACAGTAAGGAGTATTTTTGTGGACGGAGCCGTGACTCATCGTCTGAGCCGGTTGCTGCTTGTCTGTGGAGAGAGAGGGAGCAGGTAGCTGCAGCGGTGCAGCAAGTGAGCAGGATGGGTCTGTTTAAACAGTTGGATGTGATAATATCAGCCGGATTTACTGAGAAGGGAGAGGGACTCGGATGGACACCGGGTGCGAGTGCAAACAAACTACCAATACTTGCAAGAGAGGATGACACTGTTCACCAGGACGACATGCTGCAGTTCTTTTTGCATTTCTGCAGACTTAGAAAAACAAGTTTCACATTCAATCCATAGTTGCAAGCCCACTTAGGACCTCACCCACTTTAAATCACAAGATCGTCATCATTATGTTCTGTTTCGATGATGTATCGGGAAAAAACTGCCAGTTTAGTGAGAAAACACGATTCGCTGCTCGTGTGCGAATGTATAGGCGATAAATCCCCAAAGACGTTCCCATGTTTTTACCGTGATCGTTAATCACATATCAGAACTTCAGAAGTATCCTCAAAGAAAACTTACATCATCTTTACAGTCTTTCAACCAGTCAGATGCTCTTAGTTCTTCCACTTTTCTTCCAATCAAGTGCAATCAAAGTTAACAAGCATCAAGACGGATAATTATATGACACTTTGAGTCCACAGTGAAGGCCAAGAAAAGAGCTGATGTCACATGCGAGTTACCAGAGGATAAAAGATAAAGTCTGCTGTTTTTTTTGTTTTGTTTTTTTATAAAAGTGGGAACAAAGATAAAAGTAATCTTCTCGGAAACAATGAAGTGATTATATGCAAATGACGGCACCTTTTTTCTCAATATCTAATGCTAAAAATCTGAAGCCATAAAGTTCAACCAATAAAACATGCAGAATTTAAATTTATTTGGTTTTCTTTGTCCCACTTCTTACAGTGACCACTTTAACTGGGACAACAGAAGTTATTTCTGCAGATGGAAATGAGTCGTCACCGTTTCTTCACTTTGTTGTCATGGTAAGTCCTTCAAAAACAATATCTCAAAGTGTGTGCTGTAACTGCAGGTCCTTAACTATTAAAAACCAACTCCTCAGCGCTTTTCATCCTGTTGTAAAGTGTATGAAGCCAGTTTTATCCTCCCTTCACAAAGCATCCCTCAGTTTGCATAGAACAAGGCTGTCTGTGACTTGTGTGCGCCCAAATTTGAACAGCTTATCAGACCAAGTGGACCGAATGAAGGAGGGGATTGTACGGCGCTGCGATTCACCGGGAACGATGCACCCTGAGGCAGGCTCAAGCCACGCTGACAGCTGTTGGAGGCTCACAACTCCGTAAATTACCTTTATTTGAGATAACCTGACAGATCCCTGCTGAGTTAATAGGTGATTCACATCTCGGTTAATGGGTTTACCATATGTCGGAGGAGCGGTGATGACAAATACAAAAAAAAGGGGGAGATTTCATCATCCCATGAGCAACAGTTTCCCACAAAGTAGGCAGGGAGATAAGGCAGGATTACAGATATTTTAACATGAAACCACCCAAGGAGTTAATTGAAATTATAGTCAGAAGTAATTATTGCTCATGCTAGTTTATAGCAGCAACTGCAAGACTATTTCCTTCCTTCAGTGATGCTGTACTTTATCTTTACATCATTTTACATCCATTTATATTTGACTGACACAAGACAAAATGCCCTGGAAATGAAATCTAACCTCTGGTAACAACAGAAACCCTGTTCCACTACGCCTCTGAATCTTTTCATTCAGGTCCGCCTGAGTGTAATGCTGTATTAGTTCATTTAAGTTCTTTGACCCATGAGGCAAATTTGTGCCGACATCCTGCTTATTTCCAGAATGAGGTCCTGTTTGTGAAAAGTAATGTGTCGCTGTCCCGAAACCTACTTTCAGAATTTGTGGAATCAGCATCCTTCTTTCCCTAAACAGCTCCACCTGCCCAAGATAAATTTCCCTGTGGGGACAAATAAAGCTTATTCTGTCATATACCGTTATCCTGAAAATACCCTGAAATACTGCAATGTGATTTCTCGGCAATAAAACCCCTCAAATGCAAACCTCAGTTCTTTATCACGGAGCCTAACAATCTGATTGTGAATGACAGTTTTTCTGTTTTTTCTTATATAACGCATGTAAATGTATCTAAAAATAGCCAAAGGCATGTCACAGTGTCCGTCTGATGAGCTGAAGATGCAGCCAGCAAACATGTCGTGTTTACTGAGGAGGAGACGCGTGTTTGATCAGCTTTCGCGTTGGGACAGGCCCTCAATTTCTGCTGTAAAACTGATACTTCTCACCAGAACATCAACCATTTTGCCAAAAAAAGGAGAAAATGAAGCTAGAAAAGGGTCCAACAGAAGCCCTCCGCATCGTGTCGCGCCACAGAACACACGCTGATGACAAAATATGAAACTTTCAATTGTGGACGCGTGTGAATTGTGTGACTGGCAGCAAAAAAGACCAAAAGCACACCAAGCAAGAAAAGCGAGACTGTGATCAATTATACTGCAATCTGTGAGAATAATCAGGAGTCAATCACGCCCCTGTTAACTCGTGATTGTAGCCAAACAAAACACGCCCCATTTAAACAACAGCACAACACGATTGTTCTCAGAGAGGGTTCAGTCAGTCAGAGGGAAGGTTATCTCTTCATCCATCTCGCTTCCATGACACAAACTGGATCTCTCGGTCTCAGCGAAAAAAGAAATAAATCAAAGGCTCAGTTTGTTTCATTCCTTCAGCCGCTCGCGTGCGAGATACGTTTTAAATGACTCGAGACATCTATAATTCGACTGTGAGCACATTTCAGTGACTCACTTCAAACACAATCGGCTAATTATGGAAATGAGCTCGTCAGAACTAAATTTAACTTGTTTGGATCCGTTCCATCAGATCCCCATTGTGCTGCCATCCACCCGATGGGAGCATCAGTTGGACGTTCAATGTTTACCAACCGATTTCCACATAAAAAACCATTTCGTAGCAGGAAATTGCTTCAGTGCCAATAAACAGTTTCGACCACGCCAAACAAAATCACACAAGCAGGTCAAGCATTGAAAGCACACATTCGTCACACAGTAAGACGCAACATGTCCCAAAGAGTCGCAGAACGGGATGAGGGAAGAGCCACTGTTGGGAAATGTCATTTATCCGAGTCCAACAGTGTGTTGCAAGTCACGCTCAATGTCAGAGGAGAAGTGGGCCCAGATTTCTGGGGTCTAAAAAGAGCATTTGTGAAACTGACAGTTGTGAAAGTCACAGAGATGTAGAAACGAGAGGTGAAACAATCAGTGTGTGACATCGTAAATTCAAAATGTTCAAAAATGAAGGGATGTAAGTTCTCATACACATTTTTTTTCACTGCACATTCAGAGTAAACCTAAAGCACATATAAGTGGAACAAGCTATGATACAGCAGAGCTGCACCCAGGGAGCAGTCAGGGGTTTTAGGGCCTTGTTGAGAGCCCAAAGTGGTGATGACTACAGTGGGAACAAGCTGTGGCCTTTACATTCATAACCTCAATCACTTTACAGCTCACAGACTCGAACCAGGGACCTCCCGAACACAAGCAAGCAGCTCTGACCTGTCACCCACCACAGCCACTGCTCTAATGTCAATGAGTGTGACGGCATTATAGTCCATAAGAAAGAAACGGTAACTAAAAAAAATAGGTAAAGTTGCTGTGGTGGGAGCACAAATCATCAACATCTGTTTGAGTGATTCGCACAAAATCTCTATTTTACTGAGTCAGTACGAGCAACAGAATATTTGCCTTTTATTTTCAGTCCTTAACTCACAAATTTGAAAAGATAAAAATCTTTATATTTGCATATGTAAAAAAATGCAGAGATTTGAAGTTTTCACATTAAAAATCCCTGCTTTCTTTTAAAAACAAAAGTCATACATTTAGTGAGAAAATCTGAAAAAAATCCAAACAAAAAAGTATTTTTTTTTTCCATTTGGGTTAAATCTGCATTCTTTCCAAAACACTTGCAATTTTTAATCCAAAAACATGTAGAAAACTTAATTCGTGATTTTTTTTCGATTTTTGCGATATTGAAAATTCAACCTGTGAGCGATCAACCGCAATTTCCCTCAAAAAGCCTAAAAAATGAGCCGTTTTTGCCACTGGGTCATCACACGCCCCCATAAAGGTGCAGCACAGACAACAATCAGGCTGTCATTCCAGCAGCACTGCAGCAGCAGCAGCACTGGCCCAACAGCCAGGAAGCAGAGCTCAATCACAACAACAAACTACTCCACAAAACTTCCAGCTGAACCAACAAACTGACAATCGAGACAAGTCAACAAGCAAACCAGCCAGCCAAGAAATAAAAGAGAAGGCATTCTTACCTTTGTCGTCCTTTTTTTGCCTCCAGGAGTCGATGTCCTTCATGGAGAACGTGTCCAGTCCAGGTGGGCTCCTCCGCTTCCTCTTCCAGCTTTCTTTTCCTCCACTTTTTTTCTTGTGAAGTGAGAAAAAGTTCCAAAATCCACTTTTCCTTTTTTTTTTTCTCATCCTTTTCCACTGTGTTCCTCCGGAAATGCTGCAGATTCCTCCTTTCTCCCGTTCTCCTTGCTGCTTCCTCTTCTTCGTCCAAAAGCGCCACCATTTGTCCAGGTGAAAATGTGGCAGGAGGAAAGTTCAGTCGCCCGGTGGTGAAGGAAAAACTCACCGTCCACGGCGCCGCGGCGTCAGGAAGCCACCAGGAAGAACAGGTAAGGTGGCAACTGTACCTGGGAGGGCGATAACGAGGCGCAGCCAGGGCTAATTAGCAGGCCGGTGACACACCTGCAGCAGGGAGCTTAACGAGGCAGCGGTGACATCATCGCAGCTGGAGCCGGCGCAGCCCTGAGAGGGCAGCACAAGGCAAATGGAGGCTCAATGACCACACAGGCTAAATATTATGTAAATATACATAATATCTCACAAAAAAAGATGCCGAATTAATAAATTTAAACCATAGGAGTTCACCGAGACACAGATTCAATTTGTATAGAGGCAATTTGACCTTGTGGACGCAGGGTTACTGAAAAAAAGCTGTTGAAATCAAAGCAAAAGAAGACAGTTTAGCATGAATATATTATTTTGTTTGGTTTAATGTTTTGTTGGAGCAGGTTAATGCAGGAATGCACTCTGGCCGCGTCCCCGGTGAACTCCCAGAATGGGGGGAAAAATAACCCGACGTGGCTCCAAGCGTGTTTGTCAACAGATAATCCATCTTGCTGATGTAAAGATGCTCGGCCGGCGTCGTCGCTTTGAGAGGACAGCGCTTTGATGTCCGTTTGCGTTGACCTGAGTCACCCCCGCGCCGGAAAAAGAAGGCGATGGCTTGCTTATATTTGTGTATTAAACACATTTCAACCGAGGGGTTCAGAATAACAAAGGTTTTACTGGAAACGGGTAAAAACCCTGGCGCTGACACGCCGTGGCGAGGCGCTCCTTTGTTCGGGTGACCCTCGACTTCACAGATAACCCCGTGTTTACCCGAGAGTCTCGCCGCGTCTTTGTCTCGCAAAGCTGCCTGAATAATACATCAGGTCACATATCACCGCGTCTGTTTTTGATGCCAGCATAACAAGCAGACGAAACAAAATAGATTCATCCTCCGACTCGTGATTGGTGCACCTGGGCCGTTTTCCGTTTTCCGGTCAAGTGGGTTCAAGCGTCCCTTTTGCATATCTCACCATGTCTGCACCCCCAAATATCCCCCTTTTCATTACTTTCACTTGATTTTTGCCCCGGACAAGATAAGGCGCTTGTCTAATCGACACTGAGATTAAGCGCGGTGACACTGCAGAGGCTTTCTTCAGCACTGTACGCTGCGTGACCTCGTCGTGACGTCTTCGTGCAATTAAAAAGAAAAGCGTTTAGCAGCTTTTTGTAGTTTTTCGAGTGCAGACACGAGTGTCTTCCAGAGCAGCCTTTATCTCTGCCTGTTTTTTTATTTTACCCAGCCTTTCACTCTTGCCTCCTCCGACTGACTTGCAACTTCTCTGATTTACGGCTCAATATAGAGTCCAATGGGAGTCGGCTTCCTTTTATTCCCACTCCTCACAACTTTTGAGGGGCCTTATTAGGCCGGAGCTGACCGGCCGGTTATCGGGTGTCTCCACGCGTCCGCGGGCACGCGCAGAACTTGTATCCTATCAGTTCAGTCATATAAAGTACTTTTTTTTTTTTTAGGAGTCCGACTGCAGTCTGCTCGCTCGTCTCACAAGCTGTCAGTCATTCCAGCTCGTCTGGCTCTCTGTCAGTAAATTGCTTTGATTTTTCCGTCTCCATTTCTTTGAGCTTTTTCCTCTGTTGCTCCATCTGCCTGTCAAGTCTGTTAGTCTAACTTCCAACCTTTTATAACCTCAGAGTCAGAAAATTAGCGGGCATGTCTCCTCTTCTATGCGCACTTAGATCTATAAAACTCTTGCAAAACCAGGAAAATAACACGATTAACCTTTAAAAGCACTTAATATTTACATAAATACCACAAATGTAAATAATTACATTACATTCTCTGATATAACAATGGAAAAGCAGCGTAAAAACAGCCTTTTCTCCTTGCACTGGTCATGTGATGACCTTGGCTGAGCTGTAAGAGTGGGTTCGCCATGTCCATGTGTCGACTGAACACTTGACCCCCCCCGTCCCTCCTGAGCCAGTCACCCCCCCCCGATAGACCCTCATTCTTTCTGCTGTATCGTCAGAGTTTGGAGGACAAGCCGCTGACTTCTCTCCGGACTGGAATGAGCACCGGCTAATTAATGATGCAGCCAGCCAATCCTCCTCGACTCGTAAAGCCGTGCGCGACACCACGCGGCCGCGTTCATTTACCAGGTATTTGCACTCAGGTGGTCATCGATCACCGCGTTTTATGTCCGTTCAAGCCAGACCAATGAAAAGAGCCCGGGAGAGGCGCAAATAATGGAGCCAATAAACTCTGCAGTTCTGTCCAGATACATTGTTAATCACACCGCATTACAAGGAATGCAAGTTATGGGGATATTTACCAGGAGCGAATGACTAGTTTTCTTGACGAGGGGGGGGGGGCGGTTGGCCTTTGGGGGACCTGCGTCGAACTCCTCTCCGTGTCCTTCTCGATACAAATTGGCTTATCTGAACACCTTTAGGGGAAAGATAATCTCATTAACCCCGGTGAAAGTTTCCTGTATGGAGGCCCTGTTGCCCTCATTCACGGTTGCTAGAAACGGCTGATTGCGTTTGATGAATGGTTTACAAGGCCATAAATCAGCGGCTGGGAAAAGTAGGAGGCCGTGATTACCTAAGAATAATTACTTTAGCAACGCGAATGTGAAATAATAGCGTACTCAATTCGGGATTGTCGAGAGTCAGCGATATGATGCGAAACGATGTTTTTTTTGTTGTTTGTGACTAAGAATTTTAGTTTAGTTTTTTTGCTGCATAAAAAAAAAGCAAGCTTCTCACTCTGTGAACCAACAAACACTCGAACCTCCAAAATCCGGGCAACAAAACCGGCGCCCACGAACCATAAATCAGCATTAAATACCATCTCCATTGCACTCCCATGACTGTTTTGTCAGGGTCATTTGTGATCGTGTAATTACACTGCGTCTCGTGCGTCAACTTTTAAGAATGATTTACAGTACGGGGTTCATCTGGCCACATAAATCATCCTCATGCTAATAGCTTTCACTGTTGCTTGTCTCTTCCAGGGCCGGGGGGGAGGGAAGAGAGGGGGGGCGGGGGGGGGGGGATACTGAAGCACTCAAAATCAGTGTTGAGTCACAACATGCCGTTACTCGTGAAGAGGCGTAGCCCCTCCCATCCTCATCCCTACTCCGTTGTGGATTGTTGACCATCAGCCGAAAACTGTAATGAAATAAACGTCCAAAAATAACAAAAAATAACAACCCCCCTTAGATTTGAAATGTGTCTGGCTTTGGTCTAGTTGTTTTCTAAAGGAAAAGGTCACTCCTATTTATTACTAACGTACACTAATAACCCAGACTGCATCGGGGCAGCCCATTGTTTCCCACTGAAAAAGCCTCAAATATTGTGCATCGAGCGCCTGTCTGATTCCTAAAGACAGATGTCTTTTGTCCTATTGATTTAGCATTTGAATTAGATTTAATGAGAATTTAATACTCGGCTTGAAAACTGGAGGAAGGCATTCGATTGGACAGATCGTTAGTTCTGGTTTACAGCTGGAAACCGGCACGTTTGACTCCGTCTTGGCGAGCGCAGCAATCTTTTTATTGTAGATCTGTTTCATCCTGGTCGTACATGTATAGTCTTTGGTCGGATCAAATGTCATTAGGACGCAATGTGCCGTGCGATGATATAATGTGTCCATTAGGTATTAGTTTAAAACATGAACATACTAAAGCGACGTGAGGTAAGAACTAGTCGAGCAAATAACTTCCTCAAATTCTCGTTCTTCTGAACAATGTAAGCGTTTCAGTGCAGTTTCTTAAGATTTAAAGCAGATATATCGAACTGAAAAGTTTCAATCATATGCAGACTGCATGGATGCCTTTCTTACGAGGGGGGGTGGTTGATGGGTTGTGAGTGAGTGGGCAGATCTTTCTTCATTAGCGCGACAGCTTCTGTCCAAGAAGGTGCTCGTGTGTCTCGGTGGTGTTGTCAGTTCTCCGAGCACTTTCCCGATCTGAGGACGCTGTCACATGCTCTTTAATCTCGGTGGGCGCGGAGTGAGGCAGAAGGAGGGAGGGAGGGCGCGGCGCTGCGAGGGATTTTACTCAGCGGCTTGGTGATGCGATGTGATTGTGGTCCTGGCTCTGTCACACTGGGCGGCCGTCTCTGATGGACGCCGTAATTGCGCAGCCCCAAATGCGCTTTCTGCCGAGATTTTGTCAAATTGGGCACTGATGACACTCTTGCATCTCGGATCTTGAAAGAAAGTGCCAGTCCCAGGAGCCTGAGTCAGGCTGCAGATGGGAGAGGGGGGGGGTGGTGGTCAGTCAGGCGAGGGTGGTGGCTCTTCCAGAAGCCTCACCCCTCTCGCCCCCTTCGCCTTTACAGTTTACGCAGCATTTAGCCTCGGGTTGTTTAAGCTGAACAAGACAGCCAGCTGTTTTGCCTCATGTCGGCACGCTGGCTTGTCACCATCATGAATAAGACCCTGTGAGGAGCTTTAAGAGCCAGCAAACTTTAAGAGCCTGACAGAGAGGTCGTCGCTGGTGCAGCCGCTGATGTAGGAAGAGCAGGATGTGCGTTTTTTCTTTCCTTTTGGGTTAATCTTAACGATACCTCGCTACATCCTACAGTTGGAGAATCTGTTCCCGAGCCCCGCTCATGGTGACAATTTCCAAGCTGCACCAAGTCCCTCGCTGATCTGACGATCTCTCAGACATCAGACAGGGATACGCAACCAGCAGCGCCAGGCTGTCAAACGGTTTGATGATGAAAATCTTCTCGGGAGCTCGGGCATCGTCTTCCCTGAAGCTGGCATCGAATGTGCTAATGGGGGAGACAATAGATCGCAAGACAGTTCTGCTCGTTAATTTTTGGTTTGACTGCGATCGGACGGATGGATTTTCTGTAATACTAATTGCGGGGCATTTAGAAAGATTACCAGCATGAGAGAATATTAATGCTGAGACAAAAAAGAGCAACATATTGCCTCATTAGTATGGTGCATTTGGAACAGGCATATAATTAACCCCAGGATGCAGCTGGCGCATGTGTTTTTATTTACCACTTCTATATAATCCAATATAATTACACACCTTGCAAACACATCCTTTATTCGAGAGGGTAATAAAGTAAAGCCTGGTTTGTTTTTTCCCCCAGAGTTGGTGTTTTCTGTAAGGCAGATCAGTTTGTTGTGAAGGAGCTCTAAGACGCTCACTCTTTGACCAATCAGGGCCCTTAAATAAAATAAAATAATAATTATAATAATAATAATGATGGTGAT
>JAUESE010000063.1:2854081-2869788 GCA_032274725.1 Malacoctenus triangulatus
AAAACATTGTTGGAAAAGTGTGAAAAAAGTTACAAGAGATTTAGGTGTAAGGTTGCACTGAAGGTCCAGTCTGTGGAGAGGAATTAGTCACCACAGCAAACGTCTGACTTGTTGCAGGCGTGTTGCGATTTTTCTACATTTTGTGTGATTTATGTCTTCAATTAAATTCAGGTAGCATCTGATCAGCGAGTGAACGGAGCGCAACGCTGTAACGGAAGGTTTTCTTTTGGGTTCAAAGTGAGCTCCTAAATCTCTTTCCCACATAAACTGAACTCTGATGAAACCCCAAACCAATTTGGAAACGGGCTTCCTGTCTCGCAACCTTTCACAGTGCAGGAAGGGTGTGTGTGTGTGTGCGTGTGTGTGTGTCACCATTGTCAAGCTTGGTTTGGAATCGGTGCCGTAATCACCGAGTGTGACAGGAAGATCAGAAATAAAGTAAAACTTTTTAATCCCTCCATATTGATGCCACGTCAGGCGATAATGTTATTGGAAACTTTTCACAATAAGAGATTATAAAAACTGGATTAAAACAAGAAAAGAAAGTTAAACTCACAAAAAAAAAGGCAGTTTGTGGGATGTAAACAGATTGTAAGTCCGTGTGTAACAATTCAGACGAATCACATCATGGAGTTGTGTATTTTTTTTTCAATTGGTAACGAGCGAAGCAAGTGAAATCCCAGCTGCTGAGAGCAAAACACAGAATGTGAGGGAGTTTTTGTACTGTTTAAATAGTGTTGTTTACAAAGCTGGAACAGAGCTAAACACACACACACACACACGCACGCACACACACACGCACACACACACACGCACTCCTCTTTGGCTTCAGTTGGGAGGAACCCAAAGTCAAAAGCTTCAAACCCTCAAACTGTGCATTGCGTTTGTTGTCTCCGTCTTTCATCTGCGCGTCTTTTTGTAACAAAGCGATTGTTCACAAAGTTTGTGTTTGCATACTTTTGACGGGACCCGGATTCAAGCTGGTGGGCTGCCCCGCTCGAATTAGTGCTCGTTCCCTCCAGGCGAACACTTTTCTGTCACTCGTCCCAAACCGGCGCCGGCGAGATCCCGGTCACCCGGCTTGTTTCCTCATCCTGAAAGCTTCGCTGCCTTTGTTGATTTGACCTTAATATGCTTCCAGGATTGCTATATTCAAAGGAGGAGTGATTAGCTGGTGGGGGTGCTCGCCTTGTTCGCATTTTGATCATTTATTCATCATATTTTTGTCTTTCTTTTTAAAATGATTGCGGCAGAGAAGATAAACAGATGAGAAGTTTTTAAGAGAGAAAGTTGAATGTGTGTTTGGGAGCATCACACAGGAAGGAGGATACACACCTGGAGTGAGTTTGCATGAGGTCTGAGCGCGCACGGCAGCGGGGGCTGATTTTATGCAGCGCGGGGAAGCGCCGGAGGAGACCGCACGGGTTGGCGAAGGTCCGGGATTGTTTGCAGCAACCTCATAAAAGATGGGAAATTGTGTTTTTCTGGGCTGATATGCAGAGGCAAGGTGAAGGACGAAGCCTGGTCGCAGCTGCAACACGAACACACACACGCACACAGGCACACACACACGTAGGGAGACAGGAGCCTTTATCACACCATTGAACTTTCCCACTGTGCTTGTTTTGTGCATTACCATAAAAACTAAGATTATCTTAAGAAAACATGTCATTGAAATTCATGGACTTTTTTTCTCCTCCCCAAAAAACAAAGGATGCATTATGGATCAGCATATTCTGGGGGTATTATGCTGCCGTTGTTGTTGTTGTTGTTTGGTCTACCTGCTTGCGATCCTGTTTCAAACCGCATGTATTCCAATTGAAACAGGACGAACTCCCTTCAGAGGGCGTCAAACACCTGAACTCGGTGTAAACTCACCAGCTTTAAGTGGGGCAGGGTTGAGTTGTGCTTGAGAGGTGCTGCGATTCAGGTGTTGCCCTGAGAAGGTAGAAAGTACTTCCTGTCTTTGAGCTCGCTCCCGGTGGGGAGGGGAAACCACACTGTTGGCATTTAATTCTCGTGGTCACATTGTCGCGTCTCGTTTTGTTCTACATCCTTTTGAACTTTCCTTTTGCTTTTTCGTGTCTCGCGCTCACTCGCCCGCTCTCCGTGACATCATGATTAAACTCTGCCGCAGCGGCGTCGGAGGAATACAGTCGAGTCCAATCCGATTGTGATTAAAAATGAGAAAAGACGGCCGGGTGATAAACAAGCTCCCCCGAGTTGCGAGTGTGGACGTCAGACGCGCTGATGTCCATATTGTTTTCCATTTGGCTTAATCAAATGTCAGTGGCAAAGCTGCGGGATTTGTCAAACGTGGCCTCGGTTTTCGACCTCCAACTGTGAAAAAAAAAAGAAAAAAACTTGAGCATAATCCGCTCCGCTCTTGTTTATTATTAAAAAAACACCCTCCGCTTTGGATTTAGGAAGCACTTGACTAAAATTTACACATTCTGCTTTCAATACAATCCTCCCTAACTGGCCTGAAAAAGCCTGCTTTTGTTTTTCGGGGCTGTGTACGGCTCCCTCAGAGAAACACGGATTAAAGGGCAGCGCGGCGTTATCAGCGATAAACTTAACATGAATCACTCCACAGAGGAGCCGCGCTTCAGAACGGGGCGGCGGCGTTAATGATTCGCTGCGGAAATATCCCGAGGAAATGAGTTTCATGCTCTTCAAACAGATTTTTGGGACTGTGTGAAAGTTGAAGGAGTTGAATTATGGAGGCAGCGCGGGGTTTGGATACCTTGTGGAAATGAGTGAGTAGATTGTCTTTTTGTTGTTTTTTTTGTTTTTTTTGCAGATTCAGAAATCGGGCCTTTAAAATTTTAACTGTTACAAAAAAGTTACATCAAAAAGATTGTAGTCAAACATTCAAAGAGCTCCATTTCTTCCAGCGATGCTACTTTATGCTTTATACTTTATGTTATTCAACAACTCTCCTCCAGTCATGTCCATACAGTCTTTAGAGCTGCTTTATTTCAACATTATGATTATTTTCATGATGATTGTTGATCTTATTATTACTAACAACCACTAACTGAAGAGACTCTTCGCTTGAAATTAAATTTACTTTTCAGTTTCCTTGAAATAACGATGAAATCCACATGAAATTGGCATTTTCTTCCAGTGTTGTTGTGACAGTAGAGAGGATTTTTTTCCCCTCATGCATGTGACAATTGTTTGGTCTCCCACAGCACACACTGACATCACATTAACCGACATCCACATTGTTTGCCATTAGGCTTATAAAATGTCAGCGGCAGTATTTCAGGATCCAGTGAACGCAAGGACCTCTAACCGCAGAATAGCTTTATAGCATAATCCGCTGAAGTCTTGTTTACTACACAAAAACAAGACCCCCCCCACCCACCCCACCCTCACAACTCCCCACCTCCCCCCTTCCTCCGAGGGCTTTAGTGAATGCTAAGGATAGAATGGAAGCAACGCCTGTAAATACAGCTCTTCACTTGTCACTATAACAGCCTCTCCAGAGAATTGCATGGTTGCAAAGTATGTAATTAGAATAATTGGCAACGAACAGTGAGGGTAAATGCTCGCCGATGTACATGCACTGTTTGTACATACATTATTTTATCAGTTTGTGTCGAGGATGAGGCCGAAGCACCGACTCGCAAAGGAAAGGGTGGTTTCTAGACAAATATCGATAAATAAACATGAAACGTTTCTACGGCATCGCTTTGATCTGCAGCTCTGGAGCTGCTTTGTAGATTAACAGGCCTCACATGTTGTCGATACTGGGTGTGCACAAGTTTGTTTTTTCATTTATATTTTGGAGAAAAAATATCTATCTAGAATGTCTAGATTTGAAATGATATAAAGCAGGAGTGTTTTTTTTTCACTAAAATGACATCCCACTTGCAGTGAAATGACAGAGTGTCCTGTCAGGCTGAGTGATTCATCCGTGAGTGTAGGTTTGTTACCTGGACAACAGTGAGCCTACACACCAGTGTTGATTTGTTTAGCCCAGACTCTCATTTGCTCTGATTACATTTTTGGACAAAACAAAGACCAGAGATAATGCATCTCCTCTCTGACGGTGTAGTCGGATTTGGAAAGCGTTTCTTCACCGCGAGCACACACCAGTTGCTGTTTTTAAGCGTGTGTCAGCACGTCAGTGAAAGGTTCTCTTTCCTGCTTAACCAAATTGAGTTTGAAAAACACTTAAAACAAGTTTTTTTTTTGGCTTTAAACGAGATGGAACATCTCTTGGCCTTCTATTAAAAAGACTTCTTTTTTTTTGCAGTATGGGAGTACTGCAAGGCTTGTTGGCTTCATACGCCAAGCCAAATTGAACATTATCCTCTAATTTGCACCAAGTGAAACTGTTAACCGCGCTGCCAAAGCGCGAGACGGCAACACATTATTTTTATATATCGTGCGTGCGGAAACATCTGTTGCTTTCTCTTCTTTCCTGGTGTAGAAATGAGGACTTGATCTTGGTAATTCATGCTTCATCCGTTGTAAACGGCATGAACAAGCAGACTCCACAAAGTCGCGATGCGGGCTGAGCTCTCTATTCCCCGCTATGTCAGTGGATGGTGAGAGATCAGCATTAGAAGATACCGCGGCGAGCCGGAAGGCTATTGATGGAGTGCAGCTCTTGTGTTCACTTGTGGTCGACTCCATTACTTCTCCATATATAGATGGCAGTGGGAGAGGATCCCCGGCAAATTTGATCAGCGAGATTACAAACCCCCGCGTACTAGATCATTTAAACCTCATCTCTGTTGCCTGCAAGGACCGCGATACATTACTCCCTGCGTCGCCGCGCATCTATCAGTCCGCCCCGTCCGGCAGGTCTCCGAGGATCGCGCCGGCAGTGACAGAGGAGCGCGACGACCGAACGGGGTCCCGACCCGACGGGGTCAAGAGAATGTGACGGCGGCGAGGTTTGAATGGCTGCGGATTCATCACTCTTGGGGGGGGGAGAAGGGGGCGGCCTCGGTGGAAGCTATCGCCGATGATAGACGGTCGTATGAGTATCTGCGAGCCGCGCGGGTGTGCTCGGCTCGGCGGCGTACATCGCAGGACACATAATCTATAGCTGTAACTGCACGGCTGCAGAGAGGAAATCAGCAGTGGATTTGTGGATTGGATGAACCATCGCGGTGGGAGATCCATCACAAGAGACACCGTCTCCTGGAATCATAGAGATACACTCCCATGTGCTGGTTGCTCCTGATGCATGCTTCACAGATAGCATGTTGACATTTTGAGAGAAAAAAGAATCAAACAAATGGGAATTCCTCCAATAAAACTAACTGGATTCGCTGTCATAAATGTCACTAAACTTAAGCCACATCATGCGTCACAGGGTTGCTTTTAAATGTATTTTAATCCAGCGAAACATCTCTCAGAGAATCCTCGCGATTGATGAGCGCGTCGGAGAAAATCGCGACGCGGTAAACAACATCTGAATCAATGTTGTCTTGTTTTAATGCACGGCTTTAATTTCAGCCCCAAAATGTCGACTTTTAATCTTTCAGGTCCTGCGGAAATTGAGTTTCGTTTGATTCAACGAGAGAGACAAGCGAGCGGTTTGAGAAGTTGGAGGTTCTGTCGCCGATCGCCCGACGTCGCCTCCAGAAATCCCTCATTCGCGTGTTTGATTTGTCTCAAAAATAAAA
Source organism: Malacoctenus triangulatus (assembly GCA_032274725.1). Lineage (NCBI taxonomy): Eukaryota > Metazoa > Chordata > Actinopteri > Blenniiformes > Labrisomidae > Malacoctenus > Malacoctenus triangulatus. The sequence continues at coordinate 2,859,733 of JAUESE010000063.1, forward strand.
GAAACCAAAATGTACAGAGCCTCTAAACAAGGTGGAATTGGATAACTGCCCTCAATTATTCATTCATTTGCTTGGACGCGTGTCCAGATTTGTAACCACTTCATCAGGCCGACCTCTGTGAAAACACCTGTGCAAACAATTTATTTAAGCGTTAATATTATCCCCCCCTCTCACACACCGGCTCCTGACTTCTGTTGTTTTTAATTTAAAGCGAACAACCTTGCTGCATATGCTGCTTCATATAAAAAAAAAAAAAAAAAAAAAAGTATAATTCAGCACTTTGCTCCCCTCAGCCGGTCCTCCGGAGAAACAATTACCATTTTTTACGGTGACTTTTAAGAGCTGCTCGAGGGCCAAGCGGCAACAATGACAAGGACGTCTCCCTGTTTGTGGAACGGCGTGAATATTAGACCCCCCCCCCCCGCTGAGAAGTCGTGCTATCAGGCTGATTTGCCTAAACCGCGGCGGCCTCTCGTTGCCGACGTCGCCCAACATTTTCGTTTGCAGCTGCTTGAGTTAATGCTGTCATTAGACTATTGGATCCTGTAGCCAAATTATAATGTGATCTCCCGCATCATCTATTCTTCTCTTCCCTCTGAGCTGATGAATAGCTTAAGGTCAGACTATCAAATTAGTGACTCCCATTACTCCCCAGACACTAATGGCATCTTTATGAAAGAAAAGCTATGTAATCTCTCCAAAAGCCTTTTGGAGACCAAACAGTTTGTCTGCAGATGAAATGTGAGTGCAGGGCTTCATGAATTGTAAAGTGAATTGGGATGGGGAGTGATGAAGTCGCAGGAGGGAGGCGGCGAGGGGGGAGGCAGAGGGGGGGGAGGGTGGGTGGTCACATGGTGTCTGCCTGCAAAAAGCCAGACGCGGTCTCATTCTTGCCTCCCCCTTCGCGCACTGTTCAATGCACTTTTATGGCGACGCACTCCAACCGCACTGCTCGGTTAAATTCGAGCGCGGGGTGGGGGTGCGACTCGATGCAGTCCCACACCCAGAATATTAAAGTCACGGCAAGTTTTTTAGCAGGAAGAGGAGAGTCTTTAAAATGACCGTAAAGGAAAAGGGCATGAAAAATAGAGCAGGTTGTATGGCGGGAGGACGGAGCATGGTGGGGATCCTCACTTCTCTCCTCAATCTGATGGAAACAGAAGAGTTTTACGTGCAAGTTGTGAATCCGACTGACATCTTCTGTCCATTAAGGCGAAGAAACTTCCAGTACCAATGAAAGCCGAGTACCAGAAAGTAACGTCGCGTTACGGCAAAGTGACCGTCGACATTGTCTCAAAGTCACGCGGTCCCGCGCCTCGGCGTCGCCCCCGGTTTGTTGGAAACTCCTCGCCATGCGAGAGGGGGCCGGCTGGCGGGGTGACTGGAACCTGACCGGGACTGAAATCAAACAGCTTTGCTTGAGCGGCGAGCGAGACCCCCCCGGACCGACCGCCGCGCAACTCCATCACTGGGTCACAGCCTCAATCCGTCAGTGTCGGCCGCGGCGATCAGGAGCCGGTCTGAGGAGGAGACGGGCGCGCTGGACGGATTGCGGGGGGACTGCGGTTCACTCTGTCGGTCAGGCGCTTTGATGGATCTCGTGTGTTGTTTACCCCCTCAAATCGGTCCCACCCAAAGAAAACACACCTAAAGCACCAATCAGCGAGAAAAGCTCACTCCTCCTTTTTTTACCGAGAGGAATATCTCGTGCAGTTCTCAGACAAGCCTGAATCCTCGCTCCACTGCAATCAACCTGCTTAGCTCTCGACAAGCTCCCTGCGCCACCAGCTGTGGTTTAGGTCCAGGTTCTAACCTCAATCCCTCGCTCTGAGGTTGGAGATAGATGGTATTCACTTTCCATTCAGCCGGCTGTAATGTGCTAAGAATTCAAACTGAAATTGCATACCGGGAAGACGCGGAGATACGACTAAATCCCAATTGAATGCGCGTCTCAAATATATATTTTTTCTCACCTGGCAGCTGCCTGATGCCGCGGCTTCGATAAAATTCACAGGAAACTTTTTTATGTGTTTTACTTTCATCAGAGCCGCTCTGTATTCCCTGTTTGGCCCTGTCCACTTGTTGTTTTGTCTCTTTAATGATCCACCCCACCCCGCCCAAAGGGAAAAGATTAGCCGTGATGGGGGCGAATCTACTAACTTCTTTATTGGCAGAAAGGCTTCTTTCAACAGACTTAATACGCACGTGGGTTGACTCCTTTCTCTCTCTCTCTCTCTCTCTTTCTCTCTCGCACCCAAATATTGACCTCATTGTGGACGCGTCACAATAGGATTGTCGGGTATCTTTCAGTCCTTCTTCTGACCAAATACGACTCCCATCATTAGGAAGTCCCTGGAGCCCGGCGCAGGCGTCTCCCAGCACATAGTTAGTGTGTCGCCCCCCCCGCCTCTCCCCCCTCTCCTGTCATGGCTATTTGTTGTCTTGTTCCTTTGTCCTTGGAGAACAAATAACATCCGGCTCTCGCTCGCCTAATATGGAAAAATGACAGCGAACAAAATAACAGTAAAAACAAGAAAGAAAAAAAGATTTTGGTGTTGGGGAAAAACAAAAAAAACACGTGTTGTGATTCTGTGAGCAAATTCGCACCATTATTAAAAAAAATAGGAAAGAGAAATAAACAAAAACATCCCGATTTTAATCGTCTGGGAATCAAACTTTCTGGAACTCTGTGAAGGTTGTTTGAAGCCCGGATTTTGTTCCATCCGTCCCTTCTGCATGGATGCGTCTGCCCAAAGTGTGATGATCTCAGAGCAAAAGACGCGTAAGAAAGAATTCCTCCAAGGCGTGACGACACATCTGAAGTGAAGAGAGAGAAATGGGTGACTCACGCCTGAAAGAGAAACATTTGCAATGTTAAACAGCGTTTCCTTCCCTTCCCTGTCTCGGAAGGTGCCCTGCCTTTTTAGATTTGATCATCTCCTCCACTGTGCAGCTAAACGTGTAGTATGACAAATATTGCACTTACCCAGAATGCTCGGAGCGAGACGGTCGCCCGTTATGGAGAGGAGGTGGAAAAAAAACACTCGGAGATGGAGTTCCCAACCCAAACTGGGCCTCAGTGATTTAATTAGGGGATTGCAAACGAGTCGGCAGGTTGGTCCGGGGGTGGCAGGCTCATAACTCACCGCTCCAGTTGCCCCTCGGCCTTCAGTCCCCGAGACAAAGTGAGAGCTTCATCCTGCATTACAGTTCTGGAATCCCCCCTTTGCCACTCTGGCTCCGTCTCCACCTGAAATAGGTCACCGTTTTTTGTTTTTTTTTTCTTCAAGAAGCTTTCTATTTTATTCCATTTCTTCCTTTAACCTGGTTTAAGACCCGTAACCCCTGCTGGTCCCAAAAGGTTCCTTCATATCTGTGCAAACTCGCGATCCAAAGGAACATCCAAAAAAAAAATTGGCATCCTTAATTATCTGAATCTCCGGAGGGACTAATTTACTGCACACTGATTTATATCCAAAGGCAACAGATGTGTCAGATACCAACAAAGAAACTCTTAATAATTGGCTTCAGATATACAGTAAAAGAGAGAGAAACCTCACAAGTGCAGAGCTTTTTTCATTCCGCTCCGAAATGATTGATTTCTGTTCAATTCTTAAAGGATTTACAGTCCTTAAAGCTTCTGTTGCGGGGAAGTCTGCTAATGCTCATTACAGAGACGGGAGACGAGCTGCGGAGCGAGACAGATATCTGCCACCCCAACTTTCTGGGGTTTTGTTTTGAGCCTTTATTTTGTGCGTGTGTGTGTGTGTAAAATCCTGTATGCAGTGTGAAGGCATGCTTGTAATGTAGCTCCAATTATATGGCTTGCCTAAAGGGAAGTGCAACGAGGCTTACTTGAGCATCTGCTAGTTTTTTGATGCATTTGCCGGCCTCACACCACGTCCCCTTCTGGGGGGTTATTTATCATAAAAAATATATAAGGAAATAAAAGAGGTAGAAGTCCGTCTGTGAAACCGAAGGGAATTGGTGTCGATACAAGAAACGGCTTGTATATAACTCAATTAAAATGTGTTGCAATCGATGCGAGTTGTAATGAACGTGTGTAATTTGCGCAGCAGAAAGTCGGTCGGTTGGAGTGAAGGAAGTGGAGCTGGCAGCTGAGAGGTGGTGCAGGGACACGGAGCGGCGTCTTTGGTGGCGCGACAGGATGACGGGGTCGCGTCTTTGTATTCACAGAGCAGAGCTTATGACATTTTAAATCAATACAAAATTGAAGCCCAAGCATTTTACTATTTACAGCTTAAATTAAACTGTCGTGAAAACCTTTGTGGCTCATTAGAATAAGACATTAAGTTAAGACTAAAGTTGAATAGTCGTGTGAAACGTATGTTTACCAGCCTCTTATGAGGTAATATTCACAATAATAATGTAATCATACTTCTGGTAACAATTAATCGTGATTGAAGCATCGTGGCTCTAATTTCAAATCAATAAATGAGGAAATTAATTTACATTTATTGCAAGTTTGATGTAGGAATAATTAACGCTGTGCAGGAATGAGATGTAATTCAGCTTAGTAAAGGTTTGGCCAACTGACTGTTTAAATGTTATCCAACAGTCCAAATTCAAAACAGAGGAGCAACACTATGAAAACTTTTCCCCGGAGTTGAGACAGTTTTATTTTTTTTTTCCTCTGCTGCCCAACTTTTACAAGAGGGAAAAAAAAGGGAGGGGTGGAGGAGAGGAAAGTAAGTTTGGAGGCACACTTTCACTTTGTCATTGAACTGTGGACCGAGATAATGATCACTGAATTTTTAAGCCTCCTCCGGCTGCATGTCGCCATAAAGTCAAGACAGGTACTTCCTGTGAAACTCACTCGAGAGACACTTGATCTTTGGATGTCAGCGGCGCTATCGTATCGCTGAAGATGGCCCAAATTCCTCAATTAAGGCTGAAATGTGCGAAGCACCTCGCCGTTTATTAAATATCCTGGAAAAAAAAAAAAAAAAAACGGCTGTTTTGGCGATATCTTTTGGATCAAATTGCTTCCGAGAGCCTAAAAGCATTTAGGATTTCAACTCTGTTAAGTGGTGGGACTCTTAATATCTCCCCCAGTCATTTGAATAATCCATATAGTTACACACCGACTGATGTGGAGTGACTTGGCGGGGGGGGGCGCACCGGGGGAGTGCTTCGTTCATGCCTCCGCACCTCACCGTGCACGCTTGACCTTTTTTCAACTCGGCGTATATTATGCAACATTTGCGGACGATATTAATGAAGCCAACCGCAGTCGGGCAAATAAACATCTGCTCGTCAGCTGAAAGCGAAAGAACGGGCGCCGAGAACGCGTCTGGGCTTCTCGGGTCTCGCTTGTTTTTTTTTCCTCTCCTCGCTCCTTTGCTGAATGCATCGCCGCTCTGACCCACAAAATAAATCTCATCCAGAGTGGTTATTAATGTAGATTATTAATGGGTCTGAAAAATGCATGGAAGGAAGGGAAGTTCATTACGGTGGCAGCAGGGTACCTGTTCTTCCTCCTGACCTGAATGACCCCATTTACTTGATCGCACGTAGCAGAGAACATCCAAACCACACCGCGTGGATCCAACGTGCCCACACACACACACCTGACATTCTCTTCTTCCTTCTCACCAGATTTTTTTTTTTTGCGCTCTGTAATTTAAAGTGACAGCATGATCGGCCTGGATATAAATAATTGGAGCCCAAATGGTTGGAAATGGATACCCGCTACCGGGCTAATGGTACTATCAGTGGCATTCTTCCTGAACTCTGCGGCAAATTGACCTGAAACAAAAAGTTAAGGAGCGCGCAGAGTCAAACTTTTGCAGCATTACAGCGGCAAGCCGGTGAAAATGTTCGGTTTGGAGTGATGAATCTCTTCCCTTTTGAACCTCGTGTGGGCGCTTTTGAAGCGGATGAAACAGGGTCAAGAAACTGTATGAAAGTAAAGAGCTGCGACAACTAAACATTGCAGATTGACCAATGAGAAGCTTTTCTTGATGTAATATACAAGGTGCAATTTTTACAAGAGTTCGTGTGGCTTTCCTTGACAATATTGTGGAGTTAATGTCTCAAAATGATGAAAAGAGGAACATTTACTCTCAAGTAATGGTTCGAGAGTGACTGCCAGTCAGTGTAATAGTAAGTATAATGGCAATCCACTCAGTATTTGCTGAAATATCCGAGTCTGAACCAAAGTGTTTGGTGCCATTTGGAGAACAATGCGCTCCCCATGAGTGCCGACTCCTGACTGGGACCTGTTTCTCAGTTTGGGGGATTGGATAAAGGCTTGTTTTTATTAGCTCTTTGAAATTTACAGGCATGGCAGACCTGCATGTTCTGGGAAAATTGGGCTTTTTTCCTCTGGGTTCCTTATTCGAAGCTATTTTGGAGTAATTTACTGCTTGACAGTAATTTTCTGCAGAGTTGTCCTTTGGGAGCCAAACGAAAGCTGCTGTTTGATTTATGTCTTGCGCACCTTCAAAATGTCATTAAGTGGATTAGGGAGTTGATTATTAAAGAAATCTAAGCAAATACAAAGAATTATCCTTTAGCTTCGCGGGTTCTCAAGTGCAAAGCGAGACTCCCGCCTTCGCCGGGAAGCTGTGAAGCAGAGACAAGCCAGTTCCAGCTGATAGTAAACCTATTCTCTCCCTTTTGGAGACTCTTTTCTCTCTTATCTCCCCCCCCAAACGCGGGTGACCTCGGTTGTCTTACAACTCGGCAACACGCAGCACTTTTAAATGTTGCCAAAACAAATGGCCTTGGACGTCAGGAAGGAGCGGAAGCATGCAGATTCAGGCTGGAGCGGGCTCACTTTTCCGTCCCTCCCTGGTGGCGTTTCTCTGAGGTCGGGACATAAAAGTTCTCCCTGTAACATCTCGCCGGCCGTGGCGGTGGAGGGAGCGGGCGAGGAGAAGGTCAGGCTCAAAGCTGGAGATCAACGCGGCTGGATATCGATTTTTAAGACTTCTGATGGTTCCCTCGAAAAAAGCTCGATGTGAGAATTAGCGCCAGGTTTTTTCACAGCGACTCGGCCTGTGTCTCCCACTCAGCTTCTTCCTTGTATTTAAAGAAAAAAAAAAGGAAGAAAAGAATCAAAACTGATTGTGAATATTGCAGCTTAAAACCACAAATCTGCTGTCTTGACACTGTCTGGTTAAAAACTGGCACCCACTGATCCAGAAAAACTGGCTGGTACAAAGTAATTGGGCCGTCGTCTCTGCACAAACTTCCTCCTGCATGCCGATGACTCGACTGTTTTTTTTTTTTTCTTAAATCACTCATTTGAAATTTGCATCAATAATCCCAGAGCCACAATGGAGGAAAGGATTAGCGTCAGCGGAATAATTGAAGGAATGGATTTTGGGATTGATGTTGCTTAGCAACATCCCCCCCCCCCCACCTCTCTCAAATTTGAGTTTCTAATGTTAGTTTTAATTTCAGTCAATTAAAGTCTCTCCAAAAATTCACGAGCACTGGAAGCCGTGTTTTCTTTTCCCACCTTACCCGAGTAAATGTTTTATGAGTCGGTGGTAATACACACTTGATGTTGCTGTTTAAATAGAGTATGAAAAATTCATACTGTAAGCTGATGCGCACGGGCAAATTGCATTCTTGTGCACATCGTGGTGTCAGCCGTTTTTTTTTTCCTTTTTTTCCTTCTTGCATCCATTAGCATCACAATGTTATTGAATCATCATCATTGCGATCATTATAACCTGGGCCTAATGTCTCTCCTTCCTGCAGACTGATTCACACCTCCTTGCTCGCTCCTTATGAAGCACTTTCGCTGCCTGCTCTCGTGTGGCACCTGAGCACTTATTGCAGGAGCCATTGTGGACTTACAACCTCGATGCATAGCTGTGAAAGCTTTCGCTTTACCTTTCAGACCTTGTGCTTAATATATATATTATATTCTCGACGGGACCGTTTCTGCCTTCACACCGTTTTGTCGTCTTGCACAGCAGGTTTTTTTTCCTGCGTGTTTGGTCGTAAGAAATGATTTGAGGTGAGGTGAGACTGAAGTATTTTGGGAAGCACAAGTTGGAGCTTTGCTCTGAAGGTGATCCTTGACTTTCTGCTTGAGTTCTGGACTTGTTAGCAGCGCACCCGCCTCAGCATCCACCTACACCGAGTGCAGATTGCTTCCTGCGTTGGCTCCAAAATGAAACCTGCATGCTGCCATGTTTTTGTCTCACCTACAGTCAAATAGAAGTAAAGTTAATATCATGTTTGCTCTTTTATAATGTGTGAATGAGCCACTGTGTTTCTCCACCTGTTCATGACCCCGACTCACACTTCCTCCTGTGGTTGAAATGGAGTGGATTCGATGGTACAAGAAGCAAATAGTACATGTGCAACACAATATTTTCATTTTCAGTGTGGCCACACATGTGTGTCCTCCTTTACGGTTAACCAACACTGATATCGGACTTGTTGTTTGCACAGCTTGAGTGATGTGGCACCAAAGTGACCTACAAAACAGCAGTGGTGGGGCCATAAATCACATTGGGTCTGGAATTAATCACTGTGTAGAGGACATCTTCTGCCAACGCTGTCCTCTCACAATCACTCTCCGCAAAACGCTCGCTCGCTCGCCGGGCTCGCTCTCCCCTCCCTCACCTCCGCCCACCCCCTCCGTCGCCCCACCAGCCACCGTAGAGTCCGTCCACCGCTTGGTCTCGGGAGGAAGTAGGAAGTCGCGATGTCCTTCCCCGCCGCACCTTTAAAAACGCAGGTGGAAGTTTATGGAGTCGCCGGCGTGCCAGGCATCCGAACGAAAGACAATAAAGGCTTTTATTTTGGAGATTAACCTCCAGACCACTTATTTGTCAGCCTTCACCCCGCAGCAGCGCCGTTGTGATAACGGTCTTCATTTCAGGAGGCCAACGACGGGGAACTGGGAGAGGGTGAGAAGTGAGAGCGTGAGTCGAGGGGGGAGGGGGGCGCGCTTGATTTATTAGATGACAGACGCTGTGGGGATCCAATCAACGTTGCGTTGGATGCCAACACCAAGTCGGCATGAGGCTCAAGGCACTTCACTTCAAGGTCAGCTGCCACCGCGTCAAAGGCGAGCGCGCACAGTGGCGATTGTCTTCACCGGGAGGGCCTGGGCTGTTTATCCGCCTCTGGAATAACCAGAGCTTGTTGTTTTCCCCTCATAAATTGACAGCAATTATGCAGCGGCAACAGAGTTTGAACTGCGTGCTGTGTGAGAGCGTCGTCCCGGCAACACTCACCTGACTGAGAACAGATGTCTGGACATTCACTGTTATCCTTTTTCAAGTTAAAGCTTCTTAAAGGCAGGGAAACAGCTCAGACATGGATTCTTAGGTAGTCAGTGAAAAAGCATGCATTTGTAGGATGAGCATCTGGGCTAAAGATTGTCATTCTGCCAGAAATAAGTGAGTCATGCCTCACCAAACTGAGAGAAATGACGTTTGACCTGCAAGTTATCTAACAGGTGACCTACTTAATGATCAGCGTGCTATTACACAGGCGACATCGTGACTGTCTATTGATGGCAGCAGCAGTTTCCTGACTTCCTCTATTTTCTGCCACACCGTGCTTCCCTGCACCCAATTGCTTTATTGCTAAACCTCAAAAATAATGTATTAACGTCTCAGAATGAGGCTACAGCCCGTCTGTGTCTTGGCTGGTGACGCGCTGCGACGAGGTCGCTTTAGGATACTGGGATTCTGTTTTTCACAGCTTGTGCGGCTCGCTATCAAGGTTGTGACTCCTTCACTCGACTCCCTGTTTCCACTGTTTTTGCCCTCCGACATCACAGAAATCCTACCTGAAAGCTGGCTGCATTTAATGCGACAGGCTTTCCCAACCTTTCGCCGTTTCTGGTTCACGGAATTTCTTAGCTCGGGGTCATTACCCTGCCCCGCCCATCATTTGTTCCCCAGGTGGCCTAATGGATTACAGGCTCACACACGCGGCATGGCGGACAGGTTCCGAGTGTAAGAGCTGTCTGTACATGTCAAGCTGAATTTGCCGTATCGCTGCAGGGCTGACAGACATCTCTCACCTCTCACCCCGGAGGGCAGAGGCAGATTTGAG
>JAUESE010000063.1:2920317-2930322 GCA_032274725.1 Malacoctenus triangulatus
GAAATATTTTGATGTGTTTCTCCTGTAAAACAGGAGGAAAGCCACCTCTTCTCATGCACGGCTCGTTTAGTCTGAGGTTACCCATTGTTTGGTTTGATTCGTGCCTCCGTCAGCCTCCGGAGTGGTCGGATATTCACAGGATTTCAGAAAATAATGACCGGCACTTTATCACCACAAACAGGCATTTATTTTCACCCCCCGAACATTGTACAGCCGTCAGGGTTCGTTATTAGGACTCTCCCTGTTGTGAAAGTGCCGTTTCACAGACGAGTTACAGTTTTTTCCGAGGCGTACAAAAGTGTGTTTGGAGCGCGATCGATGCGTGGTTGTTGCTCAGCACGGAGAACGGCCGCGTTCTGGCGAAAGGCGGCGAATCTTATCTTGGAGCTCCGCGACTCGCTCGAACACGGCCTCCGTAATCTCGCTTGATCGTTTCAAGCTGCGATGATCCTCTGGCGGGCGTTTGATTCCTCGCCACACGCCGCACCGTCGTGTAGAACATCCGACTCGCAGCCTTCGCCGGCCGCGCTCTGTAAAAACGTCCCTTTAAAATGAGGAACTCGCGAGCAGAAACCTCATTAAAATCCAAACGAAACCTCTTTAAATAACAAAAGAATAAACAATGAGTCTGTTAAAAAGAGAAACATAAACATGCATGGCGTGCAACAGCTTTCACTCCAATTAGCTTGGGGTACTTTCAATCTGTCGTTCGATCCATAGTCGGCTTGGCAACGATCCCCCCCCTGAAGATTCTGGATCGGCAGCCAAAAAACTGACCCCGAATCACCCCGTTAGCCGAGGGGGCGGTTTTCCGTGGAACTTTAAGAGATTCGATTTGCAAATTATCTCCGTCATAAACAACCGGCGCTTGAGTCATATCCATACGAACAAGAAAACCCACCAGAAGAAGAAGAAGTCAGAAAACAGCCCGCGAGCTTTATACTTCAGAGTCAAACGAATATGCTTTAAAATGTGATGACATTGCTAATTGGAGCACTTGGAATAAGAAGCCATCGGATTAATATTTAGTGTTGGTTCCCTCCTGCCTTGAAAGCAGCACCAGATCACCTGAGGACACCGGGTTGAGACTGAGGACTCGGGGAGGACTCACGCTGTCACTTTACGACTCCGTCCGTATGTTTGGAGACGCTCGTCACGCTGTGAAGTTAATTTGGGATAATTCAGACGGCTCCGTGTGACGGACACGAATCCGAACCCCGACGCTTTAAAAAGGCGTCGCGGCGCTCCTTTCCTGCGGCGTCTTTAATGGCAGTTCCTCCATGAAAAGCACTAAACTGAATTGCGCCCTCGGATTCTTTAAGGGCCTCGGTGATTGTACGATCGCACACAATCGGCTCTTCTGGAGAGCGTTTCTGGCCTCCTGCTTATGCTGGAGGTGACGTCCTGTGGATGCTTTCAAAGACGCCCCGCGGTGGGAAGCAAACTCCAGACCTCCTGAGTTCAACAGCAGTTTTTATAACTTCCCCAGCTTACAGTGCTAGTATTACTTTCTCTCACAATTTACCTCAAATTGTGTGTTTGAAACAAAGCTTTTGGAGGTTTCGAGAGCGAGCGACAGTTCAGCTCTCTGTTTACCACTAAATTGCGTTTCCTACGATGTTCCCACGTACGATTTCACTTTTGTCGCATCCGTGAGTGACTCCATTAGAAGTCAAAGCTTCAGCAAACAAAAAAACGCCAAATTGCCCGAAAAATCTCCGGCAGTTCCAAATCAAACCGCTGTGAAACTTAATTGGGAATAAAAAGTAATTACAGGGAACCTCGAAATTGCCTGAAATTGCAGGAATAAGGGGACAGATGTTGACATCTGACTGCCATCAGGTACTCGGAGGCCATTAACAAAATGAAGTGAGCCAAGCTCCTTAATTACATCGACGAGCGTAGATATGTCTATCACCAATAAATAACTTTCCAAGGGCAGGAGCCAAAGTCTTTCCCGGCAGAGTTTGTTGTGATTTTATTGAAACTTACAGGGAAAAAGACGTGAAAAATTAGCCGTCTAATTACTTTTGTCACTCAACAGAACAGATGTCAGATCGCGTCTCCGTCGCGTCGCGCAAACACGTGTGAACCGTCTCCCTCCCCGCGCCTGCCGGGATGCAGCCTGGCCCTGCCGTGACCCCTGGGGGGATTAAGTGGGAAGAGAAAAAGGGAAGGAATGACAACAAATGCACGCCAGCCGTCTTCACTTTCACCATTGATGTGCCTGAAAGCTCGCGCAGAGTCGGAGCAACAAGCATCTCAAAGGTGAGCCCTGACCTGACTAAAGAGGACTGACAAGCGAAGTCGTCTTTGATGTGAATAAACAACTCATCCGGCGGAGAGCACGCTTGTTTACGGGTTGCGAGCGGAGAGGAGACGGCAGAATCTCCGAGTTCATCCCAATTAAACAACCGAATCATGGCGGAGCAGATCAGAGCAACGCTGCCAATGGGTCTCCCACTGTTCCAGCCAGCAGGCTCTGGCCACCCTCAGAGATTAATCAAATTCGTGCAATGTTTGATTTGCATTTCATTAAAGATCCGGGTAGAAAAACTAACGGGGAGGGGGGGGGCGGCTGCTTTGTTTCGTTTTTTTTTTCTTTTTCAGGGGACGGAGTTTGCTCGAACTCGTCTCGGCTTCGCCGTGTCACTCGGTTCCTTTCTTATCGTTGCTGACATGGCTTTGAGTTTGCTGTCTGGTGGCTCTCTTGGGAATTGGAAGAGAATCAGTCAGTCAGACTCTCTTTTTTTTTTTGATTTATCTTCTCCGGCCGGGGAGCTCGGTGCCATCTCTTTTACACTATGTTAAATTGGCGCGTTTCCAGCGCTGTGTTTCAGTCTTGGCCGGTCTTCAAATCTCCAGCAGATGACTGCGGAGAGAATGACTCATGTTAGTTGACATATTTCTATCAAGCGATGCCCTCTATCATGCTCCCTATGCATGCTGAATGAATAATTCACCATACATCTGGGGGTGCATAATACACACGAGCCTGAGAACGCATGCACGAGAAGACTCATCAGTGCTGCAGAGCTTTCCCCACTGTAAAAGCCTTTTTTTTTTTAATCAGATGCACACATGCATTGTTCCAGCACACCTACACAGCTGCCAGTGTGCGACGTGCACTGTGTGCACAGATGGGTAGAATCCTGATCTCCTTTTACTGTCCAAATGCATCCCCGCTTTTCAGCGGCGGCGTGAAACCACCTCCCCCCTCCCCCCCCACCGGAACATCTGGGTCACATCAAACTTGTGACATCTGTGTCCTTTTTGGATGTGTGCCCCAGAAAACCTAAAATAGTGGCCGTCAGGGATTGCTCGGCGCTCAGGTCCACGCGTTCGGGCGCCACATCACGCAGGTACTCGCGCGCGTGACGTCGGAGTTTTGCTTTATTCCCCGTCGAACTCTCCAGTGGCTCGGCTTGGAAAAGTTCATTAAGATGCCGTTAAACAGTCCTCTCCTCCCAGACCAAATTAACCCTAAATTACAATTAGCGAGAGGACATGATAGTGCAGATTCCTCCCAGCGAGAAAAAAAAAAAAGCAATAATTGTCCCTGAGCTGATTTCATTCCGTCGCTCTCCACTTTTATGTTGCACGTTTGGGAGCGTTTCAGCGTTCCTCGTTTTGTGCCGGGTTGCTTTTGTGGGAGCGTTCAGCGATCACACGCAGCTAAATGGCCTCTCTGTCCCCGGGCCCGCATCAGAGGTGGCAGCTTTGTTACCGATCCGTCCGAAAAACATCGATGGGAGCGGCCGTGCCGAGGTTTAAAACACTCTTTCGAGATCATATCAATGGCCGAGGTATTGATAATCAATTTCAATGAACCTGGGCCGCGTTATAAAACCAATTCACATTTACATAACTGCGATCAATAGTATGGAGCTTTACGTCGACGGCAATGACATGTACAAGTTTACAAAACAGCACCTCTTTGCTGTAATCCTTACAAATCCAGCCCAGGTACTCGAAAAGGAAAAAGAAAAGTCATCAACGTAGAATCACATATTTATTACAGCAAAAACACGTGAGCACAGTTCCCTCGTCTGTCTTGAAACTCCTCCTGAGTCAAATCGCCCGTATAAAAAACCAAATGGTTCCCATCTAATCGGAGGCTCGACGCCGTTTCCACTCGAGCTGCATTAGCCGAGGACGTCCGACAGACATGTTGACATACATGCGATCCCATTAACAGATAATGCAACGCTGGCTGCTATAAACAGGCCCGCCGCCGCCGCCGCCTCCCCAACCTGTAAATATGATGCATTCGCAGTGCGCTCCTGCTTGGACGCGAAGCACCGCAGTGCAGAGGACGATAATGTTATTGCATTGATTTTTTATAACTTAACTAATTTTGCCTGTCTGTAATTTCTGATGAGGAGCGCTCTGGCATTAATGACTATGGATTTTTCCCTCGCTGTGCTTGCGCGGGGTTGGCCGTTCATTAACATACTGTATATAACGGGAGGCTCATGCTACAGATTGGAAATGCACTAACAAAGTGAAATATCACTCGTGAAGGCAAACTTTGGCACCGGCTTCTGCTCGCAGCCTCATATATTTTATGCAAACAAGCCCTTGCATATCTTTATCGATCTGGGGCAGGAATTATCATAGATTTGCAAGGCGTTCGCAGCATCCAGCCTTTTCTTTTCTCCCCGAGACCACCTGGTAGAAAACCCTTTTTCCACAGTGCACATTAGCTTGACAGCTCAAACTTCTGCACCACAAGGACGTTTTTAAGAGCACACCCACCTTATTGTTCCTACAGATCGCAGTGTAAAATAGCTGCGAACAAAAGGGGAGTTTTTCAAACGATCTGGTTGCAAAAGTGATGATTTGAATGGAAGGTAAAAGCCATCGTCCCTTATTGATCCCCCCTCCTTTTCGCCTCCTAAGCTTCCATTTACAAAAGCAGCAACAGATTAGGAGCCCTGAGCTGTAAGATAATCGGGGAGTCGAGGAGGAAAAGACCTGCAGCTCCACGTCCAACCTTCGCTCTCTCTCTCCCTCACATTAAACATTCACAATACTAACTCGTGCATCTGCAAACCGGAGTCTAATGTGTTATAAATATGCACTCTGCTATAAAAGAGAATAATTTCCCCATGTTATTTTTTTTGTCCTCATTAGCAGGATCATTCTTACCAGAGAGATAAATATCCAGCCCCCCTGCTGTCATCCTGAAAAGCTGCTTGGATTCTGCAGCACACACCCGGAGCCACTATGCCCAAGCCCACCCATCCCTCCCCTCCCTCCCTCCCTCCAACCCCCCCTTACACTTAACTGGCAAGCCCCTCGCTGCGCAATTATGTAACACTGGGGGTTAGGAGTTCACCAAGTCATTAAACGCTTTTGTAATTATTATTGATTTGTGGCCACGGGATCAATGCAGATGTGGAGCGCGTGAGGAGACAGAGACAGGTGTGTTGAGCTGGGTGTTGATGGGATTCGTTCAGAAAATGCAGGAAAATGTACAATTTCTGCATCAGGCTGATAAGAAAAAAAAACTCGATTTCTGACATTTCTTTCTCTGCTTCTGATTTCTAAGGGACACAAAGCAGACATTGAAAGCTTCTTTTATTTTGAAGGCTCCTGCTTTTCTCATGCAGATGAGACTGCCGGTTCCTGACAGCATTTGGCCTCACTGTATTATTGCCAGTGCCAATAAACCTGCACAGTTCGCCCCTTTGAGGAGTCGCGCTTCTGATCGCGGCCTTTGGAGTTGTCCAGGAAAGAAGGAGTTTTATTAGGCGTGGACTGTTTTTATACCCCCTAAATGAGTGCCATTAGATGAGAGGGCCCTTGATTGTGACACAGAAAAACACTGGAGCTGGCACAGAAAGCGTGCTAAGCTGAGAGTTTGTGATTCAAGTGTTATCCTTCTAAAAAAATAACGGTTTCGCGCTAATGGAAATGCTCTTTGCGAGCTCTGTGAAGAAGGAAAAAAAAATCAGGTTTGGAATAAATTAAATAAAATACCAGATTATTAGATTTAATTAATTGAAGATAGCCTTGATTAATTAACTGCCTTTTGGTGAAATGCCCCCTGTGCTCCCTGCAATAAAACAGCATTGCAATAAAAGAGCCGGCATAACTCTCCACTCTTTCCCTCGTCTCTGTTTCACAGTTTTTTAAATTCTCCTCCAGCACGAGTGATGTAATCCCCGCAAGATCTCGCCTCTGTGCGGCATCTCCTCTTCCTCCGTTAGACTCAATCTGTCAATCAATCAGAGGCATTGTTTGGGCCTAATAACGGACCGAGGATGTGTAGGCTCAGCCTTTCATGACCCGTCATACTGTGAGCTGCTTTTGCTCTAATTTTGCCAGCGTTCGGCTGCACATGCCAGTCCTGAACTCCTCCTTTTTTTAGCCTCATCTTTCAGTAAAAGCCATGAAAGTACAGTAACTGGAGCATATCTATCTATCAGGACCTGCCACAAAGAGTCAATGGAAGCTCATTAATTGGATGCATCGAAGGTGAAACTAATTTTAGGTTTCGACAATAGGCAGGCGCATGTTCCACGTGCACAAGGGCGGTCTCCTTTAACTCGTCTCCGTCGGCCACGTCACCAGGCAGACTGTCCGCACGTCAATGTTTGTGTTCTCAAATGCTTGATACAAAAAGCCAAACAGCTTATTAAAGCATTGTGATAAGATTGTGTTTTCCTGCCGAAATGCTAATTCGTGTGGGCATGCGGCCTCTCTTTGTCTCGGTCCTCTTTGATTCTGCCCGTCTTGTCTGTCTTCCTCCGTCTCTCACAAACAATGATTAGCTTCTCTCTCTCTCTCTCTCTCTCTCTCTCTCTCTCTCTCTCTCTCACTCTCTCTCTCTCTGTGTCTCGAAAAGACTAATGGACAGCAATAACTCGAGCTGAATTTATGGTGATTTTCCGCACGACTGGTACCTCAAATCCACAAATGCGGCATCTTCGCTCACATCTCATATGTTGCAAACGATGCCGGCGCGATATGAGTTTGGTTGTGAATGCGACACGTGGCTGCGGGCTGCCGGCGCGATCGGAGACAAAGCCACATTATCATAAGAGGCTTATATTGTCATCAGTGAGGCTTCGGCGCTTTGTTTTGATACGACTGGCGCTAACTGCTCGCTGATGTGCTGTTTTTTCGCGTCGTGCGACCGAGGGCGGTTGTCAGTCAAGCTCCCTTTCCTGCTGGCAGTTTAGGTTAGCGGTGGGACGCACACAGACACATCGGTATCGATCATCACCAGAGTGTTTGGCCAAGGACACGAGGGAAAGTGAAACTCAGTGGTTCTTGTGCATCACCTGATCACAAGAAATTGTTTTCTCAAAGGTTTCATTGGATTTATTGTCCACGGCACGATCGCATCTTTGAAGCGTCTCTCTTTTGATCGTGTTACGAGTTGAAAAGAAGTCAATTCTCGCAACTCGTCAGTATATGACAGCGAAAAAACCTTTATTTGAAAAGTGGGTGAGACTCATTTAGGACCTTTGTCCGCCCAGATTTGGCTCCAGAGGAGGCGGGCTTGTGTGGTTGTACTCCTGTGGGATGTTTCCCCTCCAAATGGGAGTCTGGTGTCCTGTGTCAGGAACAATAAAACCCAGTTTCCCTCAGGATGATTGTGCAGCAAAGCAGCGATACTTTATCCAACGATTCTGATGGAGTCCTTCCTGCGAGACCGCGGCTGGCCTTTTCTTCCTCCCGCACCGCTTACTCCATTTCACCACGTCGGGGGAATGTGTTTTCCCTCGGTCCCAGGAGCACATGAACACAGATAGCGGGTCGTAATCCACTTGCCATTGCCTGTGATTGATTGTTTGCACAGCTGCGAGACACCCAGTGGCTTAGTCCTTCTTTCGATGCCTGCAGGACACTCGGTGTGGGACGTGTTGGACGGATCACAGCGTCTCATGTAAAGAACATCCCGAATACGTTGGTCGGGTCACCGATAAGCATCAATGATGTATTTTCCTCTCATATTAGAGTGTTGCTTTCAAGTTTAAATCTTGATCTTCAGATGAATTCCAAAGCAAGATGCCACTGGACTCCTAATTTGCTTTGAAATCGAGTTTATGTGTGATAAAACTGCCCTCAGACGTTTGACAAGTTGCTTTAATTTGGAGGTTTTTACACATTAGCATTAATTATCATGTATTTTTGCACTGGACTGAAAGTTTTTGCTGCTGAGAACTGATGAATTACGGATTTTTAATGCTCAGGTGTTTCTTCTGCTTCCCTTAACAACGTGTGACAGGCGGGATCAAAGTCGACAAGCAGATCGCTTCTTAAAATAATAGAACAAAGCGAAGCGGCGTGTGATCACTTCTGCTTGGACAGCTTTTGCTTACAGTCACCATTTTCCTTCATGAATATGGAAGGAGTCAGTCGCATTGTTGTTGTACTCCTCTTCCGTGGCCTTCGACTGACCTGGAGTGCATCCTGCTGATGTTCAGAAAAAACACCCAACAAAGGGGGGTCACGTTGTACTGACGCACACACACACATAGACACACACACACAAGCTGCTGGCAATAAAACACGCTACACCTGTATGCACAAGAATGTCACGTCTCCCTTACAATGTGGCCTCGAGCAGGAACTTTGTTTGATATTTCTATCCTCAGATATTTGAATTATTGTCAATCTCCATTAAATAGATAATGGAGCTGAATTAAAACTGCATTATTTAGAAGACTTCGTGTGTCATTAACAGCTCAATTCTAATGTAATGTGAATGTCGTCGTGACGGGTTGGCCTTGGCGTACAGTTGCTTCGTGGCTAACACTCTCGCCTCCCTGGAGTTAATTGGAAAGTGTCACCCTGAACGCCACTTTATTCCATGTGTGATATTCGAGGCTTTATCGCAGCAACGCCGGCTTAGCTTGATCTAAACATTTGAATTAGGACTTACGAGTCAAACCGAGGAAAGATAGCGACCAAATCTTGACGACAACGAAGTATTTTCATCTCTATATTTGTCTT
This sequence comes from Malacoctenus triangulatus, assembly GCA_032274725.1. Lineage (NCBI taxonomy): Eukaryota > Metazoa > Chordata > Actinopteri > Blenniiformes > Labrisomidae > Malacoctenus > Malacoctenus triangulatus. The sequence continues at coordinate 2,929,288 of JAUESE010000063.1, forward strand.
CACTGTACACAGTTGAGTCACCGTCCCTCCATTAGCTCTTAAAAGAACTTTCTTCCAGCGTGATAAGTTTTCCCCCCCAACATGCATCATTTAACTTCTTTGTTTGTAGCTATATTCAAACTTTTATCTGCCGTATTAAATAATGGATTAATATTGAAGGAATAAATTAATCCACTGGATGACTGCGGGGAACTAATGATTGCCATTTGAATGTACTCAGACTCTGTATAGTCTGCAATCATTCAACGCTAAAGCCGTTATTACCTGAATATTTTCAGCTGAGGCGGTTGCTGTGGTGAATAATGGTGCCTGATTGATTGTTTCGACACTGTTTGTTGTCATTATTAATATCGTTATGTTTGATTCAAAGCAGGGAACTCCGGAGAGAAGTTTTTATCAGGTCTAAATTGAGGATCTAATTAATCAGAGCGTCATTGTTCAGACGTACGAACTTGTAGGTCGTGTTGCGTTCTTACGAGTCGAGGACTACAATATGTGTTTTCCTCGGAGTGCAAAGTTGATGCATATCAGAGCAGATTATACAAGGAAAGAAATTATTGGTTGATGTGAATGCGTCATTAAAATCTGTGGCAGGTAAATCACGAGTCAAAAAGGCTTCAATGTTTTATTGTTTGGTTTCAGAGAGAATTAATTCAGGTAAATCTGAAAACGATTGAATAAATTCTCCTTGTTTGCCTCACGGAGAAAAAAAAAATAGATTTTGTCAACAGATTTTTAAAAGCTCTGACGTTTGTTTCGTTTGTTTAATCCATTTCCTTCTTCGTCCCGCTCATCCACGATGAGTCGCTCCCCGCTCTGTTTCCATCCTCCCGACGAGAATCACACGCTGATTAAATTTCTCCCCCCTTCTCCTGACTGACAACAACGTGTACATCGAATTGTTTTATGCAGATTTTATTTCCTCCTCTTTCCACATGGCTGCCAATCAAATTTGAACAGCGACACGAGCGGAAAATCAAGCAAGTGAAATCACAATCTGGACCAAATCCAAACACAAACCAGATGATTGTCGCC
>JAUESE010000063.1:2930422-2944398 GCA_032274725.1 Malacoctenus triangulatus
CACACACGATAATGACAAATGGCCTGTGATGTATAATTTGGTCTCCAGCCCATAATGGTGGTTAGTGTACGCCATCCACTATAATAGCAGTGCCACATCATTATCTTCAAATGATCCCATTGTCAGGCCTCTCTCTGCTGTAATTCAAGCTATGCTGTCGTCTTTGTCTCATCTGTGAACCCTGCAGTGGAAATCAATAGTTTTTCATGCGATAACAAAGGCTGTTGTACATCTGCTGCTCTGTATTTCTGAAGACGAATCCGGCGTCTTTCATTACGGGCTCTGTTTTGTCGCTCTAATCAGTTCTAACTGGCACGCGTCGAAGCGCTCGCTTTAAAATAAAGGGTATTCCTTCCGCGTGTCTGAGCCGAGATGTGAGAAACGGCTTTGGTAGAAATGTTCCCGAAGCCGGGGCCATTCTCGGAAGGTCACCTGTTTGAATTCAGAGATCTGCCGGGCTAGTCGTGGGCAGGCCGAGTGAATGAGAAACACCCTCCAGAGAGATGGCGAGGGAGACGGGAGACAGGAGGGAAAAAAAGGCGAGATGGATAGATATGAATGACCTCTGCCTCTGGAACTAAATGTCCCCCGTACATCTGAGAGTCTGTTAGAAGTCGCTCTTCTCTCTTTTTCTCCCTGCTGCATATTCACCCCGGCCGCTCGGCTGTGTCAGTCAAGAAAAGAAGCGCGCCGGGGACGGGCGGCCTCGTCTTTCTCCGCTGGGAAATAAGCGAGGCGTTTGTGGCTCGCCTGTGTTCACGTCCACAATCAGAGATTTGACCTCCGTCCATTAATACGATATACTCATCTTGGACTCCACAGTTAATGGTTCCACTCATCCTTCTTGTTTTTTCTTTCAAACAGGCTACTTCGACTTTTGTGCCATGTGGAGATGACAACCATCTCCTTCATTCCTTCATAATGCTCTTTCCTCTGTCAGTCGTATGAAGTCAAGCATCTGCTCACCATCGTCTTTCTTTCTCTGACCTTTTCTTGACCCCCCCCCTTCGATCGCCACGTTCCTTCTGGTCATTTCATACGCACTCTGTCATGTGTGACACAGCAAACAACTGCTCTGCATGCTCCATCCTCCATATGTTGACACCGTTTTTCCACCGCGCGGCCCCCCTCGGGACGTGTTCTTAAGCGCGCGTCTCGCGCTGCTCCGTCAGAGCGAGACGCGTGTGTTTTTCGTCGGAAATGCAGACGAGGCGCTTTGATCACCAGCTACAGGGGCGGCGAGAGCCAACGCGCAGGTGTCGGCTACCTTGACAATGTCATTGCCCGCGTCCCATCTGGTCCGACTGTAGCATCCATATGCATGGAGCCCCCGAGCCGGCCTGTCACTGCACCGCAGCCCTGCTTTCTGTTTTTATGCTGCGAGGACCATTGAGGCTTCATACTGAAGAGCACCTTTCATTTCAGCGTCCCTCACATTTATATTCATGACATATACGAGTTAAAAGTCTGCACAAGAAATGCTCGATCCTTCAATTGGAGATCAGTGTGGTTGATGCTGTGCTGCTAATAGTCGTGATTTCACTCTCGCGAGGGGGAAAAAGGCCTTTAAAAATAGACTGTTAATACCCCGATACAGTGCGGCTCTAATTTGTACATGAGAGCGAGCGTCTCCCCCAGCTGAATGGCTGAGTGTAGCGACGACTCCATTCAGAGACGAACCCCGGAGCTGCTCTGCAGACAGTGAATAATGGAGCAACTGCTGCGTCGCTGACAGCAGGCGTGGTGATTGTGCTGGTGCACGAGCTCGTATTCTGATACCCAGCTGGAATCCCAGCATTCACATAAACCCCCCCCCCCGATCTACGAGCCGCCCGGGTGGGTCGATAACTCACTCTCAATGGGCTATCACCAGAAAATGCCCCCCTGATGACATCATCAGGTCGAGCTTTTTTAACGCTCCCCGGACTTGAAGACATTTGTGTTATTGTGTCAAGACCCCGGCAACGACTCAGGCTGCACCCTCGCGGATATTTCATCGAAAATCCCGGCACAGAAGTGACAGCGCCGCGTTTTAAAGTGAAGCCTGAGTCGTACCAGCCGGTAGTGCTTCCCTGAAACACAGATTGGCGACAGAAGCAGGAAGAGTTTATGATTGGACGTCCTCGGAGTCATTGGGGAAGCTGACGTCCTCGCTGACCTGCACGTTTATGGTCGGCGAAAAAACGAGCCGTGGCAACCTCATCAAACATGACTGGGCTTTTTCCGTGTACTTTTACTTCGTCTCTCTCTACAAAAGTGCAGTACATGTGGGAGAGGGCCATATATCTTTGCAGAGACGTTACACGTGAGGCTTGTTTGTCCAAAGTGTGATTGTCTGCGCGCCTCGGACACGGTGCCAAGTGGAGTCAAGTGCGACTGTGTCAAAAGCTGCAGCAATGGCCGCCTCACCGAGCGGCGTCGCGCTGGCTGCGGCTCGGATGATGTTTTTTCGTGCCGTTTTAAAAACAAGTGTTTCACTTTGTTTCCCTCGCGCGCTGTCATCCGTTACTAACAATTCATTCTCTCAATATTCGACTCGCTGGGAAGTCAAAGCGCTGCCTTCCGCTCGTGCTCCGATCTGGGCGTGGAAGCCGAATCAATCCAGCAGCCTCAAATTCAGTTATATGGACCCAACAAGTTGTGAAAATGTAATTAGAACACCTCGCTATTAATATGAAGCAGTTGGAGGCCGGTGGCTGATTATTCATTACCTCTTGTCTACACACTCGCGCAGCTGCCCGAGCAGTGTGTCGCTGTCACAGTCGCCCCATCTGTTTGGTGCTCGTGGTTAAAGTAAACCAATAAATGAATGAGAGTAAGAGGAAACAACAAAGCTTTTGGAGGCTTCACGTCACACCGCAAAGAGACGGGTTATCCAAAAATATTTGTCTGAAGATTCTTTTTTTTTTTAATTTTCCAGTCGACTGATGCCGCTCTGTTCTGTGAAAATCCTTCTTTCAGGCTGGAATTTGCAAAATAAATTACAAAATCAATGCAGGTTTTTATCAGATCTTCTAAGTAAAAGAGGTTAATCTTCACTGCCCATCTTCCTGAGCTATTTTAAGTGCTCTAACACTCATTTAATCAGTCTGAATGTTGCTTCTCAGAAATTAATGAGCTTCCATCATTACGTTTTGATAGGCTAATCAATTTCCTAGTGTACATCTGACAGCTTTATGTCATGCACGGTAAAACCTGAAATTACACAGTAATGTCATTGGAGGCTCGTGGAATATTTACACTGATTGCTTTCTGGTAATGACACTAAATTAGGGTCAAGGCCATATTGGTGCAGTTGGAAGATAAATATGGAGTCAGCTTGTGTTTAAGTGTTGACAGTAAAGACTCGTCGTATGTTGCACTTGGCCAGAGAGACGCCACAACACATGAACAGGGTTGAATGGGGGAGATGGGAAACAACACAGCACATGTTGTGAATGGAGTTCCTCTGTTATGATGCTGGCTGCGTCCTTCATTAAGTGTCGGGGTTGTCTTCATTGTTAACAGACGACATCTGACATGCATCATTAGCTCGTTGGACTGGCAGAGACGTCTCGCTTGGCTGTTTCCATGGAAACAAATCGACAGTCGTCCAACTTCTACTGGCTCTACACTTGATTGGCTCAAACGTTCCAGTTTTTCGATATATTCTTTTGCATTTCAACCATTTTTACACCGAAAGTCCTCTCGAAGTCGAAGCAAAACTTCAAATTATTCTGCTAAACTGTCAGGCTGCTCTTATCAGGGCAGTTTGTACTCCAATTTGTCATCTATTGATTCTCAACTTTTAACAAACTGATGCTTTTTGTACATTTTGATCTGGGACGCCTCGTTTTCTTTTAACTTGAAGTGAGTGACACTCCAAACCTGCTGTCAAAAAGCTTCTTTTTTTTCCAGATGAAGATCTGACATTGTCATTTCTTGGCTTTTTTATTTTTTTTTTATATATTTACGTGTCTGACAGGAATGATCGGTGCACAACTGCTAAACGAGTGCAAAATGCAGAAAAAAACAGTTTCTGTCACTTCAGCTGGCAGCGACTGGAGAACATATGAAGGATAAAGCACCATGATGGTTATTCTGTCCTCTTGCAGTCCAGTTGTGCAGGTTTAGACAAAGCGAGGCCTCTGCTCACATGACCACCCCCCCTCCCCCTCTCTCTCTTACCTCTGCAAGGCTTAGCTGGCTGTTTTCCAGTGGTTGGCAGAGGCCAGATTGACTGACAGGTTGCACACAGTGAAATTGGCATGACCGCGCTGCACCTCTGTTTATCTCATCCCGGTAGCATTAGCGCCGTTTAGCCAAATACAGCATGCTGCAGGCACTTAGGTGAATCAAACATTTAACATGGGCGAGTGAGTTATTGCCTGTACGGGCAGTAAGGTCGTTGCGGAGCGAGGGAAAGGACGGCCGTGCCTCCAGATGGCTTCGGAGGGGCCTCCTGCGGTCCTCGTACTGCCTGTCAGGTCAACAATGGGTGAAGTCTCGCACCCAGCTGTGGGTGAAGCCAGCAACACTTTTGTAGCTGTACAGTCACAATAACATTTTTAATAATTTCCCTTCCTTCAGCCCCAGAACTAATTATTCTATTTGTCAAGATCTTTTGTACCACAAGGCCATTATTCATTTACAAACGCCCGGTTCTGAAAGGGCGTTATGAATGAGTGTGGAGGCTCGTTTGGGTGGAAATCTCGCCTGAGTGTTGTCCTGAAATGAAGCTGCCACCAGTTCTCATATTGTGTTTTTTATCCCTGACCAAAGACCAAACAAGTTCATCTATTCGATTCGCCTCCATTCAGTGAAAATTCAAATATCCCCCCCCAAAAAAGTAACAAATACTGCAGTTTGATATTGGGACGGTCTTTTCTTTTTTTCTTTTATGAGCTCAGCTCTGCTCTTTTCTTCATTTCCCTTATTACACAAAGAGATAAAAGGTTGATCTATTGGGGGCTGTTCCACAGGCGGATTAATATTGGGTATTTACAGTAAGGCAGCTTGAACTGCAACCAACCCTTCACGGCTCACTGAAGTGCGGATTTTTTCGGGGGGGGGTGACAACAATGAAGGGCTATTGCACACAGGATCGCACTTATCAGGCTTTAGCAGTAAAGACAACACATCCTCGCGGGATGAGCCCGTTGCCAGTTCCGGCCTGTCGTGGGATTTGTCGACGGGACAGAAAAAAAACAAAGACTGCAGCCGGACGTTTCTTTTTTTATTTCCCCCACAAGCTCTTACACCTCTCCGCATCAAGGTCAGCCGAAATGTGTCCAAATCCTATTTCTCTCTCCATCAAGATAAAGATGACACGCGCCGTGTTGTGGCGAGGACGGGGGGATTTCTGTTTGAACCCCCCCCCTGCCTGAGATCCCGAAGTGTGAACTCGCATACGGGCTCGTCTCAAATTGAATCCGAGACGAAGACCATAACAAAGGAACACACGCCAGCCTCTCGCCTCGAGAGGCAGCCGGCTTACACAATGCACTGAGTTACTTCTCGGCTGCATTGCATTTATCAGCATAAATTGTAGCAGCGGTGTACAACCACGGAGTGCACTAACAAGCAAGATAAATATTGCATTAAGCATCCACCTCCTGCTTGTTGGAAGTTATATGGAAATAATGAGTTGAAAAGGTAGAAGGCAATGAGGAACTGGCACGCTTTGACCCTGTGATGTCGCTTTAAATGCACGAGGAAGTGTACGAGTTCATATCCTGGGTACGTGGATGCCAAAAAACTCAGAGAAGCTTTCTTGTTATTTCTTTCTCGCTCCTTCACATCGAGTCCCTTTTATTGCTTTTAATTAATCTCCAGGTTTAAGCTGAGGAAGTCTCACCAACCAATTTAATACGGCTGCTGCTCTCCCCCGAGTTGTTCATCAACCTGAAATACCCCTGCATGTCGGGAGGAAGAAAAAAAAAGAGTCGACGTACACGTGTGCAGCTGAGTGTGCTCGGCTCCAACCTCCCGCAACCATCAAAGGAATAAAATACATAAAAATCCATCTTGCTTAAAAATCCTCACCTGCCGCAGAGGGAAGATAGCGGCGCAGTTCCATAAGAGGCGAGGCCAGATAGGATTGTCCAGAGCGAGCGGGGGTGGGGGTGGGGGGGCTTTGTGTGGGGGTTTCATCCATCATGCTACATAACTTCTGATGTTGGCGAGTTGGGACCGAGTGTCCCGGCTGTCGGCTTCACGATCACAAGGCGACTGGATGCATTTGAAGCCTTCCTCGCTGTTCGGTTTAGTAATTTGAAGGCAGTCTTTGTTTCTGAGGGATGCAAACTTTTTTTTTTTTTCTCTTTCGTTGTGTCAAAGTGTGACTCAGGATATAGCGACGCCGGCCTGTTTGATGGTCCATTACGATGTCTAGACTGAAGCAGCTCTCCACTCTTGAATGGATTGCCATAAAATTGGGTGCAGACATTTATAGTTCACGAAGGATTAGTCCTCCCGACTTTGGGTCCTATTTCAACAGTCCAAAGCACACAGTCCATCGTCTGAAGGCTGGAGTGCACTTGGGTGGGTCCCATATGCTATTCGTTCACAGATCTTCTCGGGGAAAACAGTCTCCTGAAGGAATTTTTTCCTCTGAAAATCTTTGTTCTTGCACTTTGGCAGTTTGTCAGGCTGTAGTGAAAGTGACAGCTGGACTGAGGAAGGCTGTCCAAAGTTTGGACTGACGCTTTCCTCCATGTCTGCTTATTATCTGAGGAGAAGTGAGATGTCAGAGCTGTCCTGTTGAGTTTTAACTACAATGGTGGCAAACATCTTGCTGTCTTCTGTAAATTAGCCTTCACACTCTCTGTGTAGCACAGCTAGCTTGCTGCTAGCCACAATTGTCTGAAAACACTGCTGTTACTATTTATAACCACACAGTGTGGAGCGATAGAGTTGTTTATGTTTTGATCCCTTGTGAATAAGAAGTGTTATCCTTACCACACACACACACACACACACACACACACACACACACACACACACACACACAGACACACACACACACACACTTATAAAAGAGTAAAATGCATCAATAATTAACAGCAGCATGTTGCATCTTATTAAAATGCAACTTGTGATTAATCTTTTTGCTCCAGTACATCAGCTTTTGCTGACCCCTCTTTTAATGCTCCACCACTTTGTGATATGCTTTAAAAGTTTGCAGAAATGCCCTGGAAATAATAATGCATCATTAGGAATTCTAGGTAACGCTGGCAAACTTCTTGTTAGCGTTATTATCACCACCTAAAACCAGCATGTTGCCTGTCACTCCTGGCAGGAGGGCCGGAGATTTCATCGTTGCCTAATAATGTTTAATGGGCCGATGTGTAACATAATAGAGACCATAAAGGCTCTTCATGTGTCACCCTGAATACATAAACAAAGCAGGATGCCAGTCTTCAACCTGAGAGGTTTATTCAAGCGATCTCCCCATAATGTGGACTCATGTTTGATGTCAACAGTATTTGAAAGCTGGTTGACAGATTTCAACTTGCACCCTGCCTCTCTGCCCCCCCCATCCCCCCCCTCCTCATTTTCTCCCATTGTCAGAAAGTATTTTGTCTCCTCCTGACTCAGTGTTGGGAGCTGGCGGCTTGCGGTTGAAGGCTGTGATGGGATTCGGGGAATAACTGCTACTCCAGATTAGGGATGGAGATGAGGATGACTGGTGACTGACAAAACAGACTTCTGGGAGGGCTCGGTTACTACACCGTATCAAGGTCAAGCCGTGGCGCGGCGTCGACGGCGTGTGGTGGGCGCTCGGCGCAGACATGTTGAATCTCTGCTGCTCTGCCCTTTATGATTCTGAAGGGAGGGGGTTTCAGACCGGACTTTCTGTCCTGCCGGAGGGCTTTAACCAGCCAATGAGATCACTCTGCACAGTGTAAACATGCAAGGAATTAGACACCACTATAGGTCTGATGTTAAACTTAATTATGCTCACACTGTTTAAACCAGAACTCATTGGAGGACATAGAATTCAACAGCAGAACGTTAAAGACCTCTTTGGTAAAAAACCCAAAAATAGCTTGGACTATGTTGGTCCTTTTATTCTGAAGGGCCTCAATATTTAGATGCTGGTGAGAGTGGGCGTGTCTGCCACTGTTTGGCTTCACTGGATTGTAAAATCCACAGCAGGATCGGCGCCAAAAAAAGGTTTGGTTGATTTTGTTTGAAATTTCTGAAGTTGGTAAAGGAAATAGTTTGAAAGTACTGCACCTGCTCTGCACACACACATGCACACACACATGCACACACTCTCACACAGTGTGTAGGAGAATGCCCACTGTATCCCTCCAATGGTTTACATAACTGAAATGATGTGCTTCAGCTCTTCTGGGCTTATCACCATGAGCCACACTTTATTGCCAGGGCCACCTCAAAGAAAATTAAATGCAGCCTCATCCGTTTGATACCCCCCCAAGCACATTTTGTGAGGTTCCATTGCTGCTGAGATATTGTTGAGCCGTTGTATTTCTCCGACGCTGCACCCCTACTCCCCCCTCTCCTCCTCCCCTCCCCTCAAAGATCCAGCTAAACGCCATATTTCACTCTGTTTTTCTTCTTCCCTCCCAATCACAATGGCCCACATTAGCTTTTGACTCCTTCCTGCACCCCGGTGTGTCTGACGATGTCCTCCCGGCTGGTTAAACAATGAACAATGACACTAACAGAACGCTGCTCCACAGCAACAATGTTTTTCTGTTGTGTTCTACTTTGCTTTACTTTATTCAATTTCTTTTGCCCAAGCAACGCTGCGCGTGGAGTCACCCGGCGAATAAAAGAGCCCGGCGAATCATTAAATTACAAACTAGGATTGAATGCCCACCAAATGAGTCCCTGTAAGCCTTTTTGGTGTAAATCATTAATCTATAGTCCTTGCTGCTCGGAAAATATAAAAGCAATTAATAACAAATTTAGAAATAAATGACTTTTCTATTCAAATAAATATTCTTTAAAGGTTTTTTTTTTTTTTGGCCTTCTCAACTGAGAAATTTGTAATCGAGTTTTTGGTTGTTTTTTTTCCCTTATTCCTTCAGGATATGAGAAATATTGAACCGGCTCCTATGCAGGAGATGAAATGCGTCGGCATTACGCTGCAGCAGCAGCAGCTCCCTGATATAAATCAGACTCCAAAGCTTGGATTCCTGTCATGTGCATATTGGCCCTGTTATGCATGACCACCACATGCATAACTTATGTAATGCCCACATACAGTATAAATAGAGAGGCGGTCGTGGGAGTGGCGCTCGGACACACTGTGACTTCCTGTTTCTCATTAGAGTGATTGAATCCTCTGAAAATCAATGATAAGCCCACATAAAATGTAGTAGTGTGCACTGACAAGCCCTTAAAGATTTCATTTTGGTGAACAGCATGCTGTACACACTCCATGTGCCATTTGTCTTGCTCGGAGGCTGTGCGAAAGCGACACAAAAAACAGACGGGGAAGCAACAAAATGGGGCGGAAAGGAAACCAGGCAGCCGTTATTCCTTTTGCAGGTTCTGCTCTTTACAGTTTTACCCTCCTCCCGCTGTGTTATTATACCGAGCGCTTTGCTAATCATTGATTGTTCGTGATATTATGAGCATTAAGGTCAGTGCGTCCATTCTGCAATTACTTTGAATCCTGGGCCTTGCAATTATCTCTTTATCTTCATTTTCATATTACACATAACATAAAGGCTCTGATTGCAAACCCTTTGTGTTCTTGGCACTCTTTTCACAGCAACACCACCTCCTTCTCCAGCACAAATGTGACCGAGCGCTTTAACACGAGTATTTCTCTTTCCGATACACCTGGTTTTCGAGAGTGAACCCTGAAGTAGCTTGTTCATCTCTTTTTCTGACGGAATCATGATGCAACCTCCCTGGAAATGAATGCAACTTTATGAGTTTCATTTCAAAGTACAAGCAGACAGGAGGAGAAAGAAAAAAACCTGTCAAGACCTGCCAGGACACAGAGATGTAAATTCCTGTCGGGGTTTGTTCTCTTTTTTTTTTTTCTCTCCCCCCCATTATTGGTTGATAGTGATGGAGAACTTTTGCAGCCAGCCTTGGTGTCGGCTAAACGGCTGGGGGTGTATTGCAGCCACTGGGATCAGGATTGCACAGTCATAGAAAATGAAAGGGTTTCTCAGCAAAATTTATCAGCGCTCACTTTGAACTTTGGGGGCAGAAAAAGTACACACTTTTTTTTTTTTCAAAGTCAATTGCAGAAATACCTCCAGGTTCAAAAGTGTGGCTGGAAAAGGCTCCAGTTAGCTCCTTGCTGCCTCCCTGTTTTGTGCAATATGAGGCGAAACATGCAGAACCTCGCAGAGTGGAATATATAACTGATATTATGATGGAAACTATTGCAATTTTGATGTTGTTCCTGCAACGTGAAATACAAGTACAACAAGAGATGGGTGAATTATGCAGTAAACTGCAAATTGACCAATAAAATGATGCCCTACTGCACGGAATGAGAGATTTATACTGTGTCTGTCTGAAGTCTTTGACAAGAATTCACATAATGATTACACAGTCTATCCGAATGAAGAATGACTTGCTGAATACGTCGACTTTAAGTTGGCAAACAACAAAAATTGGGTGAAAAGTACAACTGAGAGCCATTGTGAAAGAAATGAAGAACTGTACTCAGACCTAAAGTTTGCTTTGACCTGTCCGGCCCGCCACAATGTTCAGAAACCGAGAGACAAAACCTTCAGCTCACCTCCTCTAATCTTCATTTAATCGAAACAATTTATCAGCATAATGCCTGATTCCAACCTTCTGCTTCAGCAGACTAATCATAGTGTTACCTCTGATAAGCCTTTCGGGATCAATACTCTCACAAGCCTCACATAGCAGATAACGCCGAGGGTGCCGGCACAACGTACTGCTCCATCGTCATGCTGAGGATCTGCAGACATCGGGAACTTCTTGGGAGAGAAATCTGCTGCGTTTTGTCCGGATTGAGTGAGAAACGGCTGGCAGACACCCAACGCTTCCCGGGAACATGAAAGTTTGAAGGGGAAATGAGGGGGGGGGAAGGTAGCAGCGTTGTTGGTGCTGAGAAAAGGTGGATCGGGAAAACTCAAACGGCACGACCTGAATCCAAAGTGCGAAGCCCTGAAGTATTCAAGAGGCGAAGGCGCGAGCCAAGTTCCCTGACTTACCAGTTAGGAATTAAAATAAAGCTGCGCCTATGACCTCATCAGAGGAATCGATCGCAGCAGTGGTCTGTGCTGCCTGCGTGCGTGGGTTTCCTCCAGGTGCTTCCTCCCACCATCCAGCAACATGCTTGTCAGGTTAATTGGCGACCCTGGATCACAGTGTTGATTGGCAAGAATGGCAGCCTGTCTTCTGCCAGGTGTTGGCTGGGAGAGTCTCCAGCCCCCCGACTAGCCGAGGTACGGACAGAAGCTGGACAGTCAGACGCAAAACAAAAGGTCCCCCTCCCTCCTCACGCTTGAAAGTCGTTTCCCAATTATATTCCACTAATTTTGTACTTAACCACATGCATAAATTCCCATCGGCTTCGCCTGGAGATAAACTTTCATGTGCTTCCACTTGACTGATGCGAAGTTTTCTAAAACAGGATACCTGCAGCGGAGAAGACGGCGTTCCCACCATCAAAGTATTTCGGGTTCTCAAAGAATGAAAACAAGATGGCCTCTCCGAGGAAAATTCGCGGCAAGTTTACCTTTTCTCACACAGACGTGCGCGCAGCTTCAGGTTGGAGTAATTATATGCTGTTAAGCCATTCCCCGATGGCTCACGAGAACATGGTAGAGTGAGGGAAGCGTGTGCTCTTGAAGTATTATATTCCTCAGAGAAGCACTCCATTTTTAGTTTTTTTCTCTTCACATTTCATTATTTATTCCCCCCCCCCTCGATCCCACAGAGGTTCGACTTCAAAGGACTTAAGCATTCCTCGAGTAACCAGGTTTCTGTGTCTAATTAAGGATTCAAGAGGTGCTGCTTCATACAACTATGTGTTTTTTGAAAACAATCAATATTTCCCCCCCCTGCTCCTCTGCTAGAAATAGACTCGACCGAGCCAAAACAGCAATCAGCCGAGTGAAATACACTGCAGAATAAAAGACGGAGCTCAACGTTTGCAGATCCACTCAACACTGTAAGATCATGATTAGCAGCGTCGTGTCATAAATCCATCGGCTGCATCGAAAGGATAGAAGTGTTGCTTGACAAGTCATCAGTCTTTGTTATATATTTCAAGTTTTTTTTAATATTGATCTTTCATTTTGGAGATTTTGAGTCTTTTACGGGATCAAACTCGTCCAAGTTGATCAAACTCGCGTTGTCGTTCTGAAATCGATGGAAGCTTGATGTCGGCATTAGGAGGAGTTTAACTTCCTGCTTGCAGTTAAACATCAGAATCTTCCACATTAACATGGCAGACTGGGACTTAGTCCAGCCATCAGATTTACATAATCTTCTGGTGAAATGTGGCTATTACTGTAATCACAGGACATCAGAGGGAGAAACGGAGAAATTTGTCCAGCTGGTAGACGAGAATCTGCAATCTGTGTTGTGATGTTTCTTCGTCATCGCTCGAAAACACACAATGATTCTTGACTAAAGGAGGGAGAAGCGAACTCAGTCGATGTGACTCACGCTGACCTTGAACTTATGGACCATAAACCTTGTGAAGGTCTCATTCTAACAGTTATCCAGTTGGCTGTTTTGGAGCAAAAGCACATCTAGAAAACATACATAACGGTCGATTCATGCTGACAAATACCACAAATTCTTGCTTTGAAAGGAGTCACTGCGGTCAGGGTTTATTTCTGTATTAAACCCAACACACAGGACATCGCGAGATGTGCTTGAACTTGTATAATGTTCTTGACATGTTTCTCTGATAACCCGCTACTTGAAAACAGTATTTATCCTGCAAAAACCGAACCGTGTTTGTTTCAGAAAGAAGTGAACCAAACCGAGAAGGATTTCATGCGAGCAGAGCATCAGTATGTGTGTGTGTTTGTGTGCTCTTTGTGGCACACGCTCCTCTGAGAAGTGAGAGACTGGATGTAAGAAGTGGAAGAAGGACTGACACTGTTACAAACTTGTTGCACTCCTGGGTATACATTTGTTCCAATAGGTTAATTGGCAGGTCGGCCCAATCCGCAGGATGTTACCACTCTGGAGACTTGTGTTCTCGTGTCTTTTAGTTTTCACTACTTTTTTTTCGTTTTTTCTCTTTTTTCTGTTGCCGGCTGGTCCTTGAGCTCCAGTTTTGTTTGTCCCAGGTGTTTATTAAGCCCCGCCCCCATTTGTTCCCCTCTGTATCTTATCTTCTGCATGTATATACTGGATGCATGAACAGCCTGTGTTCTTTTTCCAAGACATTTCATGGCAGTTTAGCTGATTCTGAATTATAAGCTCGGCGGTGGCGTCGAGCAACACCGCAGGACGAGGGATTAGCTGAACCTAAGCTTCCATCATCTGGGTTTATTCCTCGCTGATCATACGTGTTTGGAACACAAAGGACTCCAAACGCAGCGTGAAACATGAATCACTATTGTACCAATCTTTTAGTCATCATCAGACGAGTGGAACACGCCAACCGCAACACTGTCAACTGAGCTCGGGAGAGAAACAAAAACAGAAAAAAACTGAAGCTCTTGAATGTTGACTCAGTCACTCTATGACTAAAGCTCAGATGGCAAGCAGCCCGACGTATACAGAGCTGTTTACTGTTGCGTGGCTATATAATACATATGTCCTTGACGACATTGTGTTCATTGGAAAACATAATGGAGAGCAGCTGATCGGGATGTTCAGGCTGGAAAATGAAGAAGCAGCAGTGACGGGCCAGCTGCTGAGGGTGTTTCTTTTCAGAACGAAGTGTTTGCAACATTTGTCACATATTTCAAATGCAGCACAGTTAAATAATGACGAGGGGGAGGCTGGAAGGGGGTGGGCACCAGTCTCTCTGCCATTACTTTCTAACACGAAAGGTA
>JAUESE010000063.1:2966894-2996329 GCA_032274725.1 Malacoctenus triangulatus
GGACGGGTTTTTCTTTAAACTTGATGCTTAATTATGCAGAAAAAAGAGGATATAAGCATCATGTCATGTCAAAAAAAATTCCTAAGAAAGTCTGACACCAATTGAAAGTTGCTAATTAGCAGGAGACAGAATGCAGGCGGAGTTTAGAGGCTCAGTTTCACTCTCGGTTTTCTCTTGTTTTAATTCTGCTGCCGAAGTTTCTCAAAAGAGTCTCAAACCCCCCCACCCCCCCCCCCCCTCTGTCTGACAGAGTGCGCCCTGTAAATACCAGGAGTGACCTTCAAACTCGGAGTGAAACATACGAAAAGCTGTAAAACCCGGCGGTGACGCGCGTTGGCTTCACCGTCGTCCACGAAATTTCTCAGGAGATAGCGGGCGGCGTGCATGGACCGCTAAACTGCTGCTGCCTCGCGGCTCAGTCTGCTATCTGATAACACACACACACGCACACAAACACACACACACACGCACGCAAGTGAGGCAGGGCAATGCAGGACAGGGCGAGAATCCAAGTGCGCGCAGTAGTACACAGAAGCACTGGGCTCCAGTTTAAATGACTTGACAATCTGAAGGAAGCCATACATCAACCTGTTGTTGTTTGCTGCTTTTTTTCCTTTTTTTTTCCCCCTCCTTCTCCCTCCTTTTGGCCGGGCGTCGCCGGGCTCGGCTGGGGAGTCAGTAATGCCGCGGTTGCCATTTATCAAACGACAGGGTTACCGCGGCTCCGGATCAACGGGTGCAGCCGCCATAAACAAACAAACAAAACGGGAGGCCTGATGAATACAACCGGGCTGCCCAGTGGGAGCTAAAGAAGGAGGGCAGGCGAAAACGAGGGAAAGAGACAGAGAGAGAGAGAGAGAGAGAGAGACAGAGAGAGAGAGAGAGAGAGAGAGAGAGGGAATGATGAGCGTGGCTGGAAGAAAGTGAAACACTGGCGTTAAAAAAAAAAGTAAATAAAACATGAAAAACATCATAGTGTAGCCTCTATTTTTTTTGTGTGTGTATACAGTCACTGATGTAAAAATACGTCTTGAAAAGCTTTGATCGCACATACCTCCCGGTGCGTCTCAGAACACATCCGTGCGTCAGCTCATTGTACACACGGCGCGATAGCGAGCAGGATAATTGCGAGCCGTCCTGCATTGAGGATTTTCCTCCTCTGTGTTAATGTCATTATCCACCATGCAGATTGGACAGAGAGAGACAGAAATCCTATTCATGCTAATGGCTGGAAAACAGAAGGAGCTATTATTTCCTCCTGTGGCAGTAAATCAAAGAGGGAATCTGCGTTTTTTTTTTTTTCCATCCCTTCTTGCAGTCATTGTATGCAGTTTATATACATGAATCATTTTTTTTTGCGTTACATCCCTAATAGCAGTGGTTCCCATCCTCCTTGTTTCCCTCTCCAGTTTATTTCTGGGAGAGGCTGTGGACACCCACCACAGTTTGATAAGCCAGAAGCTGGCAGACACATCCAGCCTAGCAAAAAAAAGGCAGGGATCTTCAAAATAAAAGCACAAAGCTGCATTTTGGCTCCCTTTGAGAGTCTAAAAGTATCAAAGATCGAAGATTTAAGGCTGACAGGCTTTTGAAATAATCATCACATGATAAATGTAAAAGTTTTTTGCAATATCAACGAGAAACAGAGGTCAGGTGGGAAACCAGTGCCGTTCAGAGTGACAGAAAAGAAAAAAGGAAGATCTAACTTAGACAGTTGTTTCTCTGACAACCTGTAGATCACACCAAAACAAACAAATCAATGACAAAAAAAAACAAAATGCATGGAGATTTTCACAAAGGTAACGTCAGTTTAACTGTGATCCGTGGCCTCATTTTGACAGTCTGCGTGTGTCACGAGAAAGGGAGACGGAGACGATGAGATAAACGATCTCCAGCCGACGAAATAAGCAGAATGTAAAGCAGCGAGTAGTTTGTTTGGCAGATGGCATCGGTCTGGATCCAGGCTGCGCTTCAGTTCGATGCTTCGTGGGGAGTTTGAACTGAAGACGCCGCTTGAAAAAAACAAGTTTCATCTCTTCTTACCAAACGATTCGTTTTACATGAAGCACGATTTGTACTTTTTTACCTTTATATCAGCTGCAAATCAATATAAAGTGCTTTTCTTTACACAATATTAATAGTGTTCAAGTCCTTGACTGTCCCCGTTTAATAGTAGCTTGTTAAAGCTCCATATTTGATCAAGTGACCCGTGATGCATTTTAACCTTAAACCAGCCCCAACTCTGTTTTCACACAAGAACACAGCAGAAGCAGGATGCCGAGAAACAGAACGCGCACAGACGGAACAGAAACCAATCGGTAATTATGACGGCGTGAGGTGGGAGAGGAGGTGCCGGGGTGTTGCTGGTGGAGGTGCTGAGGGTGAAAATCGGTTGAGTGCTGATGAACATTTGAGCATTTCTGCATGCCTGAAGGAATTCCATTAACCACTCTGATTAAAGTAATCATTGGAGCCATCGGTGCCTGTCAGATGCCATCCCTGCCCTCTCAATTACCCAGATCTCCTTGAACTCAATTGCTCACATCATCATCATCGTCGTCGCGGAGACGGTGGGAAGGGGGGGCGAGGCGAGCGCCGGGGATGAGGCCTCTTCGGCGGCGCGGTGGCGGGGGAGTATGCGAAGCGTCTCGGGAGCATATGGAAAACGTCCGCCCACCCCAATCTGTCTCAGCATGCAGAGGGCAGCCACACATTAGCCTAATTATCGTTTACGTGCGTCGCTGGCAGTGTCAGGTGGTGCGGCCCAAATGTGGGAAATAAAGCATCAAGTGCACCGGTTTAGATCATGATCATCCCTTAATTAATTGAACCAACAATACCCATAAATAATCAATTTATCATTTCATTTGGAAAAAAACACAAGAAATCCTCACATTTCTTAAAACAGCAAAGAAAAAAAATATCAAATTTGACTCTTTCATAAATAAAAAGAAAGCTTTTATGAATGTGGATACACCCATCCTGCTGTAACATTGACAGTCTGTAAAAATGTGTCACTTTCCCACTTGTAATTTCTCAGTTTTGCCAAAATTCCCTCTCAGATTGTAGAAACTTTCCCACCGTGTCTCCTGCAGGCAGCTCGTCCCTTCGTTTAATGAATATAACACCAGAGCGAGGTCATCTTTGTTAATATTCAAAATAAGACAATTCTCCTTGTAGATTCCACTCTATTAAATGATATTACGTTTATTATTCGGCGTTTTCTTAGAAATTTCCCACTTGTTGTGTTCAGAAGTTCACAGTTCGACAAGAATCCGCCTTAATTCCTCCCACTCGTCAGTCTTCTTCTCTTTCATTTTACAGGAACCCCCGAAGGCAAAACAAGCCCTGTAATTTATAGATGTTTAATTCAGCTGAATATCTTAATTTTGTTTATTCCATTCAAATTACCACTGGTAAGCTGAGCAGTGGACATTACAGCTGCGCCACGGCATTTGCGAAGCAGCATGAGGGAGCTGGCGGACAAAGAGTGGGAGGATCGGGGGGCCCCTCGGCTCGCTTTTTGCCCACAGGCCTCATCGTGGGTTAATACGGACCTGTGCATATGTAGCTTCAAGCTGATTTTATTTACCATAAACACAGACATGTGCCAGCAGCATCTGATAAGCAGTGGAACCGCTTTCTGCCAAAGCAAGTCCCCAAACCGTTTAATTAGCCTGATATTTTCTGCACACGTTTAAGAGTCCACGTTTCTGAAAATAGCCGATGAGCCACACGCTTCACGTGGCTTGGACGGCGTTCGCGCGCTGTCCCTCACTGACTCCATGTTGATCAGGGAAAAAAAATAAATAAAAAAATGGTGCGAAAGCAGAGGGAGTGCGAGCAGGGCTGGAACACGGTCTGCCCGTCACCGTCTCTTCTCCCACCTCTTTGTGTCGGGGAGAGAAAGTTTGATTCCTCATGAATTTTGGATAAATTTTGAGGAGCGGCTCGCGCCGAGAACAGAGCGAGACCTGGGCGACGGCTTCATCAGCACCTCCATCACGCCCGGCGTTGCATCAGCTCCTGCACAATGGGTTTTAGCCATAAATCACGGCGGCTCTTGTGGAGCATGAGGCAACATGGTCTGAGATATTTCATCTGAGAGCCTCCTCCTTTGTCTGAATACAGATGTTGACCACTGCTGGATTTATTTTTTTTGCGAGAAAACACGTAAAACTGGGATTGCTTTTAGGCAAAGGTTACAAACAGGGAGGGGGGGGAGAGGGGGGGGTCCAGCAAAAGCATTAGAAACCCTTTGCCCTTCCTTGATGCGTCCGTTTGTGTTATGACCTAAAGAGTCCATTGGCTGATTAAAAGCATTATTTCAACTGGCAGTCAGCTCGGTCTGCACACACACAATTTTTTGTACTTGGCCCATTGTGAGGACTCGCTGGAGACAAACAAAGTGACCTCTCAGCACCTCTATGCGCAGAAATGATCAGTTTTAACATTAGATCAGAGTAAGAAATGGAGATAGTGAATTCTCGGGCCCACAGGGTGAAATTTTAAGATAAAGGTTTCAGTAAAAACAAAGGAAAGAGGTCCACAGTTATCTGAACGGACCTCACTGCGCTAGTAAAAGCTGGAATCTTGTCCTCACATTGCAGCAAGTACTAAAAACACACATAAACCTAGTTTTTCCTCCCGCAGCAATATCGTGCACGCACTCATTACACATCGCTGGGTCATAACAGTGATACAGCTCCGGCACTTTAAGTTGAGGTGGGAGGACTGTATACACACACATACACACACTTACAGTAGCATTAAGCCCATTTTGAACAAAAAGAGAGCGAGAGAGAGAAAAAAAAAAGAAACATGATTCATTGATTATGTAATCGTGCTCCAGCATGTTTTATCTCCATCGCCAAATCATGAGACAAATACAATGTTCAAGATTGAATAATGATTTGAAAAAACGCCCATCTGTGCCACACTTGTGTCACAGCGCTGCTCGGGTTTGTCGACCTCCTTAGTCGGACCTCAGTGTGTTTTTTTTTCCCTCTGTTCCTGGCATCAGGCAAACAAACGAATAAAAGAAAAGAAGAAAAAAATAAAAAAAGGAGAGCATGTCAAAGAGTGTAAGCCGTGTGCCATCCCAAAGGCCACGGTGCTGGGCAACCGCACACCCCTCCTTGGCTATGATTCACATCCCCCTGCTACATGTATGACACATCCACAGTTACGCTTGGTTCCAGGACTCCTCATCTCCCAAATGGCGCCTTCTGTTCTCATTCTGGGCTTCTATGAAAAGCTCCGACAAGGACCTACAGCCTTGATATTTTGCCTCACTCGTCATTGAAAGAAAAGGCGACCATCTGCAATTAAAGTTAGCAGATAAATGGCATCTTATAGCAGATCGCTGTGGAGAAGAGCGATACCTGTCACGCTAGTCACGAACAAATTGAGTTGGAAATAAGGTGACGGATTAAGATATCTGGTCTTTCTTCCTCTCCTTTTTTCTTTCTTTTCCAGGGGAGATCATCGGCTGCCTCGGTTAGGGAACACTGAATTCCTAAACGGTGATGCTCGCTGCACTCTGAAAATGGTGGCACGGTGCATCCTTTGCATTTTTATAGCCCTGCTTTGCATATTGGATTTAAGTGGGTCAAGTGAGGAGCAAGTTGACGCAAAAAAAAATCAAAACAAGCTCTTCAAAGATGCAAAAGCTGAGCTTTTCAACATAGTTTTCTTTTTTTTTTCTCCATGTCAGCTTTGCAGGTGACGGAATTTAGCTCAAATCTGACAAAAAAAACCTTGACAGGGGGAGACTGGGGATGTTTTCGACGCAGCATGCTTCTTCCAACTGCATGTATTAATCACCGCCACTGCTAATCGGCATCGACTCGCTCCTAACGTTTATTTTCCAGCCCGCTCCCGCGATGTTCATATAAATGACCTCCTCATCACTTGCCAGGACGCAAACGAGGAAGCTGTTGTCATGGTATATTGCAAAGAGACGGGCCCGGGATAATGCTCATTGATTGAAACCCATCGATTCCGATGCTTGTTCACACACTGGCTCCTCTTTCTGAGTTTTTACATATAACACTGTAACTTTAGCTGTTTTTTGATCGAGTCTGCAGCCCAGTCCGGCGCCGCGCCGCAGTCAAAACAACAGGTCTGATTGCAACCCAGATAAGTGTCACCCCACAGCTTGAGCGCCCTCATACGCACATTATATGAACCTGACATCATGTTTATTTGATGACAATAACATAGTTTGGTCAATATAGTGCAATAAGTGCAAAGCAATCAAAACAAACCGATAAGGGATAGAGAATCTGCCAATGCTCATATAAAAATAGGTGTTACATTGAATAAAATATCAGTATTACACAACATAATTCATACTTCAAATATCATTTTTTATGAATTTTGCTTGATAACATATCAATTTTACATATTAAGAATGAATACCCATATTCATTTTTAATATAATAATCTCCTTTATGAGAGCTCGTCGAAGGCTGACGCGCCTTCCAATTCCAAAAAAGTGCAGAAAGCATACAAAGACACTTTTTTTTTTTTTCATCATCATCATCGTCATCATCATCATCTTCGAATGACGCAGTCTTGTTGTTGAACATCTGGGGGGGTGTGCCACTTTCAAAAAAAGCCACTTTTACAATGCAGAGCTACAGGAAATGAAACTACAAACAGAAGCCTTTTTTTCATGAGGATCATGGAGTATGATGACACAGGTAATATCGATGTAGAATCAAAACTTTTGAAAAGACATGGCAGATTATATCAATAAATACTTACTTACAGACTACAGCAGAAAATAGTCCTACACAGTTTTGATGATCTGCTGTACATTTGTTTTTTTTTTCCTTTCTTTTTGTCCAGGAGTGATTTTATAAACATTTCTTCTTTTTTTTTTTTCTTCTTCTGATTCACAATATACCTTATGTATGGTTATATTCCTGAAAATGAAGTTGGGTAAGATTTTACCTGTACACTTACATTGAGTGTGTGTCTGTGTGTGTGTGCACGTGTCTCTGTGTGTGTTTATGTGTGTGTGTTATTCGATCTTCACCATAGAAAAATAGATTTTGCATCATCAGTTAAGCAATTTTTGTTCCTCCGGGTTTTAAGAAAGCTGTATCCATTCCTGTAATGTCATGTTTCAGAAATAAGAATAAGATTGTTCGGCACACCCCGTTTAAACTCCACCGCGTTTGCTTGTTTTCTGTTGTTGTTGTTTTTTTAACTTTCTTTTTAGTATTGTGCCAAGGCACCCTATAAACTGGTTTTCAAGGAGGGTCAAGAGAGAAAATGCTTCATTACATTGACGATTCTGTTGCTCAGAACTGGCTAAAAGTGGTCTGTTTCTCAAGAACTTCGAGGTAATCGGGCTCAGACTGCAATTTTGCTTTAAGCTCCAGATACTCATTTCTGTTGGGCTCCACGTAAACAGTACTGGGTGCGGTGCCGTAGAGCACTGTTTCTCTTATCCTCTCCGGGTGCAAGAACTGACGTCTGACATCAAAGTTTGCGTTGTACGTGTACGACACGGGCCCTGTGTACTTGTACTCTAAATTGGCACCTGCGGGGATGGACGGGGACTGCTTGTCGGGCTCCAGGATGCCCCTGAAGAAGTGGTCCGCGTCTTGGACGGGGGAGGGGTGCTCGCGCGGTTCGATGGTGCTCACGCTGTACGACGGGCTCCGCATCGTACTGTCCCGCTCCTCGTCCGGGGTACTCCGGTACGTGACCTTGAGCTCGTGGAGGTCCCGGTAATCCTCTACGGTGTTGCCTTCCCGTGACCTGTAAATGGGGTTTTTGCACATGTGGCCCATGGGATGGGGGATGTATTCGTATACGTGTCCGGCGGGGGCTTTGACTTTCGGGCCGGAGCGGTTGCTGTAGAGGCTGTACTGCAAGTTAAAAGAGCTGACATCTGAATTGTTGGTGCTCGTGCGGTCGCTTTGTGACTTTTTGCGCTTTTTCATCACGACAACAAAGAGCCCCGCGGCCACAAAGACGGACATGATGAAAACAAGCAGGAGGCTGAGGATGAGCACAGAGAGGGGGACGGTGCTGCTGGGGGGGTTGAATTTCTGCGGAGCGTCTGTGGTGACGACGCGGTCGTCCATCGGCTCCTCCGTGGGGGGAGTCGGCGAGACGTACGTGTCGGAGTAGTCCGGGCAGAGCTGCTCCGATTGGATGGAGCGGACGTCGGTGCCGGCGTGGCGCTTGGGCGACTCGCACACGACCTCGTTGACCACGGTGCCGGCACTGAGCTGCTCCAGCCAGATCTTCATCCCCACGATGTCGCACGAGCAGTCCCAGGGGTTCTCGAACAGGTCTATCTGCACCAGCAGCTTCAGCTGATCTAGAACGCCACTCACGGGCAGGTTTTGGAACTGGTTGTTGCGCAGGTTGAGCCTCAACAGGGAGAGGCTGGAAAAGATGCCCACGGGTAAAGTTTTCAGGAGGTTATTGTTGAGGAAAAGCAGCTGGAGATTCGGCAGGTAGCGGAAAATGCCCGCGTCCACCTCCTTGATTTTGTTGTACTCTAAATAAAGATATTGCAGGTTCTGCAAACCAAAGAACATCTCTCCTGTCAGCCTGTCCATGAGATTACCGTTCAAATACAGCCTACGCAGGTTGGTTAAATCCCCAAAAGCTCGGTCGTGGATTTGGGATATCCTGTTGTTTCCCAGGTGAAGCAAATCCAATCCAGTGGCGTCAACAAAATCAGACCTCCGCACCACGGGGATGTAATTTCCAGTGAGATACATTTTTTTCGGGTTGTATGGCTTGGGTTTCAGATCAGCAATGCTCTCGATCTTTCGCTCTTGGCAGTTGACGTTTAACCCAATTTCTGATATCTGCAGATTACACGTGCAGGCAGTGGGGCAGTCCAAAGGCACAGGAGATTTGGTCTGAAAACCAATGATGGGGCCATAGTTGTACGGGTTACTGCCTCCTATCCGAGCGGTGGGCTTCGCCCTAGTTCTGTTAAAATGCCGTGCCGTGCCCTTGGTGGGCTTGGAGGAGGACCTGAAAACAGCCGACGAGGTGGCCGATGCCGTGACAGCAGCTGGCGTCGTCTGGTAGTATCCGTTCGTGCTGCTTGGGGGTGCGGGGCGCACCGTGTCTTCCAGGGGTCTTCGCGGGCAGAGCTCCTGCTTGGACACCTCGTCCAGGTCCCTGCCGTGCAGCCGGAACGGCGTCTCGCACACCACTTCTCCCACCAGGGCCGTGTAGGCGATGCTCTCCAGCCAGGCCTTCAGAGCGATCAGCTCGCAGGAGCAATTCCACTGGTTCTCCTCCAGTTGTAATTCCACCACTTTGTCCATGTGCTCCAGGAGGCCCATGTACGGGAACATTTTCAACCGGTTCCCCCTCAGGTCCAAGTGCGTGAGGGGGACGTTCCGGAAGATATTCGCAGGCAGGGCTGAGAGTAAGTTGTCATTTAAAATCATCACCGTCAGTTGGTGTAGTTTGCTCAAGGCATTGGGCTCTATATTAGTTATGTAGTTATAATCAATCTGAAGGTATTCCAAACTCTCCAGTCCCGCAAAGGTGTCGTCCCGCAGGACCTCGATCTTGTTGTTGTTCATGTGCAACCTTCTTAATCCCTGGAGTCCATTGAAGGCACCCGACTCCACCTCCGAGATGTCATTGTTCCCCAAGTGCAGGATGGTCACCCCGGTGTAGTTGATGAAATCGTTCACTGACAGCTTCTTCAGGAGGTTCCCCGTCAGCAGGAGGTGGTACATGGAGAAGTGCACCGGGCTGATCTCCGTCAGTCTGATGATGCCCCGGTTCTCGCAGCTCACCGTCAGGATCCCCTCCTTCTCCTCGCACGTGCACAGGTTTCGGCAGATCTCCCCATAATTGTCATACATCTCAACCAGCCTCAGAGATGATGCAATCAGAAGGATTATTTTTAGGATCCAGATATGCATTTTTCCTGGGAGAGGATGCCCCAGCTCACTCAAGCGCAGTACCAGTTTGAGGTGTCATCTGGGGGAAGGAAACAAACAAAAAAAAGGACGGGGTCTGTTTTATCGCAGAGCATGTGACAAGATTTTTCACACACAAAGTGACCACTGACACAACGGGAGACAAGCAGATATTAAGGCGATGCACGAGACACACACGCACTGGATGGAGATTTAGCCGGGGCCTGGTGGTGATTGTTCCCTATGCAGATGCAATTTTATCTGCAACGTTTTTGATGCAGCCAGAGAACAAGTGGAGTCGTTCATAACTGCACAAGGAAGCGCTGCTGTATATTCAAGTTGTTAACACAACTACCCGCGGTGGACGGCCACTGCGCATTTTTGATAGCTCGCCTGAATTCCAATTCATCTTGGAAGGGAGGAAGGAAAGAAAAAAAAAAAAAAAAAAAAAAAAAACTCCGCCATCCTCCGTATGCAGACTGATCATTTCGATCGCTTACTTATTTATGGGAATGCAGCCTCGGAAATCAGGAATCGAGGCTTTTGAAGCAGCGTCGTCGCTTTGTGCGATAGATGATGTACCATCGGGATTTCTTCCATACGACTAAACACCCCCCCCCCCCCTCTCCGCTTCTCTCCCGCCCCCTCCTCCTGCTCTTCCCCAAAAAAAAACTAACATCAAAATCTCAAGGATGAACTCCTGCCTCCTAAACCATGAAGATTAGACACTCACCCCGCAAACCCGACGACTTGGCAACAGTGGGCAAACTGTCGGATCCCTTCTCTCCACCTCCGTCCAAACAACATCAGGACCGGGGGATTTATTCCCTTGCTATATGATTAAAACGATCCATGGCGTGTGTATGAGTGCGAACGAGAGAGAGAGAGAGAGTCAGCTCTCAATGTGAGAGCAGCTGTAAATGTTCACATGAAAATCCGGCCTGATTTGTTCTCTTTTTTTGTAAATGTGAATTTCAGCGTACGAGGCGACAGTCGCAGCCCTGCTTCTGCCCACGGGCGGAAAAAAAAGAGACGAGAGGAGTTGATCAAAGGCGAATAAGCAAGTGGAGCTGATCACACAGCGGCTTTCTGATCGAAATTGCATTCTGAGGGTAAAAAAATCCCCATAATCAAGTAATATGAAGAGCATCTGCTCCATAGAAGGGTACAGATCTCTCTCTCTCTCCTTCCTTCCTTCTCTCTCCGCCACAGACGCGTGAGCGCGCGTGCTCGTGCTCGCTCGCGCGCGCACACGCACACACACACATACACACACACACACACACACACACACACACACACACACACACACATACACACACACTGGTCTGTGTGCGTCCCTTAAAGAACACAAAAAGCCCACACATCGACCCGCTAAATCTCCAAATAAGCGCATTTTAGCACACGGGTCGCGTCTGCGCCTCGCCGATGCGCACCTCGACAGGGTTCACATTTGATTCAGTCTTTTTTCTGTGAGTTTTTTTCCCCTCATTGCCACATCACCACGTCACTGGGAATAATATAGGCAACTTGAGGGGACCTGTGTCTTTCGCAGGGATTTGGTTTTAGAGTCGCAAGATGCGGGCTGTTTTTGGTGCTTGGAAGGGAAAGAAACTGTGATGGTGAATGGCAGCATTGAACTGCGGGTCTCTATGCGTGTTGTTGCCAGAGCAGCCGCAGACACCTTCGCTTTTACAGCATGTGAAATCCGGATCAACTTCAGCACCGCAAACTGAGGGCGAGAAACAGATTTCAGCACCGCGGACAGCTCCCCGAGACGTGAACGCAGGGGAGGGAGAGACGCGCAATGCAAAGGAAGGGGGAGAAAATATGTCCTCTTACCGTGCGGATCCCGGTGAACGCCAAAGCATCCCGAAAATCACGGCTGAGCCCCGTCTTTTTGCTCCAACCTCAGTGAAAACATGGATCTCACCGTCCGCCCTCCTGGTCGGGAGTCGGGGAGGGGAGGGAATTAAAAAAAATAGAAAAAATAAGAAGAATAAAAGTCAAGTCTCCTCTGTGTTAAGCTCCATAAACCAGAACGCAGCCAGTCTCATTCACGCCGATAATGGGACAGGCAGCTCGGCGAAGCGGGCTCCGTTTTTCTTCCAGCGGCGACTGAAATTAGCAGTGTCATCTCGGAAAAAGAGCCAAAACCAAAGTTCGAGCATGGTCGAGGAGACGGAAACGCGGTAATCCCACATCAGACAGGACTTGCCACATGCATTTTAACTGTGACTTTCATCCATGCGCACTGGCGAAGCGGCGGAGATGAGAGGCACGAATCCCCCTCTTGTCTGCAGCCAGTGGTGCGGCTTGTACCAGTTTATGTATAGATCTGCTCAAGGTCTTTTTTTTTTATTTCAAATGCGTCCAAATGGAGATGGGTGGATAGGTTTCTCCTGATCTCCCCTCGGACGAGACGATCCGATCCTCTTCCCGCAGCCCCGCATCGGTCAGTCCGTCTCCCGTGTATATACACGAGCTTTATCTCCCCACCAACGTTTCAACTAGTGGAACTTGATCTCGGTTGGTGCAAACCAGCGCATACCCCGCAGCCATGGACGCATTATGAAACAATTGCCTCGCAATGACAGTCCAAATAAAACGAAATCGCGTAAATATCCCCTCAATCTCGCCGGTGTCACCGCGCGGAAATGAAAAGCAATTTAATGCGTGCAATACTCTTTAAGGGGGTATGGTAATGTGGATGGAGGTGGGGTGTAGGAACGGGGGGGTGGGTGGGTGGTGGCGAGTGAAGGAGGGAGGGGGAGGGAAAAAGACAGAGGCTGGAAGAAGACCCGTAGAGGGCAGCACAATGATGAGGAAAAAGGCGTCTTGGCAAGCTGGCGTTTTTCAGGCTGCACTTTGGTGGCTTTTGATTCACCAGCAACGACCATTTGATTTGTCACTCACACATTTTTTTTTTCTTTTCCTGTTTGTCTTTTTAGCATTTTTACCTCCCTCCAAGCCGAGCCATCTTATTTCCATGCCTTTGAAAGCTGCGCCTGGACATCTCCTGCTTTTTTTCTCATCAACACAAACGCCACAATTCTGTCTCGCAGGCCTTTGATTATCTTGTTGCAAAGTTGGCAGCAGGCGTATATTGGCCTGATGCTGATTCTGGATTGTCTCATTATTCAGCGTGGAGGAAAAACATTCCTTTCGATGGCCTCTGAATGGCTGTTGGCAGCGCTGGAATCCATTTACCCATCAGACGGTCAATAGACTTTACTTCTCTTGCATTTTTTTTTTACCTCTTGAGCAGTTTCCACATTCCTCATCAGTCACATTCACCCACTGACACATAATCACACACCAAGGCTGACTGCTGCCACACAAAGTGCTTGTTCACTATTGGGACCACTGGTTTGGGGGTCTTCTCGACTCCCCTGTTTACAACCCGGACTTGACTTGTTCCTCCTCCTTCACTGGACCGAGGCTTCACATCTCACCGCTGCAGCTGCAGGTTTAGTTTTGACCTTGACCCTGTCATTGAGTGGAAAAGGGCTTTTAAAGGGATCAGCGGGGTCAAACAAACACGGCATTCTTTACAAGCGCCTCTGAAAATGAGGATTAAGCCTATAGTCCCGCAAAACACAACTTTACCAGAGATCTGCATTGAAAGAAATGAATTTTTCCCGTAGGATTAGGCTTTAATCCAGTTTTGCACCACACACTCTAGCCTGCTAATGCTGCCACGTTGCTGTAAGTGCTCTGTATTTTCTCTAACCAAATCGCAGCTTATTTTGCCCCCCCCTCCTTGTTGAGAGAGCGAATCAAACCAAAGCCAGAGCTGCCCTCTTACCCTCTTGATATGGGACAAGAAACTTTAAAAGCACTCAACTAAAGCCTGAACAGAAAATCGAATTAAATCTAGCGCATGGTGGGCCGCCATGTCCAAAGAGATTTCCCACTTAGTCAGTATTGTGTGGTAATAAGTCAACTCTTATGCTCTCTTTAGCATGTACGGGAGCGACAATAAGCGGATGTGGCATCCACGCCGCTTCTTGGAAATTAGCCGTGAAGATGCATTGAATTATCTTAAAGTCTGTAGCCTCGGTAATCGTATTAAGGGTGGTCTATCCTGTGGGGACGGACCAATCGGTGTCTCTGGGAGCCCGGCTGGGATGTCTCCTCCCTCCCTCTGGAGCAGACTGTGGCCAGCTCTCCCCCCCCGAGAGGCATCGTGGCATCAAAGCGAGGGGTGTAGCTGTCCTAAATCTTTTTTTTGTTGTTGTTGTTGTTGCCTAAATGACTTTGTGTAGTGCTGATGAGAGAGGTAGATACCCTTGATAAAGTAGCGCCTGGGTGAGAGCGGTGCTATGTGTGTTTGTTTTTATGGGACTGAGCTTTGTCGGGCCTGCAGTACAGTCGTCCACTGGAGGCCACATGCATATCCTCCTCACAGAGGCGATTGTACAAGCTATTAACGTCCACCAGCTGCATTAAGCACACGATATTATAATCACATCAGGGACAAATACGCAAGTTAATAAATGCAAAGGAAGTTCACGCTGTGGTGAGTTCCGCGTGTATCTTCTGCTTGAACTCCACTCGAGATATTTCCAGCCTGGCATAAAAGACTTTTTGTTTATTGTATCCAAGGTCGCATGTGGGAGAGTTATGAGACTCTATTAGCACAAATGGGACAGAGTGGTCATTTAACTTGTGTATAATCAATGCTAACTAAGTAAAACTGTGTTTCCTTTACCTTTCAGTGCGCCCTGCATAATGTAAGAAGGGAGTTTCACCTTCAAAGAGCTCAATCACATGTTGGGTACTTTGGTCATGGCAGCACAGGCTTAAAGTAAACAGCAAACACAATCCTCTCAATTCTCTCTCGACTTGTGTAATGAGATGAATCTTAATCAGTCGTTTGTCGCACGAACATACTCTCATTTCAGACATGATGCATAAAGAAAGTAGTGTCATTTGTACGTAAAGTTTCAGTTTATCGAAACATAGCTGAGAGCACAGTTTAGGCTTCTTTGGGCAAAGTTAACAGCAGTTGAAGACAATGTAAAAGTTGTGGTTCGAAAAGTTTCCCCGTCTCAGTCTTCCGATGCTAATGTGGAAATAGTTGCGATGGTAATATCGGGATTCATGGACTCAAATTGTTTCTGATCAAACAAAATGCCTTCCGGTTTGCGAGGCTGTGAGCCAAACACGGTGGGCAGGAAAAAATAATGAAATGCAGCTAAAGGCAAACATCTCACTGGGGACAAGCGATACAACACTGCACCATTGGTTGTCGGCTGTATATTGACAGTGTATTTAGAGCACATCGCGCTGAAATTACACTCAATTTTACAGTTGTGTTTGACGGATGGAGTTCAGCGAGGGGTTTCAGCACGCCGGCTTGTTTCTTGATGTAAATACAAGCAAATAAATGCGCGTTTAGAATAATTTCTTTGACTTTTATGGAGACAACAAATCGTATCACTGTGATGAAATACAGTAGACACTAATCTGACAAACAGCCAGACATTCCCACCAGTTGGAGCTCTAAAATATCTGCGTTGCAGTATCGTTGCAAAGTAAACGGCAGAAAGGAAACCTTCGCCACTTCACCTCTGTTGAGTCATACAATGTGCAGCTGACATCTCGCGGAGGAACACTCTGACTGTCTTCCTTAATGGAAGGTAGATTCATTTTTGTCAGCACAGAGGCTGACATGCATTGTGCTATGATTAACTTGCGAGGGTCTCATCTGGCTTGCGTGTCCAGAGGCCAATTGCTGCTGCTAGCAATTCCCGTCACAACCCTCCGGTAGTTCCTCCCCCACCACCACCACCACCGCCCCCCTGAACAGGTCTCTGGGGGCAGGATTCACTCAAAAGGCTGATAATATGGAATTAAAAACCAATTCTCGCTCGAAGGTAGCATCCGACCGGAGCGTCTGCTGGAGATGCACGCGCAGAAATTGCTTCACATAAACAACTCCGGATGCAGGGTTTTTCTGACCCTCCGTAATGGACTGGAGGCTAATGAGACAAGCGGGGATGGATCGGACGGGGAAGTGAAAGCGTTTTGTTGCTCTGTGCTGGTGTCACTCCACCAATCATGCTGCTAAATTGATTCAGTCCTTGTGGTGCCACATTTAATGCAGCTCCAATATAAAAGAGAGTACAAGCCCATTAGTTGCTCCTTCATTTTGACAGCTATATTTATTATCAACAAATGTATACTTACACAACGGATCTGTGGCTTTAAAAGAATGACGCAAATACTGTATTACATTAATGAAATAATTAGGATGTTGCGTAAGCCTTTGGCTTTTCAGAGGCTTTGTTGTGTCTGACATTGTGGCAGCTTGTTTGGAATAATCTTAAAGCATAAATGCTTCGTTTTTTTATAGGACAGACAAGGAAATAAAGTTTTGTCGAGGGTTATTAATGCTCAGTGAGGAGAAGAAAGTTTACTTCGACTCACAAGAACACAGACACATTAGAACTTTATTGAACAATAGACAGCTGTATTTTCCTTGTATTTTCTCTCTCATAATAACTCAACTGTTTTCAATCAGCCAGAAAATATTTTTTACATTAACATTTAATGCATGACAGAAATACATCTATTTCATGAAGCAGAATGTGTTTTCATTGGGGAGTCAAAATAATTCAACACTTTTGAGTTGATTGTTTTTTCCTATGACTCAACCTTAAACGTCATGATTGTTCAGTGAAAGAGTACCAATATGTATTTTATACAAAGTTGTATCTTTGAAGTTTTTGGGTGAATTCTGACAACAGCGTCGGCAGCGCGGCCCGTAGCCTTTCCACCCACCTATTTACCTCTGTGACGTCCAAACAGGGTGTCTTTTTTTCATTTTCACACGTCTCCTTTCTTGTCAAAACGGGATGCCTACATTACCCAAAATGCAACCTGACAGCTGACATTTTGGGCCCAGACAGGGGTGGGAGGAGTTTTACCAGCCTGGAGCGACCGTCGGAGGTCTGCCGGGGTCGCTCGGCTCGAACTTTTCTTTCAACTCCCAAACTTTTAATCCCCCAGCGGCAACCGACGCTAACTGACGGGTCAACAGGGAAGCTTCGAAAGCAAATTGAAGGGAAAGCGAGACCCTCGAAAAACTATCATGCTGAAGCTAATTTGGTCTTAAAAAACAGGATATAGGCCTCGGGATTAAGCTCAACTAACTCACACACACACGTTGCTCTTCGTTCATCTTTATTCCTTTCCTGGTTTTGTAAGAAGTAAGAAATCTCACTTGTGCATCAATTTCATACTGACGTCTGATAGTCGCTTCGTCCCCCCCCTCCTCTTTTTTCCTGCGATGCTACCTGTCGTTGCCACAGTCTCTAATCAAAGGCGGTGGAGCTAAAGCCTGAGCATTCATCACAGCTCCGGATGATGTAGAGCTCTGGTGTGATTTCCCACCAAAGAGCAGCAGCACAGCTGCTCTGACAGCCATGATTGATGGTCAAAGCGGCGCAGGAGGGGGGCTGGGGGGTGGGGGGGGGGTGGGGGGTTGCACAGGGAGCCTTCCCTTTGTTTTTGCTCCTCCATCCCCGTGACTTGGCTCCTGCCGGTTGCGAGCGGAGCGATTCGAAAATGTTGAATCGGTAACATGCAAACTTTAACCAGCGGCTTTAATGAAATGAGCTGCTGACAAGGCGATAAGTGCATCCTCACTGTATCGGGGAAGTGGATGGGATTGACTTATTAGCTCCCTGGCGCGGAGGAACAAAGGCGGTGAACCATAACCGAGTCTCGCCCATTCGTTTGGCTGCAGTCAGCAAGCGTGGAGGCTTTTAAGGTTATGAGCACACTTCAGGCTTTTGTGCACAAACTCTGCAAGCGTCGGTCCCACTAACTGTCGTGTCAATTAATCATTCTGTCCGAAAATTAGTCATTAGCAAGCGAAAACCCACGTCAGTGCTTTTTGGACGCTCAGATCATTATTTAGCGCGCCCTGGTGGGACGGATACAGTGATCACCATCAGTGCTTACATTTCCTGTCTCGGAATATCCCGTTAATGCTAAAACATTGATTGTGCAGCGCTCTCCTGCCTGAAAACATCACTAGAAGGTCGTCTAATGATTGGACCCTGTGCAAACTGCTACACCTCTATGTACAGCACTCAATAGACCCGATTTCAATCATGTGTCCAACCCGATAACTCCATTTGTCGCCACTCGCTTCAGACGTCAGACGTAACCTGCTCTGTTTAGGTTTATTTTTCTTTCGGGGTAGAAAACCAGGGCACGGACGCTCCTAATCAGCAAAAATCTCTGCTTTCTTTGATATGCAGTTTTGTACATGTTGCACAAAGTAGGAGAGCAGAAGAGCAGAGTGAAAGAAAATCCCTGAGGGGAGAATAACGGAGAGCTTAACTGAGTGTGTTACCAAAAATATAGCTTTTGTAATCATTGGTGTTCCCCTTGTTTGATGTGATGTGTCACATCACGGTATCTGTACATGAGGAGTGTGTGATTTCAGAGTTGCAGATCAAAGACGAGGAGTTTCTGCCATTTCCTGAAGTTAAAAGTCTCCACCAGAAGTCAGAAGTAACGCAGATTCGCTCCATCACAACATGGCTGGTTTCTACTGCAGCACTCACATTCACTGTTCATCTACTCGCCATCCCATAACTGCACATCCTCCTCAATCAGCCCACAAGGGCAAAGCTCCATTTTTGGGTTTGAAGACACTCCCTCGAAAATCTAAAACGAGCGCGCGGCAACATCCGACTCGTGGGAGCCCCCTCGGGGCGCGAAACAACAGGTGAGGGAGAGAATTGGGTGCGACGTCACATGTGGATCTATACAAACTGGCAGGCTCTATTTTTAACCCCGCTCGGCTAACGAGCAATAACAGCAAGCGTGCACGTCATTTTTTTTCTTGCACCAGCACGCCCTCGAATAGTTTGCTTTTCGTTCGCGTCGCAAACAACTCGACTTTCTAAAACCACTTCAGCTCAGCAATGCGTTTTTTTTTTTTCTTTTCTGTTGGGTAATCCATGTTTTTCCAACTCGCAGGTAATCATTTTCGACTGCACTATCTTCCATTTCAAATTAAAAATCACCGCCGGATTTTAATCTGTGAGTGAACATGCGGCGCGATGGGGTGGGGGGGGGGGAGGCGAGACTTTGCCAAGCCAATTAGGCAGGCAATAATGGATCCGCAAGTCACTAGAGGAACCATTTGCCCTCTATTTAAATAGTCAAGATAATTACAGTATATCCAAAAAATCACGAATGAGTATATCAGCGTGTACAAATCAATTCGACGTGACTTCTTTTTTTTTTTCGCTTTTGTGCGTCTCCAATCAGAAGTCAGCCGAGGTGACACTGCTGTCTTTTGGTTTCTGGCACTCTCTGCCTCAACATGTCAGCGCCCTTTATGCGGCAGTCACTTTCCTCTAATAGGAAAGGGAGCACAAAAGAAGCTGCAGTGCTCCGACAACCCCCCCCCAAAACAGTATTTTCCAACAATTAGCTTTCATTTAAAGCAACAGCTTGACTTCGACTATAAAAGCGTCTCTCTTTAATCTACGGAGGCCTCAGGTGCGGAGCCGGTTTCCCCCCCTCCTCTCCGATGATTTCCATCGCGTCGCTGCCATAAGATCCCGCTCCTGTGCTCCCTGCGCCTCCATTCTGCCTCGCTTTTCCACCCCGCGCGCTGGCTTCGCCGACCGCAGTCACAGGTTGAAAGATTGTGCAGCGGCTGGGCAGGGCCTGACAGTCTGGGCACTGGATCAGTCAGTGGATTTGGGGGCTGGCGGCTGGTGGCTAAAGCTATCCCCCTAGGTGCACTGACAGAGCAACTTGCTTCACACTGGAACCAAGCTAATACTTCTGTGTGTGTGCGTGTTTGTGTGTGTTTGTGTGCGCGGGCCTGTCTGTGTATGGAATCAGGATTTGTCTTGCCCCTGGTAGACTCCCTGATGGCCGAGATGAAAAGCACAAATGACACGAGGACTCCCGTGGCCTAGAAAAAGACATTTCAGACACAGGCACTTCTGCAGTGGCTTGCGAACAATTAATGTGCCTCTTGGTCTGTTGGTCTGCAGTGTTTGTGCGTCATTTTTTGCTCCGCTGAGTCTTTGTATTCGCCTGTCCTCGCCGTGTCATTGAAACCAAATAAGAGCGATGCCCGTTCGGCCAAAACCATAAACAGAGAACGAATGAAAAATATGCGTGAAAATACTGAAACACTGGTGTTTTCAGCGCTGTCCACAGTTGCAGATTTTCTGCACAGACCTCAGAAACATGCATGCAAATAGCAGGAGCCTTCGGAAAAAAAACATACGTCAACACACTTGTGTCTGTGTTGGCTGTCAGTGTACGTGCCCACATGAATTCCAGTCAACAACCGGGTCAATAAACGGGCATACATGGAGGATGACTCAGTGCTCCAGTCGTGGCCTTGCTGTAAGTGAAATCCACAGTCTGTGTACTTCTACTACATTGCTACAGAAAAACCCCACCACAAATCTAAATTTGTGTACTCCTGCAGCTTTTCACTTGTACTGAATCAAGAACCTGAATCTGCCAGATATTTAAAAAAAAACACATATATTTTTCAAAAGGCGGCTCCCTCTATTCGGCTCATATTCATAGAAATCCCAGACACATTATTCGACAAACAGGATGAATAATTAATACAGCTTTGTCAAAATATATATAGCGGAGCTTCCCCCAGATATTCTTCAGCAAACAACGACTTATATTTAGCCTGGTGGGATCAGTGGTGAGGCTTGTTGCCGTGTTTTTAATGTGTATGTGTGGCTCATGTTGATTGTGAGATGATCATCAAACCCCCCCTCTTTTTTCTACCCCCCCAGAGAGCCCATTAGCATAACATTTCCTCTTCCCTCTCCCTCCACAGTCTCACTCGCCTGTCATAGACTGAGAAAAAAAAGGGGAGTAATGCGTCTCATAAGTCGGCGGCGGCTTCAATCATCCAGGAGGAAGATCTGGAGGGAGACCGCGGTTCATGTTGTGCGTTTGAATGTCATGTTATTTGACATGTGGAGAGGAAACAGAGCAGGAGAGCATGTGTGTGTGTGTGTGTGAGAGAGAGGGAGAGGAGGAAGAACTCGGGGAGACCCCTCTGACACTTCCAAACAATGCTGACAAAAACGGCTGCATTATTTATTGCAGTGAGACTGCAGAAACCTTACTTGACGCAAAGAGAAATGTGTCACAAAGGAAGTCTTCTATTTTTTTTTTTCTCTCGTGCATTTAAAATATTAAAAGACATCCGTGTTAAGGTCAAATAAAAACCGCGGCTTGCTGCAGCGCAGAAAAACAAACTTTCTCTGTGATGCATTTGCACATATTAAATACAGTCAATGGAAACAGAAGATGCGATTATTCCACCGCAGATTTGCATGTAAAACCGAGTGTTTGTGGAGTAACGGTGAATATTTCAGCCATGCAGAGTGTCGGGCCATGTGATGGAGGTGCCTGCTGTTGTGATGCAACATGTGCATCAGCCCAAATGTGTTTTCTGCGGAGCTTTTGATCACGTCAACGTCACGCGAGCTGTTTTCTCCCCGACTCTTCTCCCCGTGAAATCTCAGAGGTGCAGCCAGCAGCGTCTTGTTAGATCCCATCGCTGAACTCGCGCAGGATGCTGGGAGCATGGCCGCGAGCTCCAGATCCGTCAGTGACCCGGGAACTGCCCGCATGACAGGATTACAAGAAAATTCCAGCAAATAAAGAACGAAGTAAAATAGTCCAAAGTGAAATACGTGATCAAAAAGGATATCTGTAATTTGAAAACGATTAAAGCACCTTTTCAGGCTGTTAAATTCCCTTGATTAGGACTCGTCTATTGGATGGTGAATTAAAACCATCCATGAACCAAACCAGTAGACTTAAAGACACGACTGATGATGAGTCTCTCTTTCATGGTTTCACAGAAACCGGTCGAGACTTTCTCCTGCTAAAATTCGGAGCATCTTGCTCATTAAGAAGTTTGGGGTCCTGCTGAATCCTGCGGCTTTCCTCCTGCCCTTCGTGTTCCACTGGAAACAGAAAGCAACAATGAGATGAATTAGTAAAATCCAACCCAGTGAATGCACATTATATGTCCACCGGGGGTAAAACACTGTCTTGGACACACTATAGACAAAGTATGTCGCTTTCGGTCCCCGTTGACAGGACACAATCACACCAGAGCAGCTGTTTATTCTGGAAAGCTCGGTGGGGGGACGGTGGGGGGGGGGCTGTCATGCTGTTCCAAGAACCAGGAGCCCGTTTGACTATTTGATGTCGCACACAATGCGTGTTTCACACAAAGAGACGACGGGGAAAAATACAATGACCCCGGGTTCACCGTTTGGCAACCGGGGGGGCGAATTGCACTTCTGAAAGAGTAACGGGGGAAGTCACGGGGTGAGCAGAAAGCGCGGAAATGGCACGACGGGGGAAACAACGCCGGCAACAGCCTGTGTACGTGAAAGTCTTTGCAGGGCTGTTAAACGTTCAGCATTGTGCTGATCAATTTTCTTGGAGAAAGCCTCTTGAAATTACTGACTTTGACCTAACACACAAAAAAATAAAAGGTTATTTGTTGAATTGTTTCCAGCTGAATATTTCGAGACATCAAAGATACATGTAAAAACAGATCCACCGCGTGGCCTCGTCGAGTTTTTATGTCGGTGGAACATGTCAGAAATGACACGACACCGACGGTTTCTGTTTTGGGAGACGTCCGGATGGCGCTCGTGTCAAAGCTCGGAGTTGGAACGACCCGAACTGGGTCACTGTGACACTGAGGCGGTGCTTCGTCGGAGGGTCCTTCCTGTTTCCTCAAGCGAAGGAAGAAAACCAGTTCGATCTTTTCTCGTCGCGACTCACGGGTCAAAGCGACGCTACGTTTCTTGCCTTCCAGCAACTAAATCGGCACCAAGACGATCGAGCGTCTTCCTTTTTCTTCTGTCAGAATAAAAAATATGAACTTGAGTCCCACCTGTTTGAACTGGTGACATCAGCCCTCCCCCCCTCACTCGAGTGTCCATTTTTTAACCTCCCCCGCAGGCCACCGCTGTCGCCCACCTGAGTTACTGCAGACGAAGAGAAAGAATTTGAATAGAAGGAACGGAAGGAAATTGTTCGGTGCTTCGAATTCCTAATTGAAATCGAAAAAGCGGGGGGTGTGGGGGGGTGGTGGGGGTGGGAACGTGAGTGCTGACGGTCTCTATCACTGCCGTGGAATAAAGAGGGGTTAAAGAGAGAGTAAGAAGAGGCGGAGTGAAGGTGTTTCTTCCTCCCAAAGGTAATTACATATTGATCCGAGTCATGGAGGATCTAAACGGTGACGCTGCGTTTAGTTTTATCTCAAAAGGAGGCATGTCGGCTTGGATTCATTTATTTAGTTTGTTCTCGCTTCGGCCCCCTCCTTGAAT
The DNA here is from genome assembly GCA_032274725.1 of Malacoctenus triangulatus. Lineage (NCBI taxonomy): Eukaryota > Metazoa > Chordata > Actinopteri > Blenniiformes > Labrisomidae > Malacoctenus > Malacoctenus triangulatus. The sequence continues at coordinate 2,990,200 of JAUESE010000063.1, forward strand.
TTACAGTGGCCGACAGAGAGGGGGGGGCAGTGATTTTCAGCTAATTACATTTTCAGGGCACCGTCCTTCTTTTGTCTCTGTTGTTCTGGACTTTACACTCACTTGATAATTAAATGCTGGCGTGTTGCAGCTCTAGCGTTTGCAGGTTACTTTAACCCCCCCCCCCATATTCCGCCTCTCACTCCCCCCCGCCCCCCACCCCCACCTCACCTGACTCCACCCCTGATGAATCCAAAGTGCTCCTTTGGCATTTCCGAGGCCTTGATGAAGGATTCAAACATTTTGTCAGAAAGGTTTTCGAACCAAAAACGCCTGTTTTTCGAAGGATTTTTTGGGTGATTGTTTATTAACACAGTGTTTTAACACCAGCGAGTCCCAAGGCCAGCGGCGTTTCAGTGGGATAGTGCACTTTAGAGGCTTTAACAGCAGGAGAAACATTAAGATTGTTAAGCATTCCTGTCATGAATGAGACGTTGCGGCTCGGTGTTTTTGTTCCAGGAGCCGCTGACAGATTTCATTCAGTCATATCAGCCGAGGACGAGGCAGACAGAATGAAAGGCACTTCTTCTCCCCCCAAATTCAGATAGTCTCTCTCTTTTTTTTTGAGTCCCACCAACAAAGCGTGCTCTGCTTGACCCTCGGTTATTGTAAAAATTTCAATTGGATGTTTTATCTCGTACGCAACACTCTCCAGGGTCTGGTTCGCAGTCTGCACACACGCCTGACTCACTTTCCACTGAGCCGACTGAGGTTTTGCATCACAAAGTTGCGGCGCACAGATAAGCAGACGAGTGTGTGTGTGTTCCTGCAAACCCGGGTGTTGTGTTGACAGAGAAACGTATACAAACCACCAGGAGGACTTGGAAAAGCACAATTCCTGGATAAAAGTGGTGGAATCCAATGTATTTCACATGATACTGAGAACAAATGTCATCATTAAGCGCCTCCAAAAAAAGTAGGCGGAGACAGTTTTGTGCTTGTTGCTATGGATGACATCATCTCTTCTGGATAGTGACGGCTGCAAAACAACCAGAGCAATAAACTTGTCCTGTTTGCAAATCTGACTGTTCAAAGACAACAAAAGTGCCAAAACATAAAAGATAATCAACAGATGTACTTTGATCAATCTTTTACTTTTATATTAATACTGCTGCTCTATTTGTAAATGCACAGTTTGGTTTATTTTCTTCAGAAATATCAGTACTGATCAACAGCTGAAATGAGTGCACTTATATTGATATTTGTTGTTTGTTTTTGGTGTTTATTTCTCCATCTCACGCGTCCTGCTGCCCCCTTCTGTCCTCCTGTGTGCTGCTCTCAGTGCAGCCTCCTAATTGTTTCCACCTGTGCCTCCTTCTGTCCTCAGCCTGCTGTCTGCTCACTGTCTCTCTGCTGACAGCTGTCTGTCCGGTCCGGCTCTCCCCTGCGACTCCAGTAACTTCAGACCAGGTCAGTAATGCAGAGCTTCCAGTGTGCTTTACTGCTTTTGCTGTGTGTCTAATATGGAGGCTCAAAAAAAAGAGCTTCAAGCAACCTCAAAATCATACATTTCTTCTGGTGTAGTTTCAGGCACGGCTTCTGGTTTACATTAGTGTCAGCTTAGTAATTCAGTTTGGGGTTTGATCACTTCCTATGAAAGTGATATCAGTCAAAGTGACTGTGATTTCACATACACTTCCAGTTTCTCCCTGATCCTCCAACCTCAAAGCGTGGAGCTTTGGAAGCTCCTCAGAGGCTCCCCGTGATGCTCTCCAGCTAACTTCTGCGCTGACTTCGCTCCGTTTCACATATCACACCTTATCTTCCGGCTGCTTTTGCCAAGAGGTAAGCCCCCCCCTTTTTTTTTTTTCTGCCTCTTTTTTGCCAGCACTCAGTATCATCCCCTTTCTCTTTTGCTCCAGTACTCCCAGACTTTGTTCTGAGACCGGATTTATTTTGTTTCTCATATCAGTCTGCCCTCTGTGTCCTGCTCTCTTCCTTGTCTTTGACTTCCAGAGCGTGAGCAACGTTTCTCTCTCGTTGGAGTGAAATAAAACACTGCATAGCCAGTTTCAGTTGGATTTCTGCCTTTTTGTGCCACAGTTTTGACTGTAAATTAAATCAAATTATGCCCTTGATTGATTGATCTGCAAGCAAAACACACTCTTTTCCTGACATGTTTAAAATCTGTAATGCACCTTGTGTAACTTTGTCTAAACTGCAGCAGTGTGTGTGTTATATTTGGACGTGTCTATGAAAACATTAGTGATGTTGTCGGGTCACTCGTGCTCTTAGTGGACTGCACTCCTGCATGTCCTCACTGTGTTCCTGCGCCACACCTGAATCTAATCAGCCTCGTCATGCAGCTCTGCTGAAAGCCCGCTAACGAGCTGCTTATTACGATCAGGTGTGCTGAGGCTGGGCCACGCTGACACCGTGCAGGACCAGACACCTCCACCTGCTGGAGACACGCACTCTCTTAAGAATGGCATCTTATTGTGCGAGAGTGGAGTTGTTCGGAGTCGACCGTGGTCTAATGCATCTTCGCATCTTCACCCTCTAATTGTGGCACGAGGACCAGATGCAGCGTCTTGGCCGGGGCGTTGCAGGAAAAAGCTAATCAAAAGCACTTTTCATTACTTTGCAAGTCGAGGCTAAGTGATGAGTAAAAGGCAAACAATCACGCCAAACAACATGTCAAAAGCATCTTGTTTGGACTGATTTGTTTTGAAATTGGCAGCATTAGCATTGCACCCCCACTCTGGATGGCTTGTTAATCCTCCCGGTGAAAAGCGGCCGTCCTAAATTGACCACAGACACGTAATGGCAGTCGTTCCCTTTGACTCGGCGCTGCGGCCGCCCACCAGGGCGCAGCAGCTCCATCGCACATATGAAAGGAAGAGACGAGACTTCCCGAGCTGCCGTGTACGTGAACATCCTCCCGGCCCTGCCGTAATCGCCAGATTTGATATAAATGTCAGTGCAACCTCAGAGGTGTCAGGGTTTTGTCGAAGCACTTTGTGTTTGCCGCACAAAAGCGACGTAGGAGGAAGCTTCTTCCTCGGAGACTGAATTATAGCACAATTGAGCAACTGTTCAGAAGTGCCATAATTCAGCCTTTGAGGACAAAGATGACACCCTTTTTAGAAGTTAGAGTGACATGTTTCATAATAAGTGGCACCTCTCTCTGAGTTTCAGAGACACTGACTGAGGTACCGTTCTTAAAAGTGAGTGGAAAAGGGTCCCGGCGCCGACGCAGTGATCCCGTGTCATGAACATATGTCGTCTCTTGTAAAAGATTCAAGAAATCAATAGTTTTTAGTCAGATAGAAAGGGCTGAACATCGTTGCTGTGATCTCTTTAAAGCAGGAATTGGCCTATCGGTTTGCTGCACACTCAGCAGGAGCAGCCCTCTCACCCCCTCTGCACAGATGCATAAGAAAAAAGAGTCAAGTAAGCCCTCTTTGAGCCAGAATGGGCCCATTGGGCAGGGAAAGGGGGAGGCTTTCTATTGTCTCTGTATCATGAGCCAGTTGGGCATGCCAGGGAAGGACCTGCAAGGCCGGATAAGACCTCGGTGAGGGCGGCGAGGAAGTTATAGGGCCTTCTGACAGATTCACGACATAATGGCGCGCCTGGCTGTGTTGCCAGTGCGCTCGCAGCCATGAAAAGGTTAAGAGTGTTTCCGAGATGATGTGCCATTTGGGAACGCTGAGGGGAGACGGCGCTGAATTCGCCTCCTCCGGCCAGGCCGGCCTTCCAGACGCCGCTTGGAGATCTACGCCTCGCGCTTGGTCTCCGCTCACTTGCGTGACCTTCCTGCGGCTCCGCCCGATGGATGAGAACAAAGGTGGTGCGTGATATATTCCGATACATCACATTACAACTGAACCTCTTCAGTATATTAACAAAAGCCGTAAAATATGTGCAACTTTTTACGCAAATATAATCATTCATCAAGATAAAGAGGAAGGATGATTTCCAGCTCGACTTGACTCGACTCCACTTGGCTCAAGTCATTTGCCATGATGATTTTTTAATATGGAGGCTCATGTGGGGGCGCTGGAGATCCTGAGCTTGGCTGGACAATGCTCCAATGCTCTTATTTTGAAGGCTACTGCTTCTGTACGTTGGTGAGAGTCGTTGTTTCCACCAGGGTTTGGCTTCACTGTGATGTTTTGGCAAATCAAAGCTCGAATAGGAGTCCTCGGGCACTTTCAGGGGGGATTCGCGGGGGGCTACCAAGGGTCAAACGCTCTGTAGTTTACTTCTGATTGAGTTTATTTGGCCTTTAAAGCACATTATCCTTCCCCGTCCACTTTCATGTCCCTCTGCATATCTGGAGGTTATATTTGACACTGTTCATCATGGCAGATGTCCAGATCTGAGCATCCCATATGGAAAAAAAAAAAAAAAACATGCAGCACCAATGAGGATCGTGGCTGATGAGATTCCCAGCAGGCCTCTCATCTCGCTGTGACCTCCCACCCCGAGCTCCGTCTTAACTCCACGCTTAAGCCGCATACCAACAAATATAAATGTGGCTCCCTGGTGTGACAAAATCGGCCTCCGTGCAGTCATCCAGAGGGGAATACCCCCCCGGCCAAGTGAGACATGTATGTTCGCAAACACCCGCAGAAGACCACCCTGGTACACACAGATAAGGCCGGAGAAGAAATGATGTGAAGTAATGGGCATGAGGAGTCCTAATCCCTCCCAAACGTTCGACGCGATGCTATAAAATTTCCCTCCAATATCCTGTCAAGATCCTCAAATGCAGTTAATTATGCCCACTGTGAAACACTGATTCACTTTAAATCCTTCATGTTCTCGGTTTGGCTCTCACAAGCTGACCAGAGAGAGAGAGAGAGAGAGAGAGAGAGAGAGAGAGAGAGAGAGAGAAAAAGATATTACTCTGCAAGTCTTGCATACAGCCCGAATCTGTCAAGAAAGGTTTGATAAGGGGCCTCCTTGTGTTTTCTCTCTCTCTCTCTCTCTCTCTCTCTCTCTCTCTCTCTCTCTCTCTCTCTTGTCTTTCTCCACACCAGCCCTTGTCTGCGGAGGGCTCTAAAATAAGAAATCCCTTTTCGCAGATATAATTAATCACTCTGGGAGAACAGGGCGTGTAATTATTTAGGTTACCACAGAACTCTCCCAACCTTCTCCCACCACCACTACCCCCCCCTCTCTACGCTGCAGATGGAAGTTGGGCTTTTAGGAGACACGTAACCAAACCGAACTCGGCAGCTTACGACAAAAAGCATTTAGCTAAGTCTTGATTAGGCCGAAGGACATGCCGGCACAGGAGGTGATAAATACTGGGCTGGCATGGCAGATCTCTGTGTGTTTTTTTAAGTATTCTCAAGAAACATTTGAATTCTGCGGCTTCCTGTTCTTTCAGATCTCTCCGGCAGTCAGATGTTGAGGTGAAGCTTTCATAAAAGTTAACACGGTGGTGATAATGACGATAGCAGTGACAGTCAGAGCGGCTGTCTGTGGCCCAGACAACCTCGTCCTTTCACACCGCAAGGAAAAAAACAACAAAAAAAAAAAGAGTTGTGAAGCGGCGTCTGCGAGATATTTGCCGAGCACAAGCAAAGCGATGAAAGAGGGAGGTGGGATCGCCTTGCCTCCTCCTTTCTCCCGAGCCTCTCTCGCAGGCAATTATACGCCCTCCCCCTCGCTGATAAAGAGTTCAGCATCAGTTCACCAAAAGATTAATATGGCACAATGAACACACCCTTTGGAACAGTCCTGGGCTGCTTCAGAGTTTTGCGCGATTAAAGGGGACCACGGCTGAACCCCCCCACCACCCCCACCACCCCCCCTCCCTCGCTCACTGCAGACAAGTCTCGCGGCCCCCTCGGAAAGTTGCGATTGTGCTGCGTCAGCGGGTTTTCGCACCGAGCGGCCGGGGGAGAGAGAGAGAGGGGGGGGGAGGCGGGCCAGTAATGTGAGCTCTGCCAATTGGATAACACGGGTGTCCAAATGAGAGATGGCAGCGCTTGTCAGGAGGGTGATTGAGCCACACTTTGTAAAAGGGAGGGGAGATTGATAGTGTACTTTGCGCATGCCGGGATGCCCCGACGAGGGAGTATCACAAAGCCTGAGTGTCCAGAGCCCACCGCAGCACTCGCCTCCGGCCACTCTC
>JAUESE010000063.1:2996429-3008003 GCA_032274725.1 Malacoctenus triangulatus
CTGACAACTTTTGGATGATTAAACATGGACCGGGTCAAAATAATCCAGGAGAAGCATTGCTGCTGCTGACAGATGAAGACAACAGGAGGGTTAACCTATGTTCTCGTTGACCTCGGTCAACACAGTGCTGATACACGTTTCCTTACAGTAGGAGTGGAGGAGGCGTAATATAATGATACAGAGCTACACTAATGGATGAAAGGTGCATTTCACATGTATACACAGCAGCTTGAAAACCCACCCGTGTTCTTTTTGTTCGACGCCGATGCTCAGCCAGCGTAATATTTCCCCGCGTCTGCCACCAGAAGTCGGGGGGATCGACAAAGTCATCAGTCCTAATCCTGCGGGAACAGCGATTGTCAAAAAATGTCAGCGCCATCCATTCAAGTCGTTGTCAGGAAAATTCCACTGCGAGCCAAATATGTCAACCTGTGGGTGGGACGAGATAAAAAGTCAGCGCATCAATGCAATTAAGAGTTTCTCCTCTGGGGAGCGCGACAGTTGGCAATCCATCCAGGAGTCGTTGAGACTTTCTTTCTTTCTTTTTTTCACCCTGAATCAAAGGGTGGACCTGACCACTGACTGACAGCCTGATATCGGCCCCCCCTTTTGTGCCAACGTTGTTAGTGCTGCTGAAAAACAAAGCATCTCTCACATCAGAGAACGAGCGAGGATCGAGTAAAAAGTGTCTGTTACTGCGGCGGCGGCGGCGCGGTGATAAATTTCCCACCACGCTGCAGTAAATCTCGCGTTATTGGCGTGAAGGTCGAGGCGGGGAGACATCCGAGCAGTTACTTTCGGAGCGACGCTGACCCGCAGACTTATTTTCTTTATTTGAATGGAAGCCGTTGAGAGCGTTCAAGGCAGAACACGGAGGACTCTGCAGTCCTATCAGTGTGTGGGTGATTTTAATAAATGGCGTGCACGCTGAGGAGCGCTCTTTTGGTGGTATCCTGCTCGCATGTCATGGAAACATGGATGCCAGCCCGTGCACCCCTCTTCTCCCCCTCGCCGCCCCTCCCCCGGCCCATCTTTGTCTTTCATTTCTCTCCCACACACTGTCTGCGAACAGCGCCGACTCTGAAGTGACTAATGCTTTAAAAGTTCCTGTAGCCGGGGGAAAAGGGCTGTCAAGCGAAATTATACGTTGGAACGATCTTTCATCATCTTGAATGTTGTCATTTGCCTTCCCTGTAAATGACACAACTTTGAAATCGAAAGTAAACTGTAACATTAAGGAGAGAATAGGAAAAAAAAAAGAATTATAGCATTGCTGCAATTTAGAGAGGCCTTCGAATGGTTCAGAGCCTTGAAAAGGTTTTGTGATGATGATGTATCAACACAATTCCATTAACTCGATCAAGCAACACTCAGGCAAGGTGTGTTTCTGCTCTTGTGTCATGCACAGCTGATAACGGTCCAATTTTTTTGGGACGTTGCAACAAAGGTCATTTTTCAGTGGATATAATAGCACAATACGAAGTTGTTCTGCTTGTCGGATGAATGTGACGCTCCGCTGGTGTGATTTCTGTATTTAAAAGTACTTAGTGACAGGTACATGCGACGTAATGTAACTCTATTTTCGTTCAATTTACTCCACGGATACTTTCTGTGCAGAGAGAGGCACTCGAACTTTTTCTAACAAAGATGTAGAGGAAGGCAGGATGGAGCGCAGCAGGTTTGTGAAGTGCCGTGACGCAGGTGACTCACGCTGGGCAACAAAAGGTGGAGGAGCAGACTTGAAAACAGTGGTAATTATGCCAAACTTCAGCTCTGCAAGGACAAAGAAACGCTCGTTTTTCTGATGTAATCTGAGTTATATTATACAAGTTTTAAACTGGAGCCTCGAAGTATCTGCGTCCACGAACTTCGGATGGGCCGGTTTCACTGAAACGATCGATGGGATCTCGTCAAGACGGCGCCGAGCCCGATCCGGTCATAGACTCAGCAGCACGTCCTGAGGCGGTGACATGCTGTAACCAAAGGAGGAGGAGGGAGGGGGGGGGGGGAGGTCAAGGAAAATAATAAGGAGCATCTACATGTAGGACGAGGAAGGAAAGGGCCTTGACTGAGGGCGAACGCATGACAGAGCAAATTCAAATAAAACGGGTGTCACCTTACCAAGGATGAGGGGACGAGGACAAACACAACAACAATATGCTCTATTTTTCTTTGATGGGATCTTGAGTGTGGGAAAGGTTAACCGAAAGCAGAGCGCTCTCCGAAGGGAAGTGCGCATTCAATACCACACGGATGTTATTTTTACAGTCTTGGCCTCGGTCTCTGCAGATTGTTTTACAGGTGAACAGGCAGAGGTTGGAAAGTGAGCTTTAAGGTCATTAGAAAAGTGTGCGCTCGCAGTCGACTCATAAAGTCTTCATCGCTGGAAATGAAACGCGGTGGTTCATGGGTCTCTGGGGAAGAAGCTGCAGCCTGAATATAACATTACAATTACAGATACGCAGAGGAGGGGTTACAGAAACTGATCTATAAGGATCAGTGTTGCTGCTTCATTTCCTTGACTTTGACTCAACTGTTTAAAGGAAACTTCCATAACCCGAAGTCGTTTAATAGAAACGGCTCGAGTTCAAGGAAATCTGAACCAGCCGCCTAAACGTCTCAACTCTGCAATGGAGATTTCTTTTTAAAATAAAAGCACTTCTTCCTCGCTGAATAGTGAATAACTGTCTGGTTGCTATTATCAACTTTTTGGCAAGGCAGGTTTTTAATTCTAAATTAATTTCAAAAGGGCTTAAAACGTCTCACCAAAGCTGTTGGGGATTTTTTTTTTCCTTTTTATCCTTTAAATGACATATTTCTTTCTCTAAAGTTTGTCCCCAACCGGCGATTCGATTAGAACCTGAATAGTTCTGCTCTTTTGTCGGGCCTGTGAATGACTGGCCGGATGCGGCGGTCTAATAAAGAGCGCCAGGCAGGCTGTGTGCGTTTTGGGCAGCCCCAGCCACTGTAACTGACAGGCAACCAAAGACTCTTTGGCAGGTCCACTCACCCATTCACAGCAGCGCTCAGACAGTCGACAGCCTGGGAAACAAAATTGCTGTATTGCTTTCTGATGATAAGAACCGAATCACATCAGGCGGCACAGAAAAGGCTGATTATGCTGCGTTTTTTTCTTTTTTTTTTTCCAGCTCCTTGGTATAATTTTCTTCCTATACATTTTCTTTTGATGTGTTCTGTGAGTTTTCAAGGATATAAAGGGTCTATGTAGTGATAGAAGGCGAACGGAGGTTCATCAAGGGCACTTTGTGTCCTTTCCTGATTTCATGCTCCAACTCTCGTCTCACTCTAGTTCCTCAAAAAAAAAAAGGTCCTCATTTATAGACGGTTACAAAATGTTCCCACCATCTATTAATTGCGAGGTCAATTCATCCTCAGAAAGACACTGAAAGGAAACTGCAAGAGCAATAGGAGCATTTGTGGTGGAAAAAGAGCGCAGACAGGAAACAGTGTTGGTGGGATTCGATTGAATTATTCCATTTCCAGGAGAAATAAAAAAGGAGGGTGAGCAGAAGAAAATTCATCGCCTCCCTCCAATTCTCTGTACACAGTGGCGGGCTTTGTCATTCATGTAATCTCTCACTCACACCCACCACTACTGTAATGCTCCCCCTGATTATGGCGTCTCCGTTCTAACGGAATACTAATCGAGCAAGTAAATGGTAACACGGTACTCTGAGCGAAGTTCAGGACCCCCAGCTAATTTGGTGTAGCATCCGAGTGGAACAGATTTTAATGGATCTCAAGTACGACGTCTCGTACGCGGAATCGAAGCCGACGTGTCAGCGGTAGGACCCAGTGTGTACATGTGTGTCAAGGTTGGAAATATACATCGGGGACTATTTCCCGGAAACAACACTGAGCGAGAGGCCGTTCACGACGTGTACAAGATTTCTTCAAACCGCTCTCGTGTCTCCGAGATGTGCCGTAAAGTGGCCCACATTTCTCCCCGAGATTATGATTAATGGCTTTATGATGACTTAATTACCTCAAGGTATAATGACCGACGCCGTGATGGCATAAGAGCTCGCCGGCTCATGCGTATCCATTAAATTTTATACCAGGCGCAGAACAGCTTAATTGCACATGGACTCCGACCAATGTTTGATTGAGTCCTTTGGCGTCATGTGTCAAAAAACTGTGTTCAGTTTAGTGGTGGAACGTTGCTGCACAAGCACCGATTCTCGCCCCCCCCCCCCCCCCGACGACAACTAAAACCAACAACACATTTTCTGATTCTTTTTCCTCGTTTTGTTTCCTTCTCGGTTGTCACTCAAGACATCTGATCTCGGCGCGATCCGCGTGGCGTCTTCCTCGTGGAGCGCCATTCGGCGCCGCGTAACTGTCGAGTGATTAATTGTTTTTGACAGCACATTCAAAAGGTCTCCAGCAATCTGCGAAGCAATCCCCCCGTCGGTTAATTTGCAACTGTGGGGTTATTCATGGATACTGTTTGACATTTGATTCTCATATTCATCACCTCGCCGTCACCTTGATATAATGAAAGTTCTTTTTAACGTCGGTGGGTGTCACCCGCGCCCCCTCTGGATGGGGCCCCCAAAGGTTGGCCGTGCTGGTATCCAAATGCCACTCCAGCGAAGGCAATTTTTTGGGTGGTTGAGCGAAGGGGAATGCAGAAGAGAGAGGATATTAAATCACCATTTTATCTGAGGAAGATCTCCGAATATGAGGTGTTACCCACTCATTGGGGAGAAAGCTTGCCACCAGCAATAAAAAGAGGAGCAGCATTCTCCTAAGCCTTTGTAGGACTGTGGAGGCGCTGAGCCCTAAATCAGCAGCCAAAACATGCACGGAATCTCAGGGAGAGAGCTGGGAATACACAACTTTAAGGGGAATCAGGAAGTTGCGCGGCCTTATTTTTAGCCTTTCAATTTCGTGACTTTACCCTTTTTTTTATTTTTATTCACTGGCTGACAGGACCCCGGTTCGGCAGAAAAAAGAGCGTCTGTGAGGAAACCTTAGGAGACAGTACCTTGAGAGAAAATCTTTAGGGAATAAAATGATGATACATTTCGTGTTCATTTAGCTGAGTCATACATAAGTGGTTATTTATACAAGCCAGAGCACTCTAACTAGGGGAACTTCAAACGCAGGCAGAGTCATAGAGACCTTAGATCAGTTAGTAACAGCGTGTCAGGGAGATGTAAATTCACAGGTTTATTACCAGCTTTAGCCCGGGAGCGCCTCTTGCCAGAGTCGTAAAATCTGCCTTGGTGGCAGCGGCTTTCTCATGGGGACGATAAAGACTTAGCTGCGAGGAGCTAACAGAGGTAGCCAACTGGATAAAACAGAAAGGAACAGCTTCTCGCCATTTCTGGCAGGCAGACGATGCGTGATTAATGTCACCTACGCGATTTAGGCTTCCCGAACGACGGCGAAGCATGAACTTAAAAAATGACGACACAGTTGCTCGATGTTCACCTCCGCTTTCGAACAAAATGCACGTAATTACTCAAGTTTCCCAGACGCTGCCTATCAGCGGTGGGCAGAGACGCGGCGCTTTTACCAGCAAGACATCCAGGTTGTTTGGGCTCTGATTTCTAGAGAGGCCCCCCCTTAAGCTGCCAGAGATTTGAAAAAGCTCACAGGTGCGATTGTGTTGTGTTTAAGGCTTGCTCCTCACTCGAGCGAGAGGAGACAAAGCGAGTGGCTCTTGGCACAGGCGCCCCTTCCCCGCTCAGAGTGCCCTCCAAGGCTTTACCGGTTAGCACATTTCAGGCCCCGCTGTTCCCCACCTGCACTGGCCTCTCTGTGTGACTGAGAACAATGGCTGCCTGGAAAACAGCGCTCCCCCCCCCGTGGGCCGTCGCCGCTTGTCCTTGGCTCCGAGCTGACGGCCACAGACACAATGTCGTCTTTGCATGGCAGCAGATCGGAGGTAGCCGCGGTGATAGCCAGGTCGGAGCAACTGGTGGCCAACTGGTTGATGGGAACACATTATCCACACTCGCCTTTTTGAACTGATCCCATTACCCTGAATCGAGCTGCTGGAGACTGGTTTTTTGTTCGTTTTTGGCTCGTGTAACATTGGAAATGTTGCCTTTGTTGTGGTTTAAAGATGAATTGAACATCCTCGATTATTTTTTCTCACTTTTCAGACAGGAAATTGACTCTTAACCTCACACGTTGAGGCCCACAGACTTAATTTTCGTAACTTATCACTTGACCTCAAAATCTACTCGCTTCCCGTATTAGTTTCCTTGTCCGATGGTGCAATACAAGTGTGAAATATAGTAAATTAACAAAAAAAAATCCCATTCAGAGCAACCGCAGCATCGCAATCTTTCCTCATGCTGGTCCTCGGGGTGTGTGGCGCTACGTCGCCCCAGGGGGCTCGCTCAACATCTCCATCCCAAGGCCTGACTCCCGGCATGGATTCCTGCAACTCTCAGCAATACTGAGCACGTGTGTGTGTGTGTGTGGGTGTGTGAGGGGGGGCTTTTGTGAGGTTTTTTTAGGCTTTGTGAGGTTCTTCTCCTCCGATTTAAGCGAGCCTGTCTCGCCTGCAAATCCATGATGCAAGAGAGTGAGTGACCGGTTGGTGTCAGCAAAACGAGGTCATCTGTATCTATAAAAAGAAATGGAATCGCTGCTATCCGGAAGTCTCACACCTGCTTATCCAACCTACTGTAGAGAGAGAGTCGGTAGCCTGTCCCAGATGTGCTCGTGCCAAGTGTAGGTCACATCTGGACCCTGTTTGGTTGGATGTGCGTGTCTGTTCTCGACGATGGTGGTTTGAATCGTAAAGAGGCTGCAGAACATCAAGACGCTTCCACCGCGACAACTTTTAAAACTTCCCACAACACTTTGTCTGGCGGCTTTGGCAGCCATGTTGACATATTTACTCGTATTTCCCGTCCAAGCTTCACATCATCGCCGAGTCTTTTGTGCAAAGAAGTGGAAAATGAATATGCGATTGCTTTGAAAAGAGTAGCGAGTTCTTATGGAGGCTTTAGAAGCACTTTGTATCATTAGCCAGCATTAGTGTATCTTGGCAGTGTGTGTGTATGTGTGTGTGTGGCTGTGCAAAGAGTTGCCTTCTGCTCCTTTGTGACAATATGACAATCTGCATGATACTCAATCAGGTTGTCTCAACACCCACAAATTTGTTGAGCACAAAGTGTGATGAGACGACGATTCGGCGGTGGATGTCTGGAGGTTGAAATATGAAGATTGTTTAAACTCCTTCAAAACATCTAAAAAAAAACATGATTTATCGCGTCCGAGTGTAAAAACAAAACACCTCCTGAGTGACTTTATAAGATCGTCAACAATTATGACAAGAGAATATGAACCTGACACAAAGAAGCAACATTTCCCCCTTTTTTTAATCATTTCTGTTCAGGTTTTACATCAAGGTGAAAATACACAGTCCATGTCCTCCGGCGACGCTTCTTCTCTGCACCTCCTTTGTGCTTTTTATGGCAAACTTTCCCTGCGCATTTTGGTCCCCTTAAGGTTAGCCGCGAGCAAAATGGCTTCGCTTGATGCTAAGTGTTCTCATTCTGAAAATATACCCCGGTGTTGGCAGGCAAAAGGTAATTTTAGATGCTTTGAAGAGGTGAGAAAAAAAAAGGGGGATGAGTGCAATATTCCAACGCACGAGTCTGCTCAGATGAATTTACAGTTCCTTTTGTACGTTTACCGGTTAGAAAGGTTTATCTGAAGTTCAGCAGTGTGACTGTAACACAGCCAGGCTCTCGTTCGACCGTCCCCGAGCAAAAGAAAAGTCTTTATTATCTCAACCCACTCTGAGCTGTAATCAGAATCCGATCTGAGAAGTTTTTTTTAATCCGAGGTCGAGCTGCACGCGTGAGCTTTGAGTTAAAAAGAACAAAAATAAAACATCTCTTGCACAGATGTGTGTGTTCTCTGCTAAAACACTCCGAGCCAGCACAAACTTCCTCCGAGTCCCAGAATTGGGGCTGTCATCGCCGAGAAATATGGTCAACGGCCGATGTTTAAGAGGTGACGCCGCTTCCGAAGACACAGAACTTATTCTGGGTCGCCGATCAAATCAAGTGCTGCTCTCCAACTGCGATGTTTTATTACTGTTATTATTCGGAGTTGCGCTTTTGCTGAGCACGCTGCTCTGCCTGGGGATGAAGTAGAGCGGCCTTGCGGCTGAACTGTCTTCTGTTCGCCTGCGTTTGTCCGCTCACCAAGTCTCCCGATCGCAGAGGACGCGACGGTTTTACGGGCGCGGACTCGCTGGCGCCGATCGATGGCGAGGATGCACGTTTTTGTGCCGTTTGGACGGCGAAACCCCCCTCGGATGGTCCCGTTTGTTTAACTTGAACCGCGCCGCCGCTTGCCAATTCTAATTGCATCTTGGAGCGTCAATACTCATCCCGACGCCACGTCCCAGTTCGGGGTGCGCCTCGCTCGAGGACTCGATTTTTGGGGCCAATTTCAAAATAATGGCCTCGGCAATGACAAATATAGCCGGTCGGATTTGGATGACGTTGCTGTTGAATTCTTTGTAGCTCCAGATATTTAACCAGTCCATGCCAGCTCATGAATCCTAATGGAGCAACCGATTAGATGAGAAAACTGCCTTAAAATTAATTTCCCTCAAAAAGCGTGAATTTGTGACGATAACACGGCAGACCTGCAGGTTCCAGCCCTCGTTACGACCCTTGTGTTTGATTCTGCGTGTTTGTTCTCACCGTGATTGTCGTGTACTTTCAGCAGCACGATCGTCACCGACGGCGCCGCGACCCCGTCGCGCTGAATGCGCCTCTGATTTGGACTGAATTCGCCGCAGATGATCAAGCACCCTCCATGCTTCACAGGGCGCCGCCAACTTTTTCATGCATGCTCATGAATCTTCACACTTGATTCGAACGTCGTGAACATGCTAAAGTTAATTAGCATCGAGGCCCACTGGAATTTTGGAGCTTTTCAAGCCGCGCTATGCGTGCGTCCCGGAGGTTTTGGCCCCCTCTGTCAAAACTCATCTTGATGAATTATTTCCTACACGCCAGAGGCGGATAGCGTCTTCTCGCCGGGGAGGACTGACAGGCGCTTGATTGAAAGACGTGGAAACAATTACTAATAAATGCAGCGGCTGGTAATGCGAGCGTATGCTGATTATTTGAGTGCTTTGATCGGAAGCTGACGCTCGACGCGCCGTGCAAATGGCAGCGGTTGTGTGCGTCCCCGACGCTGACTGTTTCTGTTGGAGCACAGTTGGGACCACAGATGGAAGGAGCTTTGCCGTGTTTACGTGTCGGTTTCAGTGTTTTTTTGGCGCCCGTATGTGTGAGCCATGAGTAATTCCCCGGGCAAAATTATCCCGGGAATTCCTGGGGTCGAAGCCTCGCATAGAAACTCATCGCTGCAGCACTGGATCCTGTATTTCCAGAACTCCTCCTCCTCCTCCTCCTTCTTCTTTTTCTCCCAAAATAAATCCTTGAGGTAGAGCCTCATTACACTTATACAAAATATCATCACATCGAGTTCAGAACTCGTCAAGTCATTTCAAAATGGATTATTGGCTTCCTATTATCCTTTGCCCTTTAATATCCCCCAGGAAAGTTACATTTCCAAAACAGCTAATTTGTTCAATTTGAAACAATGTCAGTTTAATGTCAAGTTAGTTTCCCTGTTATCACCTATTGGGGTGTTCTTTTTATTTAGGGAGGGAGGGGGCACTTTGTGATTATTTCCCACATGCTAATCAGCGCTGCCCTTCAAGCTGTGTGAGCTGTCTATACACGCATCACCAGTGGCTGACATGTGAAATCGGGGTGACGTTCTTCGAGTTTTACACTGTTTTGGTTTCAGGGTGACCAAACTGAAGGAGCTCAAAGCTTTATCCCAAAAAAATACGGGCAAAAAATTGTAAAAAGTCGTAGTCTTGAATGTGGTGATGTCTGAGTCCTTGAAATTCAGAGCTGTCTCTCTTGCTGCGTCATTGGATCAGGTCACGAGCACTTTGAAGGCGTTTTATCAAAGGAATGTTGCTCAAATGGAGCCTTTGTGTCGGGAAAACCCATTTAGGTCGATCGTCACCTCTCAGGGAAGCGAGCAGGCAAATGAAAGAGTGAATTCTTTCCCTTTGAGATGCTGAGCTGCCTTCCCAACACATACATACATACAACATAAACATGATTAAGAAGAGACGAACGCATCCTTGATCAGTCAGACGGAAGAAAAAAGACTGAGGGAGGATTTTTGTTGTTCAAAAAGTTGTTAGAGGGGAAAATGATCACAGTGTAGTAACGACTGTGGGGACCCAGTTTGGGTCTTTATTTGTTTTATCCTGGTGATACATTATTTGTTTTGATATGTATTTATTTATTGCTTTTCTGTGTCCCCCTCTTATGTTCCTGATGCACATTTCAAAAGAAATTGTTTTACATGTGTTTTTTTGTTTTCCCAAGCATGTTACATCTGAACTTGTGACTTTTTTGTTCCCAAATCTCTTTTAAAATGAGTGAAGTATTGATAAAAATAATATTAAACTTCACAGAAATGTAAAGAATTACAGCTGTTTGTGAGACAACCAGCATCACAACACCAGGACTCCTCATGCCGGCAGCGTGCGGCCTTCACCTCCGACCGCCGCCGCTCACATTTCCCCTTTCCATTAGAGCTCACGCGCTCCCTTTGCCATCGATACACTCTTAACTGAGTAACACGTCCACGCAGACACCGGTGGGCAGGTCAAGCATAAGGTGACCCAGCTAAGCAATAGGATGAAATTACGGCTCTTACACAGCCCTTGGCCCCGTGCCTGGTCAAAGCAATTGTCCCTGACATTGTGCAGTTGTGTGTACTGATGTGTGTCTATATGAGACAGGGGGAAGAGCCGGAGAGGATGAGGAAAAGCGGGACGTCCACCTGCGCTGAATATCAACTAAATGAATTATTTTTCCATGCAGGCGGAGAGAAAAGGGAGCCGGTGAAATGAATCGGAGGAGCCAGCTGTCTTTGTACCCAGTGCACTTCGCTGATGATGTATTCTCCTGTCGCAGAGAGGACGAGATGAGTAAGTGAAACCCTCATTCTTAATGTTGCCCGCAACAACACCGTTTGCAGAGCGGGCGCCGATTTGGAAGGGGAGAAGGTCAAAACACTCCACTTACCTCAGTTAACTACGCTTGGATTAAGTTGGAAGAGCAACAAAGTCATTTTTACTCCGACGGCGAATAAATGCGGGATGATGTTTACATGCTTTTCTAGAATCACTTAAATGCAATTTGGACATTTTGTCAAAGGAAACCTTTTGTCGAGGTGGTGTGCGAATGCAACAGTCTTGTGTGTCACTGTTTTCAGTCTGAATTATTTCTGTTTTCAATCTTTTCTCGAGAAAATAACAATCAATAAATGATGAAAATACAGGAAGAAAAAACATGAGAAAAAAAAATGTTTAGACAGTAAAACTTTGGTTGTGTCAAACTCTCTCTGTAGCAAAAGCAGAGAAGTGAGAGCCGACATCATTTTAATCACGGGATAAATTTAATCGCATGTTGATTATTGTAGTTATTTTCACTCAACAGATGGTTTCGTTTTTATTTCCAGCTGTTG
>JAUESE010000063.1:3032805-3054494 GCA_032274725.1 Malacoctenus triangulatus
TCAGGTGATTGATTTCACCAGGGCCAGAAAAGGGGGCGTGGCAGCCCCAACTCGCCGGTGTTCAATGGACTTTAATAAACAGTTGGGACTTTGTTCCAGTCGCACATGTTTGAAGTAATACGAGGTGAGAGCTGGCGTAACACACCTCCTGCACGGCTGCTAATGAGCTGAAATTAGCGCCTTACATATTTCCCTGTTTTGAATAATGAACATTATATGCAGGAGAGTAATTTACCATCTTGATCTCAACATTTTTCTCATGTTTTATTCAAATACCACCACATACTCCACACACACACACCAGGTCAGGATCGACTGTCAGCGTTAGAGTGCACAGAATTGCTTTACAATACGTCACCCTCAGATATTTGCTTGTTTTTGTTGCCCCGCCCCTTTTTGGATAGTCATTTTGCTCACTGTTGCCTTTCTTATCCAAAATAAAGACTATCTCCAATGATTTGATGCACATTGACTGTTTCATACCTGTATTTTTCATCACACTGCAGCTTAATGCATCCCAAAGTCACGCATAATGACAGAGTTCATTTCTCGGCGCCACTGCACTACTTAATGATTCTCTTCCTCAGGCGGTGGATCATCAGGTGATTTCTGCCTCAATAAAAAAAAAGAGAAGTATAGATTTAAAGCTAAAAGGGAGGAATGACAGAAAAAAGGGACACTTTTTCCTCTTAAAAACTCACAGAGAAATATACGACCTCTTTGTCCTCGACGGGAGCTGCAGCCCTGTGGCAAGCCAATTGTAATTTGCAGCCTGTCTTGAGATAACCAGTTTCTGGCATATGTAAACTCAACAACCTAAAGACCCTAATGAATAAGTTGTTCATCATCTCTCTTAAGTACTAAAAGGCCCCCAGCTATATAAACGGCGTCAGTGGAATCGGCGCGCTCACTCACTCGAGTTTGAAAATTATTTCTGTAAAGTGATTTACTTCTCGTTCCTTTCTCCGGCGAGCGCGAGAGGGTTCTTCAGAGGAATTAGATTCAGCTTAAACGCTGGCTTCTGATGTGGAATTTAAGTAATGAGCGACTCTGTATTCTGAGTGCAGCGCCGCAGCCCCCTGTTTTAAGAGCCCTATAGAGTCGAAAGATTTAAAGTGTGGTGCCACTGCTAATGTTCCTTTTCTCTGTGTTTGACTAAAAAGTATTTACTGTGCGAGCGTCCATCAGGGGCCAGATGGAGACGGTGGCTACAAAACATCAAGTGGTCTCCAGGAGCTGTCCAATTAGACGGCGCCTCGTTCAATATTGCCCACCGGTGCCGCGAGCGAGCACTCAGCCCCGATCTCCACCGGGCCTTTCGAAACAAATCTTCGTCACCCGCACATGTGGTCATCACCGAGGCGAAGCGTCGTTTATTCCATCCCATGAAGATGCGTTAATCTACTGGAGAATCGTTTTCACCTTTCCAGTAATGACTCATGAGATCGTCAAGAAGGCTTGACTAATTGGAGCCAGATAATAGATTCTTATCCCTTTTTTAGCCGTCTGGCGTTGGTGGCGCTCCCCGGCCGGTTGAAGGCAACGGTGGCCCGGTTAATTCAATTAATCAGTCGAACTATCTCCACGCAGGGGGGGGACGCATCCCAGCCTTTACCTGCTTGAAATTCAGCTCCCTGCCTCTCGACTGTTGTGTCGCTCGCATGGGGTACGACGAGCGACAGCGTCTGACAACTATTCATTTCGGAGGCATCGATTTTGTGTCACAATTTGCATTTTTAATTTTAACATTCGGCAGAACAAACAGGCTGCAACAAACATTAGCGCTAATGAAGGGAAGACAGATGACATCCATGATGGTTATCACTGCCTACCTGTCTCTGCCAAGCTTTCTTTTATCATTCAGCCAGCCTCTGCTTTGCCTTTTTTTTCCCCCTCCGCCCGTCACACTCTCTTATATCACTCAGTCATCCAAGTGTCCACATGATAAATAACTGCATTATGCCCATTAACCAGTTTTGAGCTGCGGTACCAAACATGATCCACGGAGAGTAAATCAAGTCTCAAAAAACCCTGGGAGAGAAACTCCCTCTTTTCTTTCCCACCCTGTTCCTATTAATTTTTCCAGAGAGGCCTGTCAGATTGGATAGTACATTATCCATTCATCAAGGCGTCATACTCGGGCAGCGCCACATATTGGCAGAAAAAAAAAAAGCAAAGGTCAAACAACAAAATCTTGTGTTTGCAACCTAAAGTGTGCCATTCAGAATTTTAATTAACAAGCCCTGGCCGATGAAAAATGAATGAGCAGGGAGTGGTACAAAAGAAGGCCTTTGTATAGCCTGGAGGAGTACAGCGCCGAGACATAATGATAATGTTCCCGAGTGTGATGAAATAGCTAGCTTGGGATAGCACAGCAAACAAGAACAGGGGGGGGAAACACCTTGTAGCTGCCTGTCACATCAAGTGGATGATTTCCCTCCACTTCCGTTCAACAGAATGAACTTTTTTCCATCACAGACCTGTAATTTAATCAGTATTCTTTTTCTTTTTTTCCCCAGTGACAAGTGTCTGACAAAAGATCCGTCTTGTGCAACTGGTGGCTTATATTCAAGGTAAGAACATAACAGCCGACCTTTTTTAACGAGGAGGTCCTCGTTACCTCAGCTAATGGTCCAAACTGGAGCTCAGATTACGTTGGGAGTAATATCAGGATATTGATTTATGAGCATTAAAATAGCCGTTCCAGTTTGTGGCGATCATAACGTGAACTCCACCAGAAACAGGTGACAGGTGAGAGGCAGAGGCGGAGCCTGAGCTTTTTTATTCAGCTCCTCGTGACGGCTGAGGCATAAACTGTCCGTTATGGCCGCGTTATTGTCAGAACGGGACCAAAGGAACGTCTCCCGGCTGGTCTGTGGCGGCGCCGCTCCTCGCTGGGGGACAGCTTGTTGCCAAGTGGGTGGAAAGTGCCCTCGGTGGCGACGTTGGTGGCGGCGTGTCAAGTGTCACATCACCCCCGGCGACACTTTGCACAGGTTCAACGTCACTGCGGAATATAACAGATGCATAGTCGATGAGTAATCGCCATGGAAACTCTCCGGGACAGGATGTTTTTTTTATAGATCGGTTTGAGTCCATGCTGGAGCGTATCCCAGCATGCATTTTGGCCCCTGGTGAGCAGGGATCCACCGAGCAGCATCCAAAGTTATGTAAGCTCAAGTCGCAATCCTGCAACATTTTTCAAACGTGGCGTTTTGGAGCGAGTCGAACTGCCGAGAGATTTTGGGCAAAATTGGATTCATGGACTCCGGAGCGCCCTCTTAACCTTTTAACATGTAATCACTTTTTTTTCTGCCACATTAGCAGGAACATATCCTCAGGTGGTGCATGTGTGGGAGCGATGTTTTGGCAGAAGTTGTGAATCGCTTTTTCTTCCTCAACAAAGAGGATCTCGTGAAGACACAGATCCTCGAGTCGGGTCAGGAACTCGCATCTCCGCGCTCTTCGTATGTTCGCACGGATAAAAACAGATCTGTTTGTGTCTCAGTTAAAGCATTCTCAATCTAAGAGTAACTAATTATTGTTGCATCCTGACAACCATCTAAGTTTCTGCTCTAAAATATAAAGGAAAACGAGCTCTTTCTCTGTATGCCTGCGTGCATTTAGGAGACTTTCTGCCAAAGAAATTATATTAGGCTCCTTTTAGTTTGATGATATTCATGAACCAGGAGAAAATAAAGATACAAGAGAGTCGTGGGGTGGAGGTGAGGCGAGTTTGTACCCATTACACAACTTGCTATCAGTGTGTACCCTTTATCTCACGATCCCGCCCGCAGATAAATCCAAAGAACAAAAGCTAACAACTAGTTTGTGGCTAAATGTAAAACTTTATTCTCTTTGATCAACGCGGGATGAAAAAAAATAATGAAAAAAGGGAAAGTAAACACTTTTTTTTTCGAGTTCTACACACTCTCTCTAGTTTCTCTGAAAGTAGGCCGTGATAAAGACCAGATTCTTTACTTTAATTTAACAAGTGTTTATGCTAATGGAGGTGAGGAGGCTCCGCTCGATGTAGATCATCGCTGGAGGGATCGCAGCAATAAAAAGTCTGAGCAGGGTTAACTGTATATCCTGGCCCCCACCTGTTAAAGCGAACGATGTGGGACTGCGCGTGGGGAAAAAAGGAAAGAGGAGCCTATAGAGTTTAGCTGTATGAACACGGGGGAACTATATTTGGCTACGCTCGCCGTTAACCTTTTGTCAGTGATATAATTCGGGTAAGTGGTGCGCCTTTTAATTGCTCGCCTTAATTTGAGAATAGCACTGAGTAATTGAAGCTGCAAAAATGTCCTCAGGTGGCGCGGCGTGGAGCAGGAACGTTGGACAGTCGGGGGGGGGTCTTTTGTTCCCCCACTGTTGCTATTATTTAATGTGAGGACAATAAAGTTTGGACCGGATTAGAAATCAAAGTTTGCTGTTTTGAGGCACCTGAGATTCAATAATGCTGCAAAACTCTTTGGTTTCGATTAGGATGGTGATGCATTCAGGAACGATGCAGTGGAGAGATGGCAGAGCAGGATGGAGCTGCAGTTTAGCAGAACTCACCGATATCTGGCCATCGGAGTCATGACGCAGCAAACTACAACCTGCAATGTGCTGTTTTTTGGGCTCACGGGTTGCAACATATCGGCTCATCTGCGATAGGTGACATTTGTGAAGAAAAGCCCAGCAGAGGTTGTTCCTCATGTGCCAGCTCAGGAAGCTCAGACTCCCCCAGGATCTCCTCGGGACATTTTAGCATCGCTGCCACTCAGGCTGCTTCCCTGCTTCCCCTCCTTCATCACTGGGGGGAGGAAGGAGGCTTTAACAGACTGCCGGGGCAGCAGGAGAGATAGCCCGGGCCGTCTTTACCGCCCGCTCAGGACGGCTCGGCCCTCGGGGTCAGGCAGAGTTCACGAGGAGCCCTCTCAGACTCCACCCCTCTGGCAGGTAGCTCACAACTCTGAGAGCTAAAAGTAGCACTGCTTATTCCCACAAGCACTCTGTTATAAGCAGTAACAAAGCACCTGAGGCAAAGCCCCAATGAAACAACCCTTATCCAGAATGTGAGAGCACATATACATGCATAATGTACATAAGGGGGAGTAGAGGGGGGATAAGAGCCTGGTTGTGTATATGTTGTGTTTAAACCTCAGGAAAGGTTCTCCCTACCTGAGCAGCATCCAAATGAGGACTACATAATAAGAGCATCTTCCTTTTGTGTCACGGTCAGACAAAAAGAACATCCAATCTCAAACATTGTATATCTGACAATTTTTTTCACCTCCAACCACTTTTATTCCCCCACTCCGATGGAGAATGAGGGTTAAAGAGGTCATTTGTGTTGGTATTTCTAACCAAAAGCACTTGGATGGATAATTAATGGTATTTACATCCTCCAGCTCTGGGAACTGGAGCTTAAGAGGAACACTTCTGGTCAGCATTACACCATCTTTCTGTGTTACCTCGGGCTGCTGAAGATGATGAGATACAGAATAATTCATTCAACTGTTGAATTTTTAATTAAAAATTCTCACCCCATATGTTAGATGCCAAAGTCACTTGAAGCGCTTTTATTATTCCCCAAAAAAGTGGTCTCCTGGGTCTCCAGTGCGACTTGCTGCTTGCTTGTACTCAGACTAATGTTGGCTTTAACTCTTTTGCTCATGCTTTAGCTGCAATTACAAAAAAAAATAGTGAAGATTGAAAATAAAGTAGAAATAATCAGTTGATTTTTTTACAAATTTTGTTTTGTTTCCTGTGAATAATGATCAAAATCATCTTTATATTTACAAATCTGTCACGTAAACAATAAGATTTACACAAAG
This sequence comes from Malacoctenus triangulatus, assembly GCA_032274725.1. Taxonomy (NCBI): domain Eukaryota; kingdom Metazoa; phylum Chordata; class Actinopteri; order Blenniiformes; family Labrisomidae; genus Malacoctenus; species Malacoctenus triangulatus. Next base: position 3,038,634 of record JAUESE010000063.1, read on the forward strand.
GAAGCAGATTGCTTGTTCCACAAGGCAAACGTTGTTTGCCCACAACGTATGCATTACGCAGCATGTTCTGCACCGTCATTGAGATTACGCTGGCATTCAGTGCAAAGCGCTGCTAAGCCTCGCAGAGCCGCGAGCACAACTCCAGACTCGCAGCCCCTCGTCGCAGACTTTCGCGAGTTCCCTTTCGGAGCGGCGGCAAGACATTAAACAGCTGGTTTCACAAGGCGTACGACAAGCGGGCTAATCTCGGTGTGTACAATCCACGCGGCGCTCCTTTGATGCCGAAACGAGCGCACTAATGGCGATAAGATATGCGCGGCTAATGAAGAGCCCTGTCTTCCAGTCGGCAACTCGCAGTCTGCGCCTGTGACACACAATCCAATCAACCCCCTCGAGCACAAATATTGTTACCCAGTCTGTAAATAAGGTAAAGGAGGCGACTCACGCAGCGCGCGTCCACGGATCACACACAGTAAATTAATAACCGTCTGGTGAGAGGTTTAGTATGTTGTAATATATTTGGCAGGACCAGTAATTATAAAACTAGGCCATATTGCAATGGGAGATAATTAACGTTAGCACGTCCCTGGGAGGTTTTTGAGGAGTGGGGGAGGCTTTGACACAGCCTATTCAATTATGTCCTTCCCTGTGGGTCCGGAAACCCAGAATATGGAATATCTAAATTAGGCACATGACAAATCTCTTACGGAGTCAGATGGAGCAGGTCACACATGTCAAGGTGGCTGATAAGTTGTGCAGGAAGGTGCTTCAAGTTTTGGTGCAGGTGCGGGGAAAGTTGTCGACTGCTCCCGCAGTATAATAAGAACCACCTGGGAAGAAAAAAGAAAAAAGTTGTGAATTATTAGAGAAGTAAAGGCCAAGAAAGATTGTATTACATCACATTATCAGCTTTCCATTACCGAAGGCAGGGAAATGTATGAAAATAGGCAGAAATGTGCCGTGATTCACCACATCAATTAATGAGATGCCAGAAAAATCCTCAAAATTGCCTATTGATTCCTTTTTTTTTACTGCATACGTCAAGCTAATTGCATTGGAAAGTCCTCCAATGTCATGATCATAAGTTCAGCTGATGGAGTTTGGAATGGCCCCTCCAAATGATCCCCATGACTTGATGGGCTTTAACGAGGCCGCGTTTATAGACAGGTTGCCGTCGCCTCTGACATGTCTGCGCAATGCAAATCATGGAGGGAAAATTGGTTTCCAGTGAAGAAATAATTTGATAAGGAATAAAAGTTCACGCTGCTGTGGCTGGAAGTGTCAGAGAGCAGAGAGGCGGTTACTGAGTCGGAATCTCACTTTACAAATGTGTTTTCAAAGGATTCCTCTTTCTAACAAGCTGCAGGGGCTCAGCTTTAAAAATACGTCCTCCCTTTGTTCTGATTCCGGCACATCAGAGACAAAGAAGTAGGTCACTTGTATCGACACGGGAATTCGAGACTTCACACTTGACCCTTAACGCGTAACCATCTCAACACCTGTACGCTGGATATGGTACTAAAAATAATGTCGGCAGAGCCGGCACGGAGGCCGGCTGGCGAATTACAGACGTAAACAGCAAATAGGTTAATGAATATGAGATTAGATGGGATCATATTAATGGCAAAATTGTTAAAGAGGCTAATGGCGAGTACGGCATGTAATCGGGAATGCCTGAGGGTCGATATCGCTGGAAGTTAATGATGGATTTGGTCTGCTGGCCATCGCAGCCAAGGTGAGAGAACACGGAGTCAGTGTCTACTGAACTCTATTCTACCACAAGACTGAACCAGTCATGGCTTATTCGACGGTTCCTCAAAATGACTTGTTGAAAACTGGACATCGCAGAGAGAGGCAGTGCAGAAACACCCCAGTAATTTATGAGAAATAAATCCCCCCGAGTTAATGTGGAACAAAGGCCTCCACGAGCTAACACCGCGCGGTGTCGTGGGGTGTGTGATCGGAGATGTCACAGCCTTGAAACGAGGAGGACGGTCAAGGATTCCCCACCGAGATGTGCGACGGCTTTGCGGACATTTGCATATCAAAGCAGCAGCAGATTAAGCGCGCTGATCTCTTTTCTCCTGTACACGGTGTCACGCAAAGAGAGTGGTTTTTGAATTTGACATCAGCCGGCAGCTGCGTAGTGAGAGCAGGGTGCTTCATCATCACATGGTCTGTCGCCGGGCTTCCAGGAGGGCAGCAGAAAGTTACTAATAGCCTTCATCCGCCCAGCTGAAGGACTTATAACCCGAGGGCTCCCATAACTTTCCTTATGTTTGCGCTGTATTTTATAACCAGGGACTCTGAGCAGAAAGGAAAGGAAGAGGAGTCGCACTTGACTGGGAACGTTGGCCCCTGAGGGGGGCGCCAGAGGTCAAAAGATGCTGTCTTGGAGCTTGTCAAAGAAAACCAGAACAGGACATTTTTACATTTTAAAGCAGACCTGAGAAACTGTCGGATCGTTTAATTTTGAAGGCTTCTGCTTTTGTATCTTGGTGACAGTGAGCATGTACGATCGTGTTTGGCTTCATTGTGATGTATTGGCGAATCAGAGGTCAGATAGGCAGGCTGCAACCTTTATGTCATCGCTGATAAGACGATGCAACACTTTGTTTTTGTTCCATTGAAAGCAGAAACTCCAGAGAGCACAAACGAAACTTGAACTTGTGTTAAAGAATGCGAGCAAAGCTCTTAAAAGTCACCCAGTTCAGAGGCGGTGATGCATGCACCCATAAAAGAGTTCTTCACTTTATCCTTGAACACCGAATGAAACAAATAAAAGCTTTTGGGTTTGAGCTAAATAAGAACAAACCAACAAATGTTTGTTTGCTTTCGTCTTTGGACAAAATAATCACAAAACTCCTAAAAGTTGGTGCATCAACCGCATCCTTTGATAGTCCAACAATTTTGTGAACTGATGGACGTTTTCCGTGCATCATCTGTGATGTTGTGGCCAAACTGTGAGCTCATCTTTTGTCTTCAGTCGCCGTGACACAACAGGACAAGAAAAAACAAACCGTAACTCGACCTGAAGGTGATCCCGTTGTCCCTGACAGTGGAACATATGGTCGCACGCCTTTTACTTTGCATTCAGGCGAAATTGCTTTGAAAATAAGAGAGCAGGAATATGCTACTTTGGTGGTGAAGTTATTGCCGCCGCGTATTTTTTGTCAGGCACGACTCTTTTATTCAGGCCATTTATCTTGTTGCTTGAAGCCCTTATTTATGCTGTTCCCCGTCTGAGGTTAATCTGCTAAAGGCTAAGATTTATACCTATGGAAGGCAACCATTCTCCACATGAGAATTAAGCAGAATGGCAAATGCTATATTTCATTCGCTTGGCATTAAGCACTTAGCTGGTTCCTCGGTCCCTGGATGTGCAGAAAATCATCCATATGTTCAATAAATTGCAGCTGATGTGTTCCGTTCGGGTGTTTCAGGCGCATCCCGACCCCCTTTCCCCAAGATTTGACTGTGGAGTATCTATACGTCTCTGCTTAAAATGATTATAAAAGCTTAATGTGCATGCCTCAGGTGTAAGTCCTCCACAGGGGTGTAGCGATTTTATCCCCAGCTGACAATAAAGTGGAAGATGAACTGTGGAGTCGCCGTGGCAGCACCCAGGGTGATTTTGCACAGATAAAAGCACATTTTCTGCTTCAGATCTGGTTCAGGACGCGGTGATACGAAGCTTATTTCAGCAGCAAAGCTCACAGCAGCATTGTGTGAGGCTTCAGATCTGGACATCTATTCATCACCACCACCGGCTTGCAGTTTTTATCTCTTGACACTGCCAAGATGGCGTGTCAACCTTGTGCGGAAAATTCCCCTAAAACTCCATCTTTGGACGGGTCAGGGAACCACGGCGAACACAGAACGCCGCTCGTCCAATCGAAAGTCACCCTCCTTCGTGCGTCTGCTCTCTTTTTTGGATTGCAACTCTCAAATCCTTTGCTTGTCAGTGCTAGCAACAGCTTACCAACCCTTCACGCCACTTCAAAAGCGACTATCTTTTGAAGTTGGCACGCGGTGGCATTTCAGAGCCGCGTGCCAGTTTATCCCGCAGTCGCGAACCGTCACGTCTCCTGCATGGGGCCGTTTGATTCAACTAATGTCGTTGATTGTGACACCTCGCAAAGTGATTTTCAAGAGGAATAACAAAGGGGGTAAAATACAAAGAGGTCAATGTGGGATCAGATTCAGGCTCCACCTTCCTGGGAGTTGTGTTTGGCGACACTCAGGAGGTCACAAACGAATGTCAGGTCGGGCTGTCGCAATAGGCGAATATTAGTGGTGTTGCGTAACGCTGAGCGAGGAGCGCTCGCCTTGATAGCTGGAGAGGAAAGCGAGACGGACGTTGACTGGATAGACTCCAGAGAAGGTTGTAGCCGTGTCAGTGGCGGGTTTATTTTCTACCTCTTCCCCTCGCGACATCGCTTGTCAACTCGTTTTTTTCAAACGAGACAGTTTGAGACAATTTGGATTTGTTATTTTTGTTATAATGTTTGTTATTTTTTTGCGCTTTTCCTGATTGATTCCTTATTTTTCATCATAGGAGAGATTGAACGATACAAACGACGCAGACTGGAATCAAAAACTAAAGAGGTGACCCATATTTTAAATGAGTACTCAAAGAAAAGTATCCGTTTTACTCTCTCATGTATGTACATCAATTAATCATGTGTCAAAACGAGACCAAAAAAGCCCCCACTCTGAATGAAGTTAACGAGGCACAGCATATTATTTATATAGTGCATTTCATGCATGGATCAACTCGATGTGCCTCACATAAAAAACGCATTTAAACCGAATGAATTAAATGATTAAATAATCAGGAAGTGAAAATCTGTTGTGATATGTTGCCCGTGTTGATCGCGTTGTTGTTCCAGCCTTAATGTGAGACGATCAGTGAAAGTGATGACGATGCGGAAAGGTAATTTCCAAAGGGAGCAAGAGGAGAGATAGGCCGGGAAGAAGCCGGAGACATCAAGGACGGAAAAAAAAAAAGCTCCCGCCTGCAGTTGGCGAGCCACAGTCGGTGGGTGGACGGCGAGCGAAAGACGCGCTGAAGGAAGCTGTCAGAAAATTAGAACGCCGCCTTTTGAATCCAGCTGCGCCCAGGACTTCTTCACCCAGCGCAGCACGAATCAGATGGATGCAGGATGAATGAATGAGGTGACGGGGAACACGCGGGCAGGGAGCGCGATCGGCCGTGGCCGCTTCCCATCCTGTCACGGCCCCCCCCGTCAGCCATCTTGCACCGTGCCTCCGGCGCTGTGACACACGCGGGGCGCGCACACTCGCGCGCCCGCATCCGATGGGTGTCCTCTTCCGAGTGACGGGCGAGTGACACGGCTCGGGGCCCCTCCAGCAGGACAGGCAGTCGGCGCCCGCGCTCCGTTCCACCTCAACAATACGCTTAGAGAGGCCCTCGGTGACACGCTGCTCGCCATAGATAACACGTGGAGCCATGCGACGCCAGCAAATGAATGCATTAGGTTCCTGTCGGCACCTCGCAGCCGAGGAGCGCGGCTTTATCTAAAATCAACATGTGATTAAAACAGACTCACTTGGAGCACACTACATGTATTCACCGTCCATATGCAATTCCAACGTGTGCATGCACCTGCACAAAAACACACCAATTACCAAAGGTAGACAGAAGCCGTGTGGATTTTTCGGGAGCTTTTCACATGTGGACACTGAGATTAAAAGCTTTGTTTTTAGAAAATATTACGCAGGAACATCCACGCAGTTGTTTCAAATTATTTTAATTTAGTCGTTCCTTTTATTGGTTTTTTCGTGGCTTTTTGTTATGAACAAAAAAAATAGTATCTTATGTCTATTCATGGATTTGGCCACCTTCTTTATTAAAAAGTGTGATTTAAGGTGGTGAAAAACTTATTTGCATTTAAAATAAGCTCCAATCAGGTTTATTTCTGTCACTGAGTGCCAGATAAGTAATCCTGCACTAAAAAATGAAAGATAAATTCACTGCTTGGTGTGTTTCCTTTGTTGGTGTCTGTAAACTCCTTCAAACTGAACTGAGGCGCAAAACGAGCAACTTTCGTATTTCACACGAGAACCGAGCTCAAGACTATTTCCATCTCTGTTTTAAACGGTTAAATCCAGCGTAGAAAAAGCCGGCCGGCCGATCTCAACTTAAAAGTCAACAATAGGGTAATAGGAAGGCTGACCCCCACCGGATTGAAATGACCCACTCTCCAAATGTATCAGAGCAAATCCTAATACTCTATTTGCGCCACGGATGTTGTCCGTGCGCAATAACTCACCTCCATTGTCGGAGTGAGCAGAAGCGTACAGGAAGGAACGAACGCGAGCTGATTTTTTTTTTCTCCATATATCACCGTTGCAGTCCAGCGTGATTGGAGAAACCGGGCCGGAGTGTAGAAAAATAAATACAGAAGTAAAAGTGGAGATAGGAAGAACATGCAGGGCCTTCAGGAAACAGATGAAGGTTTTTCTGGTGCAGCTTCAGGTAGTTTTTTCCCCGATAATGTGGCCTGTAAATAAAGCCGTTTGTTCCCGGCGAAACCTCCACAGGGTATCTTCGGCGCCACGCGCCCGAGTCGTCACTCCAGCTCTAATCCTTCAGACATTTTAATTAGCCGTCGTTAATCTGTTCTGTTGACGAGGTTTACGTCAGTTCAAGTGAGTCACGCGCAATTCGTGGCGGTTATTTTCTCTTTTTGTTTTGATGTTTCAATCGGAGAGGTTTTGCAGTTTGATCTCTCATAATTCTCTAACACACAATGTACAGAGGACTTACACTGATTATAATTTGTTTCCATAATGTACATAACAATGCTGGAGTTTCACTGTAAACATCACGTTTTTTTTAATGCAGCAATACGTTTGTTGTCGTTCTATTGTATTAATTTACCAACATGTTTCTGCAACATAGCGCCTCCTGATTGATGCACGTTTCCCTGCCATCTTTATGCTCTTTTATTTAACTGCACACAGTTTAACTTCCCGAGTTATGAAGTTAATTACTAGATATCTTTATTTTATTCCAAATAATATGATTTCTGTCTCTAAAAAAAGCGATTCCCAAGATAAAAAGTAAGTTTTTTGGGAAAAATTGTGTTTGAATAACATGAAAATAATAAGAAATAAGTGCAGGTGGTTCAATCATGCCGCATTAAGTTCTATTAAATTGTAGAGAAAACTAATTTCAATTTGTAAGCTGCAAAATTTAGGTTTGGTCTCTCAGTGATGAACTGAGAATGCAGTTCACAGACACCGTTCTTCTGAATGCAGTTCACCAGGCGACTGTGAAAGAAAACAAACTATGTGAAACAGACAGACTTCTCGGAGGGTAACGCAGTCCAAGTTGAGTGAGAGAACATCATTATCCCTCACCAGTCGATTATGTAACTCGGTCTTTCGCCGCTATTCATCCCCCATCATCACATGTGCGTCAGAAAACCTCGAGAAACCCTGAGTTCAGATTCAGTGTCCCGACATGTCGGCGCTCAACAAGTTCCTTTCTGTTCCTGGGAACGATTAACTCCGTCCAGACAGACAAGGGCAGAAACTATTGTCTTTTATCCCCGTTTTGAAAATCCAAACGGCACTGAGCACATGGAAACAGCTGAAAGCAGCCCAGAGGAGGATTTGGCAAAAAAACACATTGTTTTGCTTCTTTTTTTTTGTTATTTTTCAAGGAAGCGGATGATTATCCACAAAAGTGGGACTGTCTACCTCAGAGAGAGCCCCGCACTCATCAATCAGCTCTGAAATTAAAATATGGCAAGGTTTTAAGACTGTTGCTTCATCCTACTGCCAGCATTGAGGTGGGGGGGGTGAGGGGGGGTGGGCATTGTCAGGGGGCTGCTTTGCCCTTTTCAAAACACTCATCAGGGTCGTTTGAGTGAATCTCGCTGCTCTGCTCCATCCATCTGGGTCGGCTCTTTGTCAGAATTTGTATTCCATCTCATCTGCTTGTTTTTGCGAGAGCCCCATTCTTTTGTGCGGCTCCATCTAATGTGACTGAGCCGACTAATACAGCTGGGCTCTTGTTCAAGGGCAGCGGCTGTAAAGAATGGCACAAGCATTCATCAGTTTCCTTGAAGAGGTGGTGACCAGTGTGTCCCCCCACCTGTTTAATTAAAAAGGAAAATGTCAGAGCCGTTCATGGAGCCTATGTTCGCCCGCTCTATCGAGAGATCCCTTCGCTGAATCCTAATAGATCATCGCGCGACGCCGGGGGGGGGATTAGTGTATTCGGAGGGCAAACAGAGTGTTATAAACAGGAAGCGCCTCGACGTCACGCAGCGAGTTGTGAGATATTAATCAATTAAATGCTCATCTATTAATTCGGTGATGAGTTAGGATCTGTCAGGATCTGTCTGAATCAGCCCAGCAGGTGAGAGAGCGATTGCTCACGTTGCACGCAGCCTTTTTTCTATTTATTCATCCGAGCCAACTGTCATGGCAGAAGTTGAGTTTGTACCAGTTTACAGACGTGCATGGACGGGCCTCACGTGTCACACGAGTCGCGTGCGATTTCGCTCCCTCGACGTGTGAGCACTCCGACAGCCCTGAATCAGAGGCGCGATCGGGCGTCTGCAGAGCTTGTTGATGACCCGCTCATTGGAAACAGGTGTAGCGGAGCAGTTAGGCATCGAAGCCCCCGAGGACCTCGATTCATCAGGTGGCGTGTCGATAAGAGAACGCCGGCGCCACGCGGCTCGTCTCGCCGAACGATTCCCTGTGACATATCGGTGCCCCCCCCCCGCTGCATTCTCGCGACGTTCGGCAGCTGTAAAGTCCACCGGTTGTCCTTCGAGGGACACAGCAGCTCTGTGGAGGGGGGGGGGGGTATAAACAACCCGGCGCTCCTTCAAAGGGAGTGTGATTACAGTCCCATTCTTTAAAGCCTCACCCCCGGGGGGGTCTTAATCAAGAGGATGAAATAGCCTCACACCTATAGTGATGTATGTGGCGAAAACTCCTTCGCACAATCAATAGATTGAGATTCTGCAGTTTTTGCCCCTGATTGTGAACAACCACAACAATAAAGCCGCTTTCTTCACCTCGCCCACTGAGATTGATTCTTTTCCACCGGTGGTGGTGCTGATGCTGCTCCAAAAGGAGGTGTCACCTTCCCAAACGCTTCGCTTCCATCTCAACTCTGCCTTCACTTGACCCGTTTTGACTAAAATTAGATGCTTCTCGAGTCACCTGACGCTTCCGTCCCTAAGATATTATCTTTAGTTATTCATGAATTTCTAAATAAAGACAATAAAAAAGCTGTTAAAGTTGCATTTTGAGTGTATATTTCGAGCACAGACGGAGGAGGATGTGATATTTTGATAAGGAGAATGCCACCTTCCTCCTTTTCCAGCACACGTGATATATGGAAGTTTAAAGATGACGGGATTTATGTCGACATGAGCATCTGTTCCTCGGTTTTTTTCTCCCACCACAGGCACTTGTCGCACACGTTTTTCGCCAGGTAGCCGGCGCCAAGTTAATTTTAAACCCGCTGTTTACAGTAAACGCCGCGGCTCCTTACACGCTCATTTCAATGACAATGGCGTGAGTGTTGTGGTACAGTGCGGGGGAGGACGAAAAGAGCGGCTGGGCAGGGGGGAAAAAATGGGACATCAGCATAAGCACCACAGAGATCAGGCTATTGTTTCTCCCTCTCTCTCTCTCTCTCTCTCTCTCTCTCTCTCTCTCTCTCTCTCTCTCTCTCTCTCTCTCTCCTCTAAATATACAGAAATCAGCTTCCTGTGGCTGAACCGACACCCGGAGACAGAGAGAGAGAGAGAGAGGGAGGGAGAGAGAGAATGACATAACCAGCCCTTTGAGATGCACAGTAGCTTCTTCTGGTTATCTTGAGCTGTTATTGCCCTCTTCCTGTTGAAACTTGCACTGCACACCGTGATGTAAACCTTCACTGTACACGTGATCGTCTTATTTTATGCGATCATTCTGGGGCAGCAAATTCAGTGAACTCCCTGCAAAGGGTGCGCGGCGCTGCCGCTTCGCGTGCAGAGACACGCCAGTTCTGTCCATATCATATGAAGCAGCCACTTTATTTCCAAGGTTGTGTGTTTGTGTCCTTGGAGATGCTCTTCAGGAACGCGACTGGAGCTGCCCTCCTTTCGCAGGAGACCGTATTAACAACACATACTTGTCACATAATGACATCGGTGTCAAAGGGAATAAACGCGAGACCATGACGATTTGAAAAGTGAAATATTTTTTTCATCAATCGTCACTCTGGGACTCCGAGATGCTTTGGTATTCCAGCTTCCTGCATGGTTTGCTTTCCCTTCATAAATTATTGCCGTTAATTTGCAGGACTTCACATTTAACAGCGTTTTTTTTTTTTTTTTTTCACTTATTCACTCTTTTTCTCATTCCTGCATCCTGTCGCACTCTGAGAAACGGCGCTCTCCCTCCCTGAGCCCGGCGAGCGGCTGCGTCTCTGACGGCGTCCTGCTCCAACACACCTGATTTGAATGAGCAGGTCATCATGTGGCTCCTGCAGAGCTTCTAGAATCCCAATTGTATTGAGTCGCCTGAGAAGGCACCAAATCTGCTCGCATATTTTATGCTAACAGAGTATAAACCTGTTGAGATATTTGTGCATTAATTTACAAGATATTTCTTTGTATGTTTCGGATGAACTTCATGTCCAATCGTTGAGTTTTGAGCAGCTTGGCTTTAAAGTTGATTAACTTCCTCGAAGTAAAGTTTCACCCTTGCCACTGCCAGGTTGGACTGAGTGAAGCACAGTGGTACTCTCAGATATCATTATTTCTTGATGCTGTACGTTAAAGGAGCTCAGATTTCAATTGAAATGACACGAGGTGTCCCAATTAGTATTTTTTTTCCTTCCAAGTAGCTGTGAAAGTGACAGAAATGCCCTTTCAATCATGCCGGAGTTATTGTGTAACCTCCTGAAGGCTCCGCTGTTGATGAGTCCTGGCGTTGTATCATAGCAGCACACTTGTGATATCGGCTGGAGTGAACCAACGCTGACCTCTCCAATTGATGAATGTACAGCAAGATTGAAGTTTCTGTCTGTGTAATAATCGCCTCAACGACTCGTCTTGGAATCCTTTATGAAGTGCTGCAGACTGTAAAAATGACATTTGGGTCTCCTCAAGCCCCCCCCCCCCCCAACAAGTGACTCACGGTGTCACATGGCCGCTCCTCAAAGAACAAGAATCAGGAGTCACATGCTGTCCCTGCTGATCATGTATTAAGACTGTGAGATAGTAATTTGTAGCCTCCACAAAGGCTGCCGGTGTAATGCTGAGATCACCCCGTGATAGATTTGTGCACACAGGTTAATTGTAGCAGGTCTGGTTTTTGTCGTGGCGGGCTCGCGCCACACACGGTAATTACCGTGACCTAGATAATAGTCATCCAGCCGCCGAAAATATCAGCGGGGGCCACCGCATCTCCCCGAGAACTCCGCCTGACATGAAAGGGAAGGATATAATGATGGATGCTACTGTATGTGGCCAAAGATTTGAAAATAGCTTCTGCTGCCTAAACATATGTTCCTTCAGGGGCCGGAGGTTTAATGAGTCACCCAAGACGGGGGAGGGGGGAGGGGGGGGGGGGGAGCAACAGATAAGAATTGCTTCCCCATCCGCCCCCTCCTCTCCAAAGCGTAGGATCATTTACTCCACATTTCAGCGCAGTGCAGATGATTTTTTCAATTTTCATGCTCCTCCTGGGTTTCCTGAAACATATTGAGACTTCTGCCCTGAGTAATGGCTTTTTCCGACTGTCGAAGTCGCTTCCAGATACAATTTACAACTCCTTGCTCTCTTCAGGACGCGCCCCGAAATACACACACGAGTCGACGGTCGTGTCTAATTGGGGGGAGGGGGAGGTGGGCGTCGAAACTGGTCATCATGTTTGTTTAGGTGGGACTCATGGAAAGAAAACAGACATCGAGAACTGTTCCCTGAAATTGGGGAACTTCTGCTTTTTGCCGGATGTAGGAGTTGGTGTGTGCACTGAAGTTGCTGACAAATAAAGCCAAAAAAAGCCCCCTCAGTTGGTCTGGTGGTCCTCACACCCACCCCCCTCCTGCACATCCAGTTTGTGCAGTTCCTGGCTCTGATGATTTTTTACTGTATAATATCTTTCATAAATGACCTGCGGGGCTCCAGGTGTCATTAGAAACATACTTTCGCGGTATGTGTTTTATCACCACTGTTAATTTTATGAGGCCGTTAAGTTAAGTGGAGGTGTATGCTGCCAGAACCGTGCTGCTTGAATCAGCGCTTTATTAACGCCCTACACCCCCCCCCCAAAAAAAAGAGGAAAGGATGTCGGTCAGCTCCGGTTTTGCCGCAGGTCCCGAGAAAAGGCCTGAGAAAGTCCTCAGATTGATAAATCCTGTGAGGGAAAAGACAGCGATCATCGTCTAGATCAATGTTTCACTGTGAACTCCCTTCAGAGGCGGCGTTAAAAGGTGCAGCGAGGGAGAGCTCTCCCCCTCCGCGATGCAAAATGGCCGTAACGCATCACGGGTGGCGTTATTGATCTGCGCCAGCAAACCTGAAAAAGAAATACTCGTGCAGGTGTTTGAGGATTTTTTCTGGCTCTCCGCTTTGAGCACATTTCTGGCAGTGGGAACCGCCTGGCGTTGGAGGACATTGGCAATAAAAGCAATATAGATGGAGTCTGAAAATGAGATATTTTAGGACTGTCAATCACCAACTTTAGAGGACAAGAGAAGGGGGAAGCGTGTCGCAAGTGTGTGCTAAGCAAATCGAGCGATCGTAGTGTGGTGGGAACTCTTGGGACTCTGCGCAATCATCGCGATTCCCTTGAAAAGGAGAGGACACAAAGTGGACCCCAATTTCAGCTCCTTGCTTTGTGCGATCCGCTGCTTTGTCCTCGCCTCGCAATATTTATGCAAATGACCGAAGTAATATGTTGTTCTGTGTTGTTGTTTTTCGAGTCCGTGGCCTTTTCAGCATGCGAATAACAAACGATAATTACATACTATGTAAATTAAATCAGTGTTTGATTCCAACAAAGTAATGGAGGCTACATGCAAGTGAGGAGCTCCGACAGCCTCGAGGATTTTAGCACCTCCTGCTTAGGTGAGCTGAGAACAAAGAAAGACTAGACAGAGTCAGTGTGAATGTGTTGAAGCTTGCAGACTCTTCACTCAAACCGTATCTTGGATTCAAGTTGATATTTGTACAGTTGAGGTTAAAGGAGATCAGATCAGTTCTTAGAATCAATTCATGCCGGAAGCTCTGACATTTTTAAGCCGTCGCATCCCTTTCTTTGTTTCGCGATATGAGAGAAACAAGCGAGATCATGCAAGTTCTGTTCTAATTGTTTGCTGGTGGTTTTAATCTTCTCATGGCTTTTATTTTGAAAAAAAAAATGCAATTCACAGTATCTCAAGATTCCCTTCCAAAGTGACCAACTCCAGTCGCCCCAGCGTGAGCTCCTCGACTCCGCCCGTCACCCCAGATGAAGGTGACATGCAACATTTAACCCCTTCGTCTTGATTTAGGGATTAAACACGCGGCTCCCTCGCCAGCGGCACTTTTTCATGGAGTGACTTTGGCCGCCGTCTGCCCTGAGCACTTGAAAACGCTGAGCATTAACCTGCGCCCCTGGCACATGATCAATAAGGCTTGGGAGACCTGCACTCTGGCGCACACACACATACACACACATATAAACAGGAGTCCTGCCTTCCATCATTGAAACTATTAACACCATGCCAAGATCGATCAGTCACCCTTGGCTCCCCCCCCCGCCCCCTCCTTCTCTCCCTCCCCCTTGTCCATCAAGGGTATATGTGGCGTCTGTGTGCACATCAGATACATTCGTGTGCACGTGTGTGATCATATGCATGCTCGCAGAACGCTGGCGCTCCCAAGCAGCGCCGCATGCCTCGTGTTCCTGCTCCTTTATTTATCTTGCTTGACAGCTGACATCACTTCATATTAGCCGCGGACGCTGACAGGCGAGCGACTGAGCCAAAGAGTTGATAAAATGCATGATAAAAATGTGCAGGAGCAGAAAAAAAAAAAAAAAAACGTCCTCGTATCGGAATCGTTGACCTTTCGCCGAGAGGACGAGGTTTCCTGCAGCACTCTGATGGCAAGGATTCAACTGCGGGCTTCGCAGTGGAGCGCTCAGCAGCCGTCCCCTCCCCAGCGGTGCCATTAATAATGGGAGGCAATCTGCCTCGCCCGAGACGTGGGAAATGTAGTCATCTGTAGCACAGTGGTGCGACCAGCTAAATGCTGCTAATTGATATGGACAGCAGGAGCCTCTCAGTGTGTGGGATTAGAAGGTGGCGGGGGCTAAGAGAGCCCGGCTGGTTTTTTAGGGCTGCATGGAGCCCTTCAGACGTGAACCATTAAAGGGGACAAAGTCTATTTTGTCTTCACCTATTGTCTTTTTCTTCCTCCCCTCCCTCCGACGACGTGCAAATGTATCCGGGGTGAGGAGACACAACGGGATCCCGCCAAGCCCATCTATTTTTACCCCCCCCCCATCCAATGATTGATGTATCCTTTCAGCATGTACACCCCTGCTATCCACAGGGATGAATAAACCACAGATGAGCAGCAATCTGCAGGGAGTAGACACACATGGCACCAGCACTTACAGTGGGAGTGCACATAGATGTTCTCATTGAGGGGGGGGTTACTAATGCACATACAGGAGTGGTCCCGAGCTCCGACCGTACCTCCAACCCATCATTCACTCTGTTGCATCTGTCATTGACTCCTGAGTGTGTGCTGGTTTTTTTTTTTGTGCCTCCTTTTCATCTTCCCGCGGCGCGTTTCGGCACCAGACAGACAGACCCCCCCCCCCCCCTTCCCCCCTTCCCTCCCCTCAACCGACGTCTATTCATCCGACATGCCTCGCCAAACGCGACAGGCACGCCGCAGACAACGATGCCCGGCGAGATGCGCGTCTCTCCAAAGGGGCTGTCTGGATGGCGCGCGAGGCGAGGTAATAGGGCCACAGTTTGCCGAGTGATGGAGGGGGGCCATCCGATGCCATTATGGAGTTGTGAGATGTGTTAACCCCCCCCCTTGTGTTGTTGCACGAGCACTATCAGGGAGCAAATATATGGACAGTGGCAGAAGATGCAGGGTCATGCACGGGATGGCGAGCAGCACATGCAGTGACGAAAGCGCTCAATCTGTTTCAATGACAGACCTAATTGTGAGCCCCTTTAACTTGTGGACAAGCAATTTAAAGGATATTCACCTTGGGGGGGGACTATTTATATATGAACAAGCACCGGAGAATATAGGCTGCTTACTCCACTGGGCAATGCAGCCATGACTGACTTGGCTTCTCTGTGAACAATTCAGAGTGCCACCAGTGCCCTCTAGTGTCCACGCGTCCATCCCACAGCTGGAGCAACGCGGCCATGGAAAAAGAAAGCTCATATTTACTCAGGGTTTTCACTCGAGAGAGACGAGCAAATTAAGTGAACTCTTAAGCTGAGTGAATCTGTGAAAGTCTGGGGTGATTTCACACAGATGTAGGAAAAAATCCAGCCCAAGTGGTCCGTTTGACCCAGGAGAGCCCCTCTGCGATGCTGCAGCAGGCTCTGGCAGAGCGCCCTCCACACTGGGTGGAGGGGGGGGTGGGTGGCTGAGAGGGAGGAACATGGAGTTGACTCAGCAACCTTATAAATTCATGGGTGCAGACCTGATCAATCGAGCACCTTCGTACATCATTCTTCTCCATTTTGACGAGCGCTCGTTTAACTTCACCAAATATGTTGTTTGTTGTCTTAGCCAGTTTGTAGTTTGGAGGCTCTTTAGCAGATCTGCTTAATGTACAAAAAGGATGAAACAT
>JAUESE010000063.1:3054811-3075072 GCA_032274725.1 Malacoctenus triangulatus
AATTTATGGAGGTGTAATTCCTGGAATGATGCTTTAAAACCAAACTGTTAAAAACAATAAATGCAAACAAGCACAGCCCTGCCAATTATAGCATACTTGTTGCCCCCGACTGTACACAAAAGCACCCGGAGTCGAACCATATCCGGCACGATTGTTGACAGCCTAAAGGCTTCATCGCAGCATAATTAGCTTTGAGGTGGCGGCTGAGAGTAAACAGATAAGCTAATACAAAGACACACAGGCACTATAAAGAGGTCCTCCTCCTGCCTGATGGCGACCGCGGCGAGGGAGAAGCAGGCGACTCCGGCGCTCTCCTCAAACAGAGGTCGTGCATTATGTTTTGCTTGCCGAGTAATTAGGCGCCATATTTGGTGGAAGCGTGCACGTCTGTCCCGGTGCGGGGCGGCCTCGTGTTCCCAGGCTGCCGTGCTGTCAGCTTTGGGTGTACCTGCGTGTTCGCGTGTGCTCTTTTAGGCAAATCACCTTCATTATAAATGTGTCTCATTACGGTAATGAGACGATTTCATTATCACTTAAACGACCTTGTCCCCGGTGCTAAACAAGGCCGGCTGTTACCGACCCAGTGGGCTCCTCCAGTTGAATCGCAGCGGGGGGGCCGAGGCGAGAGGGCCACTCAGCGGGTGCTGCCAGCCGTGATTTGAATGGCGGCGGCTAATTGAAGTGTATCACCGCATGTCCGCGCAAGTGGCTGCGCATTTGACTGCAGATGAGGGTTAATGACATGAACGGTGAGTCTGAGGAGGGGGGGGGGTGCAGAAACATGCTGACACATGTGAGGTGATGCGAGTGCTCTGATCTTCATCGAGGTTCTCCTTTTCAGGTCAGAGAGGGACATGGAGGGAAATGAATCGGGGTGGGTTGATTTCTTTGAGGATATTTTGGCCAAAATGCAGTTTCTGTGATGGATAACGATGCGAACAATGGTGGAGACGGGAAATGTGATCAAACGTCTGTGATCTGGAGCTACCTGGCTGTCACTAAGATCTCCTCTTATCCTCCCGAAGCACTCAATCTGTTTGGTGAGTGACCTTTAGTTGTTGGAGAGCTTATCTGCTGCTTTTAAAGCACCCTGCACCCCAGAACTAATCCTTGGAGCCAAACACTGCCGCCCCTAATCCCCACTCCCTGAGGTCCTCATTCACTATTTGCTTTGGCTTTAATTGTCTTGGAAGACTCGTGCAGGTTTGCCGTCCTCTGTGTGTCTTTTATCGAGGACTGAATTTACAGATCCGGGGCTGTATACCGCAATGTATTTCTGCACCTTAGGGCACCGAAAGCTTGCACTCATTCAGCTTGTTAGTGTGTGTGTGTGGGAGGGGGGGTCTTCCGGATATGTGTGGTCTATATGCATTTGACCGGCACAGCCAAGCAGGGACCAGTGACCACGCAGCCATCAGGGTCCGTTTAGGGGGATTGCCACTGTGCAGGAAGGGATCAGGACCAGAGTCAGAACCAAAGCTGCACGGGCACAAGCCCAGAATCAGCATTCAGCAGGTTACTCGTCCGTGTGTGTGTGTTTGTGTGTGTGTGTGTGCGTGTGTGTGCCTCAACCCCAGGGGTAACAGTTCCTGGTCACAGTCTGTGGATGAAAGTAATTGCCAGTGGAGGGCAACCTGCAGCTGAGGCCCAGAGATGGTGTGTGTCAGAGTGTGCGACTGAAATTCAGCTCTGCTGCGTTTGTGCACTAAGCCGGTGCTCACAGCGCATGTACATAATGCTTTTTGTCTCTGCAGAGGTGCACAATTGTACTCCACTCATAATATTTCTTATTACTTCACTGCCGGTAGTGGACATGAATACATGCTCTGAGTCTTTTTCAGCACTTTTTTTCCCCCTGCAATATTTACTGCATTCAGAGTGTGGCCAGTTCACCTCGGTGCAAAGCATTTTTCAGCGGTGAGTTCAGCTCAGGCCCTGCAAAGTAACCCCACCTGAAATCGCTTTGCTCATCTTTTCAAGCCTGGAGGACAGTTTTTTTTCTTCTGAGGAGTCACAGTTTACTTCTTACAGGATGAAAATGACTCTGGAACTGGAGGCTACACCGCAATAAATCATAAATAAACACAAACATAAGCAAACAAAGGAAGAAATATAACAACAAGCCATATATCTTGCATTTCAAAACAAACTTTTGATGTTTCATGTGCATGCGCTTCATGCAAAAACTGCTCCAGATGTCATGTCAGAAAAGCGAAGTATAATTAATGGCAGATCCTGACGATATATTACACCTCAGCTTTAATTGCCTGCCGTCTCGGAGAGGGAGATTATTCAAGCTGATTGTAGCCTGTCTGTCCCCAGGATTCACCAACGTGATTGATGATTGGGAGGTTTCGGGGGTGAATTAACAATTAGTTGCTGATTATAAATGCGGAACATGATTTATTTTTCCACAAAACAAACACTTTCAGCAAAAAAAGCGACGGCATATGAAGAGCAAAGATGCTGCACATGCTGGTGGCTCTGGTTGATACACACACTCAACCTGAATGCAGTTTCACAACTTTTTGATGTGGATTTTGCAATTTAGGGTCATTTTATGCATTTATGCATGAATGCACAGGGACAGAATAAGATCAATGCTCACAACAACACAGTGCACCTTAAACGCCATGCATTTTCAGTTCGTTTGACATTTTAGGACAGCTCAGGGTGACGCCATTTTTCCTTTGCTCCCCCTTTTAAATGACATTAATGATCACAAAAGTAAGTGACTAAATTATTGTCATTTTACATCAAAATGAGAGAAAGAATCTGCCTGGAAATTGTGATTTCAGCCCACAGCAGAACCGCATGTCGTGCATGCTGTGAGTCACCTGCTCTACCATTCAATGGCCAGCAGAGGGCCACAAAAACTCACAATTGACATCTCTAGTCCACTGCAGCCTGCAGTGTTTGATGGAATTTAGGCGTGTGTGTGTGTCTGTGTGTGGGCAGTGATGACAATGAGATTTTTTTTCCCCTCCTTTGATCTTTTGGAAAATCTCAAATTCACCAAAAGCTGCAATAACTTAGAATCGGAGGGCTATTTGCAGTCTGTTTACTCTGAGCTTTAAAAGCAAGAAGTGCAGAAATGGATATGCTAATAGCAAATGCGATGTTGGACCAACAAATTAGACTTGCAAATATATGTGCAGTCGCATATTAAATATGTACAGTGTTTGGATAAGCATGTCTGGGTGTACGTATGCATCCCAGTCGACCAGTCCAGAGCCAAAATGGCCCCCGATTACACGGTGACCCGAGCTGTCTGCACGCTCCTGCTCCAAACTGTAGAATTCAGGACATGAGTGGAGAGCGCGAGGGCAGACGTGCAGAGTGACAGTCACCGGCAGCCAAATAAAAGGAGAATCAGAGAGCAATAGAGCGAGGGAGCATGTGGCAGAGGGCTGGCCGCCCCCCCAGGCCCTTCCGATCCCTCTCAAAGCCTCTTCATCAGCAAAACAAGCTGTTCCCTTTCACCCGAGTTTTACGTCAGCCGCGCTCCGGCATGAGAATGCGCCCACTCGCCGCGTTACCTGGAAGTGGCTCATAGATCAATGGTCAATAAAGGGAGATGAAGAGTTAGGAGCACAAAGGAAATGGGAGGAGGGGGGGGCGAGGGCCATGGGGGCTCCCATCCTGATTACAATAGCTTCGCATCCTTTGTCGGCAACACAAAAGCAACGTTGGAGTTTAATTAAAAGTCGTCCCAGGTGAACAATAAGCAGGATATTGCCCAGGTAGTCATCTTTTGTTGCAGTTTTTTTCAGGGAAGAGGGGGGGGGAAGGGGTGGGAGGCGCGAGACGTGGGTCGGTGTCGAATGTGCACCTCTCGAGAGCAAACAGGTGTTCCACGGGACGGGAGAATAACAAGGGCGACCTTATCAGCATCTTTCATTTTGCTCACTTATGAGTCACGCGGGCAGGTAGAGCGAGGGAGGCATGATGCTGCAGGGAAGGGCACTGCATGACAAATGGGATTGGATTGCTAATAAGATTTTTGGCTCAATAATAGATCAATGGGGTTTCAGGCGGCATGAGTAATGCATGTGCGAGATGATTCCGCTCGTCTTCCACTCAAGGGCAGAACGCTTCTGCAGACTGTTTCCCACCGAGGCGTCGATGATGCCACGAAAAGCCACGTGACGTCGTTTTGTGTTTCACTTTCTTTTCACTTGTTGTTTCACGTTGTGCACATTTCTCATTCCATCCATGTAACTATACTTTTAACTCATTTTCCAATTAATTTTTTTCATTACTTCAATGTTATATTAGGTAACCACCAAAGAAAATATTGATTTGATTTGTTACTCTGACATTATGTCAATAAATTATGCAATATTTTGCAAAACAGTGCCAATAAATCTAAAAAAATTCAATAAACTAACATAATTTTGTAATTGCAGATGCTAAGGGCTGTGCAATATCTGCTGGCACGAAGAAGTAATTTGTTTTTATTCGCCTTATTTGTGTTTCCCAACTAAAAGTTGGCCATAAATTGCCGTCACAGAACCAAATCAATCATTTTACTACATTTCCCATGTGCCCTTGCTGGACCCAACGGCAGGTGGAGCTCATTAGGCCTCATTATGAAGCGCTGCATTCCCACATGGTCTGTAATTGCCTCAATCAGAGCGGAGTATTCTTGCCTCATCCGATGGTTCCAGGAAGCGTCGGGCTGGTGCAGGAAGTAGCTGCATGACTTGTAGTTTTTCTGTCCTTTCCTGTCAAATCAGCCACCTGTTTCCCTGCACTCTGTCATCCACTGGAAGCGTGTGGCCCTGAGGGGAATAGGATCAAACCCGACACCTGCCGGCTTCCCCGTGCCGCTGCTGCTCCTTTACATCTGGCTGCCTTCCTTTCACCCTTGACCCCCCTCCTTGTCAGTAACCGGAGTAAAATAGATCGCGTATCCTCTGAAAATTCCAACCCCCAGCTGGAATAAATGGATAAATCTGTCTGAAAGATGTTTGTAAGCGTGTCTGAGACGTGTGAAATATTCTTTTTGGCGAGCTCGGGCTTTGAACTCGACTATTGGTGACGTTTTTTTCCAAGAGAGGATGCAGCGGGGGGCTGCATGAAAGTCTGAGCAGAGGAGATGAAATTAAAGCGAGTTGGTAATTCCCGTTGTCCTCAGAGGTTGAGGTTCAGTGGCCCGCAGCTCTGCACCACAGCGTCTTTGATTCTTTTTTCCATTTCATGGTTACTCATGCAAACAAACAGCGGTAGCTGCGCACCAAAGTGTCTCATTACAAACTTTAAATCATTGCTAACCGCAGGGAAAGCAAAGGGACGTCATTCCTCCTGCCTCGTCATGTCCTACATGACTCTGCCTGACAGGAGATACGAACAAGTCTTTGATTACCCTTCATTTTAAAACCTAAATGTTACATTAAGATTATAGCGGTGCTGAAATAAATTGCTGTCTCTCCCAATACGCTTGTGTTTTTCATCAAGCTTCCAAACCAAATTACGTTGCATAACTCACCAAAGAAGTTCGACTGCGTTACAAGTCTGGACCTGAGTCCCAGGAGCAAACGAGCCTGTCGTCGCGGCCTCGTGAGTGTTTGTCAAAGGGGCGGGGCCTGCAACCAGGGACAGAGGAAGTCTTCTTTGCCAAGACACCCGCAGGGACGCTCCGTGAGATGACAGAGACTGTCATCAAAGAGTTTTACTTCTTAGCGTGTGTAAATGTCATGCAGTTCGTATGTGAGTTTCACTCATGCATGCATGCTTGCATCCTGACTGGCAGCTGCTGCAGTAAATGTCATGGAGGTTGTTTACAGCTAAACTGGCCTTGATTGACCCAGTAAACCATATGTGATTTCACCCAAACCCGTCATGTATGTGGGTTTTTTTTTCCCCAGCAGTATGTAAAGACACTGAGGCAGCGTTATCATTCAAATCACACCACGGAACAAAATTGGAGTTGATCAAAAGGACTCTCGGAAGCCAGCACACAAGTGGGTTAAGTAGGAATCAGGCGGCCAGGATGAGGCGGAGGGGCACTTGCAGGCAGCTAGTCTCACTGGAGAGGCACTCCGGGGCACTCAGTCGATGCGCCGGCGATGTATGATACATAGACGAGACCCATTAAGGGTTTAGACGAACGGCTGTAGTCATCTTGTGGAAAACGAAGGGTCCAGAGCGAGGCGGGAGAGGAATGTCTGCAGTGGCTGTGTCACACTCTGGTGAAGGTGGAATAAATAACACGTTGCCCGAGAAGCTCTGATGGGAAATTGGATGATATGTGATGATTCTGAGGGCAGCGGTGGACAACCTCTTTTTTATTAAAGCCCCCTGGCTGACGCACAAAAACAGCAGCCTTCAAAATAAAAGAACGAGGCAGGGTTGTATTATTTGCATTCCAAGAGAAGGTGGAGTCTGACTAAAACATTATGCAAGACTCTGCACAGCTTCGTCCTGCAAACACAGGTATTATGGGCTGCCCTGTTTCATCACCGTAAACTCAGCTTTTCCCTGTATTAGAGTGACTAAGCTTAAATTAACACTTCTTGAAGTGTCTTTGATGGAGATAGAAAAAGCGGCAGCTGATGGTCAAACACAGTTCAAACACACGCTTCTAAACTCCAACATAAAGACATAAAAAGACCTCAAACTCCGAAATTTCTGCTGGGCTGAATGGCGTCGGGCTTCGCTGTGAAAGTGTCTGAAAAGTGGAACAAGATGATAAAAAATACACAATATACTGTGTAGCGCTGTCAGACAGACTGGAATAACGAGATTTTTCCAGCTTTGTAGAAGCATAAAAGTGCATATTAAGTATATTTTGAGTGTAAATGTCTCTTTCCCATGAAAATCCTCATATTTTTTAAATAAAACGCCGTTATTTTAGTCTCAAGCAATGTGGACTGACCCCAACAAAAATCAGGTGTCGCCCGAAGACGAGTGGTTTTTGGAGTGCCAGAGGTGCGAATGTAAAGGACTCGATGGGAGCCCGAAGTTTTGGGTTGGAAAGCCTGCTTTTGATGGCTCCGCTTTTGACAGGAGAAATAGCAGAAGGAGCGAGACTAAATTTACCAAGTCTGGGGGGAAAGAAAAAAAGAGGAGAGGTCTGATGCAGAGCATGCGAGACATCTCGGGCTGCGGTGCACAAATTGTGTGCAGCGTAGGACTGTAGGTGGGCCCAGCTCCTCGGGGGCCACGAGACAGACAAAAAAAAAACAAAAAACAAACCCTATCTCGTCGCCCAATCTCATCACGAGGCGCGGTGCTATTTCAGCAAAGACCTCGGAAGTCCTAAAAGTAGTTGCAGGATACATCGCTGCGCCTTTGGGTCAAAACAAAAAGCCAAGACGGCATCCAGCGGACGATTTGTTTCCTCAAGTGCAGCCGAAAATACGAGCTCAATTATAAGAAAACTCACAGCTGTGTAATATGTTGATGATAATCGTGCATATTGTCGGAGAGCCATTATGCGAAAAATTATGTAAAAACTCCTCTGAAGGTCTTGAGAGCACTTAAATTATGCATATGAGCAGTTGTAGCTAAGATACGAACCAAACAACACATTCTGGATCACCTTTTTTTTTCAGTAAACACATTTTTTTCTGTGTACTACTGCATATTTTTCCTGGGCCACATCCACCGATCTGCTCTCCTCATCGGGGCGAGCGGGGGGGCGCGTAATCGCGCCGATCGCGTCCGCGACGCTCCCGTGGATGTGCAGAGGTAACGGAGAGGTAACGCTCGTTAGCGAGGGAGCGCCGGGACAAAACGGGAACATGGGATCACCGTGATAGTTCCAGTTAAAAACAAGACGGACGTGTTTGAACGCTGGCCAACAGATGGTTCCTTTGCGAGTGTCACCCTACTTTCTGTTTGCCTTAAGTTCTTCAAGTGTGCAGCTCAAAGTACTTGGTGCAGTATCTTAAAGCGTACACGGTATAGGAGCAAGCATTGAAAGAAAAGCAGCCCTGAATTAATTTAGCTGCAGAATCAGTGTTGACAGCAGCAAAAAAAGGCTCCTGTACAGCTAATTGCTTTCAGTGTGTTGCTACATGAGTAGTTTCTGCAAAGTTATGTAACGTGGCAAAGTGAAAAGCTCCCAAATAATAATGATCCGTCTCGCTCTCATAATTGGAGCCTCATGTTGTAGAATGAGACGTTGCTTGTACTTTCACAATAGGCAGAAACGAATACTACAGTTCTGCGAGTAACTTGACGACGGCTACTGCTCCGAAAGAGGCGTGGATAAAGAGCGACGTGTTGTCAGGGAGCAAGGTGCACACGGTTGTGTCTTCATGTTGCCCTGACACGGTAGGAAGTAGGTCAAATGCATGTTTGTCTGGAGGTGGAGACGTCGTATCAGCTGATATGGCTTCTGTTAATACCAGTGTCAACATTTGGCTTCATTCGATGGAAGCACAGAGAGAGACAGCAGCTCGACAACAAACGTGACGCGTTTGACGGCTATTTTTCTCGCTTATTTGGCTTGAAAATGAGTTAAAACCGCACAACAACCAAGCGACTGATGCTTTATCGGTGCACCGGTGACGCTGTGTGGTGACGAAGGGACGCCGACACGGGGACTCGGTTCCTACCCATCGGCCTCGCCTCAATCCATAAATACAGAAACAAACACGGATCTTATCCTGATGCTGTGGCGTGATGCGAGCTCCTGCCCATGTGATAAACACCTGGGCTCTTCAGAGAAACCACATCAACAACTCCACTGACAAAGGAGCTTTAATGGCTTTGTGGCTTTTACCAGAATTGGTGCAGGAGAGAGTAGTTAAAGAGGTTTTTTTGCAACAAGGAGCTGCTGAAAGGAACCAGTATATTTACTTTTAAGAGGGAGTTGGAGAGAAAGAGTTTTCTGGGAGGGCAACTCTGCACGACTATTTCCAACACCTGCTCAAGAACAAGGCTTTTGAGGTGCCACACGGTGTTAAATATTGATTTTAAATGGTTCAAAGTGTTGGCAGAATAATCCCTTTCAGCTGATTCCCGCTCCTATGTCCGTTAACAGGGCTTTGTTCTGCAATAACTCAAAGCTACACTTACAAATCTAAGCCCTCCTGTGTTTTTTCCAAGGTTGTAATTCTTCACTTTCTCACTTCTGCTTCCTCCGACCGCCTCCTTGGAGGAGATCTATCTAGGTTAGGTCACCTCAGAGGTCAAGCGTTAGACAGTCACAGCTCTGTGATGTTCCAGATGCGAGTCAATTTACAATAATCCAGTGACAAACCCACTTAGGCTTGATGCAATCCACATAGTGAGGGGCAGTTTTACCTGCCGGCATCTGAAAGTGATCAGCGGCGCCGGATTCCAGCGCCGCTTTCAGGCCCAGATGAATCCCAAGGTTGCTCTTACAGTGGTTTGATCTGCCAGACTGTTTTTTTCTTTTTTTTAAGAGTCATCAAACGTGAGCACGAGGCGGAATAATGATGATCGACTTTATGAGCTCCAGCACCGCCGAGAGGTCGGAGGTCAGGCCCGGCCGCGGCTCAGCTGGAGCTCGGTAGCACTTCGGAGTCTGGTTCAAGGACGCTGAACAGTGAGGAGGACCCCCCCCCCCAGTCTGCTACATGATGGAAGACTTGTTCACTGGGCTACTGTTCTGACCCCCTGCAAAGAAACATAGATACACTACAGATGTTAGAAGAGAAAGGAGCTTGGAGGATTACGACAAAACACCCAACATATTATTTTTTTCAGTTGATCTTTTCTATTTTTTGGTTCGAAAATCACATCTTCCCTCCTCAAATGATCCCAGTTTCTCCCTCTTCAGGCTTACCATGTGCCTTGTTATTGATGTCAAGGCATCCTGCGCTATTAATATGTTAGTTACATGCTCATAACGTTCTGCCGGGTGTGAAACAGCACAGGCGTCTTTTTGGCTGTGGATCTGCATTCAAAGCTATTTAAAGCTCTCTCAATGCAACATTTTTTTCTTCCTTTTGTATCGGGAGAATCTCTAATAGAATCTCTAAGAGGAGGAGCTCTGTCTCGCTGATATGGAGCTTTCCAAACCCGAGTTGTAAAGGTCCCAAGATGCGTGCGTGTGGAAAGCCAGAAGGTGGCTGTTTCCCCTTACACAATTAAAACCTCACTGAGTCTTTCATGTTGGTACACGTTGAAAGGATCCAGACAAACGTGGGCGGGTCTGTAGTATTAAATTAAACATGTTTCACGACTGCTGCAAAACGGCTTTAACGCTTTTGTGTCAAAACTGCGAGGAAACGGCCAAATTGCAGTTAATGCGCGTATTTTATTTTGAAAGTCTCAACCAGATCCGATGCGGGGGAATGTCACAAGCTTGTCGCTTCCTCCCTTCTCAGTAGTCCTCCTCTACAGCATGCAAATTATCAAGCAACTCCAATATATCGCAGATTGCTTAACTACACAGAGCGCGCAGCGCGGCGCAAGAGCGGAGGCACGGCGCGCGCTTTCCCGTCTTGTGAGTGGACTGTACCGGATGGACGAGCAGCCCCGGTTTGAATCCGGCTCGGCTTTGATCCCGAATTAAATTCTGAATTAATTGCAGAGGCTGAAGGAAGAGGGGAGCTGCTGCGCTCAACATCCCGGGACCGGAGCGACACCTCACCGGCGGCTCCTGCGTGCGCACCGGAATAATTAGTCGCCACATTGTGACAGCTGTCCGAGAGAAAGAGAGAGGGAGAGAGAGACTGTGGACAAGAAGAAAGAGAAAGAAGGGAGCCTGTGAAGTTTTTCCCTGTGACAGCTTGCTTTTTCCTTCTTTTTATGGAGAGAAACTGTCCCTATTCGATGCGTCGCTTCTCTGCAGTCACAGATGGACTGAGCGCGGTGAAATTGGGACTAACCTGCCTCTTTTGTCATCAGTTTTAGTTGGTAAGTCGTGGAGCAAGAACATATATGTTTGCCTTTGAAAATCGGCATTGTCTTGTGCGTAATGACTTTGTTTCCTTCTTTTATGAGCCTGTTTTTTTCCCAACCTGACAAGGAATCCAGGTGTCCATTATGGGCAGGTTGTAACTGGCTCAAGAGAAGCAGCGTTGCCTCTCCACTTTTCTCTTTTGCTGGAAGAAACACGCACTATCAATCAACGCAAAGCGCGCATAATGTAGCGCCAGTGCGCCTGTAAGAGACCGTCCCCGAGGATGGTCCAAAGCGCGCAGGCTGGTGAGAGGGAAAAAAATGAAGGGACCTGCGAGTTTTCCTGAGGGGGCTCCATTACCTCGAGCACACCTGGCTGCCTGCCACACGCAGTTACAGTATCCTACAGCGCTGCGCTGCCTTATGTTAATCCAGGCTGCTGTGCACTATACAGTGCTCACACTCTTCTCCTCTAAAGAATCCCTCTAAATGTGCAGTTTTTTTCCTCTTTTGAAACCATCTGAACACATTCTGCTTCATCACTCTTGGTTGCACCGGTTTGGCATGTGGCCACTGCTAAATATAGGGAGTTATTACGTATGCATAGTTGTAATTACTCCAAGGCACAGGTGTGTTGTTTTGGCGCTGCCACGTCACGATTTTTGACAGCCAATCAGGACGCACCCTCACCTCATAGAGTATTGTTAAAACAGTTGGCTTCACTGGATTACAGCCGGTTAAATCAATCGGCGCTGCAGTTTTTCTTAATTTAATCACGTTGTTCAGCAAGAAATCAGCCTTTTTTCCCTCCTCAATTAGAGTAAGAGATCTAATTAAGTGCACATTAATGAGAGAAGTGGTGTCCAATTAGCTTTAAGTTGCAATTGGCATAATTGTGTCCTGATCCCAATTTATTGCATGGATGAATCAGTGGTTATTAGGGTAGATGGAGGCACTGAAATAGCTCCAACGTATAGGCTTGAATGAGAGATTAATTAAAGATTGGTGGGTGTTAAATAGATGTGACAGTACAGAGGCTAATTGGATAAGTCATGTGACTTACAAGTGATTTTTTTCCCCTCTTTACATCACAATTTTTTTGAACCTTTTCTCCAGCCATTAGGGAGAATTTGCTGGAAACCTCCTGCTGTTTACATGTTGTGGGATATCAGGCGGTGCAGTGGTGCTTTAGACCCACTGCTGAACAAACTGTTTGCAAGCAGGAGAAACACAAATATGTGTTTGAATAGGTGTTGTATCGCACAAAGCGGCCAAAGGGAAATTGGCCTGACAGGTGCGAGCAGCCTGCAGATTTCCAGCATCAACTCGGGAGGCAGGAGGCAGAGCTGCAGGCTCAGGGAAGGGAGGCATTGTGAAACTTTATTAATGCTATTTTCAGACAGAGAAATCCTGCAGATACATCAGGGAGCCTTCTCGCTGCTCGTGGAAAGGAAGTAGGCAGCGCGAGCCCACAGAATATTGAATCAGTCCAAAAAAAGGGCTCGAACAAGGGGCAAGAGAGTTGAACTATCTCTTGCCTCTTGAGTGGGCGGATGTCATAATTATCATTTCTCCAGGATTGCGGTGGAGGGCCCCGGGCACTGGCAGAATCTCTGCAGATATGTGGGTGTAGCGGTGGTGTCGACCCTGTAGGGCAAGCCACATCACTTCCAATACAGAGGAAAGAGGGACAAGTCCCACCATAATTGGTGCCTGGGAACAGTGCAGGGCGCTCGGGGAAGCTGATAGACGGTCAGGGCGAGTGTGTGTATGTGTGTGTGTGTGTGTCTGCCTGTGTGTCTGTGTGTGCCCGTAAACAAAGAGAAGGCACCCACTCGCGCAGGGGGCTCTAATCTGCTATCCCATGTCAGGCTGAAATGAAACAACCCCTGGCTGGACGCAACAAGTCTCACTATCTCACATCCTGCGTCTCCTTCTCTGTTTCAGCCCCCCAAGCAAAGGCAGCCTGACTTTGAGTACCAGAGCATGCACGCCACTGTTGGTGGACGACCTCTGAGAGAATAGGGACACAAAGGGAGGAGGGAAGGTCCGCCTGTCCCCTGCTGTTTGGGCCAGGTCGTCGCTTCTCCCTGCCTTAAATGTCAGGAGAAATAGCTGCCTATTAAGCACAATTCAAAGTTGGCTTGTGCCTGCTTTTGTTGTGTTATCTCAAACACCTCGGAGTGAATATCCTCTTTCACCAGCAAGCAGCTCCTGCTATAAAGCTCGCTGTCAAGGGGAATATTGGAGGTGGGTGCTTCAGGCCACTGAATCCCTTATTGGAGTCTGGCGAGTCAATAGAGTCCTTGCAGGGCTCCTCACGATTGTATTGTTTTCCCCCCACTTGGAGCTCGAGTGCACCTTGAATAAACCTATTTTGTGAGCTTCAATCCAAACGCGAGGCGTTTCTTGGGATTTTCTTCTGATCTCCTCCAAATAAAAGCGCAGCGGCGTGGTTTTATTTCCGAGGACAGTCACTCAGAACAGGTGTTGGGGGGGGGGGGGGCTCCTATCCCTCCATCTCAACATGAATATTGAAAAAGCTGTCGGGAGCGCCGGATGTGTCGGTCCGTGGTTAGCCTGAATGCTCGGCGAGCAGATTATTTAGGACAATAAACACCCTGCTGCTTTTGTTTGAAATGCAGCCCTTTCCTTTCTGACGTACACACACACGCACACACACGCACACACACACTTCCTGCAGCATGCGGCGTGTTGTCTGTAAATGCATTTAATCCTCGCTCATGTTGTGGTTCTAAGCATCTGAAGGTGCCTGGCTGTGATAACAGCAAAACAGGGAATTAGGAGAGATGGAGATTTCCTTTAAATTTGACTTTGGAGCTTTTTTGTTTCCCAGAGCGCCGTCTTGCTCAAACCGCCTGCTCTGAAGTTGTCACAGAACACCCGAATCAGACACTACAGCAGCTCTGCTGAACTGCCCATTGCTCTTATACTGAAATCAGAGATGAGAGAAGGATGCCCAGCCCTTCCAAGTCAAACAGTTCTCCATTTTTACAGAGGATCACCACTTTTACGAACTAATTGTATGCTATAACACTAAAAACCACATTTCTTTTGATGTCTGTAGCCAAAATGTAGACATTAAAGACCACCAAGTGGGGTTTTTACACAAGTGATTAAGTTTTGGATGCAAATTAACAGACAGGCTTGACATCTGCCAGTTTTTATGATGTCGAATGAAGCCAGTCCACTGTGGGGTGGGGGGGGGAGAGAAAAACAACCAAAAACTGTTTATTGTTCATCAATCCCGGAGCTCAGCCTCCGTCTGTGCTCTGTTCAAGCCTCCCGCATCTGATCGCCACAGTTCCAACGAGCCCTGTTCTCTTCGTGGGCTCGAGGGCTGGAAATCCTTCAGGCGAATTTGCATCCGTGTGCTCGGAGTGTCAGATGGGTGGAGTTTTGAGTTCGACTGGCTCTGCATCATAAAGCAACTTATACTGATCCCAGAATGACACGGGAATGAATTATGGAAGTGTCTGGTGAATAAATAGGGAGGGGGCAGAACACAGCGAAAGAGAGAGAGAGAGAGAGAGAGAGAGAGAGAGAGAGAATCACACTCCCTGATCCAAGCAGTGATTTTTCTCTTTTTCTGACAGATAAAACTTGCCAGTGCACGTTTACCAAACACGACAGGACAGCATGCGACTTTCTGCTAATCTTGTCTTCTGTTCTAACTTTTCTTTAACCCATGATGTCCCGAAACAGCACTTACACAATTCTGTCTATGGAGACGATAGCAGCAATTATTCTCTTGGATGATTTGGGGACTTTAAGGGCCTTGTAAGGCTGGGGGAGGGAAATCCTTTGCATGGAGCTCTCACATAAAACTCATGAGTGGATACATTCAAATTCCTCTTCTGGGAACAATTTGTATATTTCTTGCGAGGTCGTATAAATGGTAATCCACAGGGCTTAAAGCTGGGGAACCTTCAGTTTATGTTCTGTTCATACTTTAAATTACCATTTTCAAGTCAAGTCTCTGGATCTTTTTTGAATTCCAGATATCAAGATTCAACTCGAACTTGAAACGCAGCATCTGTGAGTTTAGAGTCGATGGCGTGAGTTTCATCGGACGTAATCCCAGCTGTTTGGTCTGGCTGTTGTTGCAGAGATGGCTGCTGTTTGTCTGCTTCTAACCAGTAAAAATACAACCCTCTTGGTACTTTTTGTACCTCACCTGAACGGGTCTCGTTCAGCTGTTACTAATGATTGCAGCCACTGGCAGCTGTGGTCATTTAATAAACAGCTCCTGACTTTGCAGTCGCTTGTCCAATTAGTAAACTCAGCAGAGTTCTGATGAGGAACAGTAGGTGTACTTTGTATTGCAATTATCGCCTTTTTAAAGAGAATACTACTAATAAAAGGACCTGTCTTGCTCCTGGAATCTCTCACCTCAATCAAAAGCATGTTTGATGTCTTCTCCATGCAAAAACAACAGATTCTGGTTGTTTTGCGGTGAAGAAAATCAAATATTTAGGTGGCTAAATCCTGCTTGTTCCAAGGCTTCAGCCACCATGGGTGTGATTAGCCTTGTTAGCTTTGTTGTTGACATGACACAATGTTCTAGGTGGTGCCCTCTCCTTTGTTTACCCTCTGTGAGCAGGTCCGTCCACCTACATTATGTGGCTCCTCAGAGACTGAGGGCTTCTTGTATCGGATGGCAGATCTACACCTATTTCTGGAGTGAATCATAAGACTGTCATTACCATTAGCCCGTGGCCTTTTTTGCACCGAGGGTGGAAGCTCGTCTTTTTAAACGGGCGATTGGGAACAACCGAGAACAGATAAAGATCAAGCAGGGATGAGAAAGCATGTCCTATTTAAAGAAAGGAATGCTTGGAAGATTCGACAAAATAAAAGGCTGAATTCACAGATGTACAATGTGAGAGTTTGGCTCAAATTCTGATTAAAACTGCACCAGATTGTTATTTTTCACTTATTTGCTCTCCAGCTGCTTCCAAATTTAGTATTCTGGACAAATTTATCTACAGTTTGCCAGTCTTGCTGGTGACTCACTCTTGAATAAAAAGTGTCCCTCCTCTCTTTTTTTTTTTTAAAGGGACAGCATGATGCATTGTGGATGTATACATCTGTTTGGTGCAGATGGGTCTCCTTGCAAAACACACCTTGATGCCTCTGTATAATGTCTGCTCATTTCTAGGGGAACTAATTACTGCGCATTAGTTAAACAGACCATTTGAAATGCAAGCCTGCTAAATCACGCTCGCCAGTGCAGTTGAGCCACCCCTCCCTCACCTCCTCCCCGTCTCCACGCTGCCTTTGTGCTTCTATTATTAGTTCTATCATGCATATGTTCTCTGTCAGAAATTAGGGCCCACCAGCAGAGAGCCATAAACGAGAAGGCTACACGAGTGAAGCTCGCACCAGTTTCTAGTCAAATGGACGCTTGTATGACATGTGATCGGCTTCTAGCAAGACGTGACGGTGTGTTTTGGCCCTCGTGTCTGGAAGATGCAATCCTTGCAGCAGGCGGCAGAGCCCACGAGGGGCAAGAGTCTCGCTCCCCCCCCCCACCCACCCTCCGTCTCCAAAGCCGTGTGCTCACAACACAGCCAAAAGGATCTTTGTTTCAGCTTGGCCGAGCAGCTGGTGGAGGAACTACGGGCTGAGGAAGCCCGACAACACCTATCCGAGTGGAAAATGTCGGGGTGTTTTTTTTTTTTTTTTTATTCCTTCAAAGCCACACAAGTTTTGGAGCTGCGACAGAACTCCCTGACACCATACCTTCAGAAATTTGCTGCTCGGAGTGAAGTGTCAAAGCGTTTGATCGTCACACGCGTCGCGGCTTTTACACGTGTGCATCAAACGCTGTTTATATGGGTTCTGTCAGGGGAGCTCAGACTTCAGTGAATTAAAATTTACTCTCTCAACCTCCTCGTTGTCAGGATCCATTAATCACCGCGGCTGCAGGTAACCTCGCGAGGAGGAGCTCTAAGGTCACTCACGCTGAGGTGACTGTGAGGCTTTTTTTTTCAGTGAGCGGCAGGCACGAAACCTTCCCAAGTATTCGCAAGATATCTACGGGTTACAAGCGCAGGATGAGTTTTATCAGTCCTGACTGAGTTGGGGAGAATGGTTCTATCTGTCGGGTGCCACTAGGGATAACAAGCCTTTCAAACTTGTACATCAAGTCGCCTCACGCTACAGAAAAAGGAATTAAGGCTTCTGCCTATGGGCTATTTGTGGCTCCAGCTTGCTTTACTTCCTCTGACAGTGACGAGGACAGAACATGACTACAGCTATGTTCATATTATCTAAAAATAATATTCCCGAACTGTCGACCAGATCCCGCGCTCGCTTCCGGGTTCACGCTCGCCGTATCTGTATTGTGTGCCAATTTTCCCGCAAACTATGACGAATGTATATGCGACGAAAGTCAGTGGCGCCGCTGCTTATCAGGTGCACGGAGCGTGAAAAATCAATGGGCACACGGGCTCCGAGCATGCTCAGTGCGAGGCCGCGCCGCGCAAACAGTCGTCATGCAGACGTTTGTCAAAGTCAAGCTGCGTTAATGTCCCATTCCCAGCGCTGGTAATGAAAACAGAAGCCATTAGTTTGGGGAGAAGTTGTCAACAACGAGATGCGTTTATCAGTGTCGACGCAATTATGACTTTCCGTCGGCGCGCATTGCGGCTCTGCGTGGTGTGAGTTTTGCAGTGGTGCTTTATGGAGCTCTCTTTGCACTACATAGGCGAGTCGTGACAGTTAATCTAATGTGGCAGGCCCAATTATGCCGGTTGGTGGTGCGCTGGTCGGCAGCCAAGGCTCGGAATAAAATGGAATTAAAACAGAAAAAGGGGACGGTGTAGCATCTTGAAGCCAAGGTGGTGATCCCGACTTTTTGTCTCGTTGCCCTGCTGGAAAGTCCTTCAGCACAAAAAAAAACGCTGAATTATTGACTCGCGCTCAACTTGACCCCCGACCTCAAAGTTTGTCGGAAAAGTTGAACTCCGGAACATCGTTAGGCTTGCAGCACGGCATCTGTTTGCTGAGTGGATATTATCTCCGAAAAGTTCTGCTGCTCGGGAAGACTTCATGCACCAAAAGTGGAGCCCCGTGCGATCCTTCTTCGTCCCTTTGGGAATCCTGATGAATACGTCTGCTGAGGTTTACCAGTCGATCTATTCAGGCCAAAAAGCCTGATTCCTCCTGGCATCATCCTCG
The DNA here is from genome assembly GCA_032274725.1 of Malacoctenus triangulatus. NCBI lineage: Eukaryota > Metazoa > Chordata > Actinopteri > Blenniiformes > Labrisomidae > Malacoctenus > Malacoctenus triangulatus. Next base: position 3,072,842 of record JAUESE010000063.1, read on the forward strand.
TGTTCGTCGACCTCCAGCAGACTCGTCCTGAGTTACTCGGCGTGAGTTTTAATTGGCTCCGACTTTGGTTGGTGTTGAGTTGTTGAGGGTGAAGATCCGAGTGGTTCCTATGCAGGGAAATGCAGACTAATGATGGGAAACGAAGGGCAGAGGGAGTCCTGCATGCTTCTGGCTCTGCAGGATGAACATCAGAGGTGGAGCCAGAGAGATTCCTCTCCATGCACGAGGCCTCAGCGTTGTGCTATTACACTTATTAGGAGTCATTGGACTCATGGGGGTTTCATGACAGTATGAAACACTTCACTGCCCTGGAACAATACAATTTATTGCGGGCCCAAGTGAAGCATGAACTCACTATTTATGGACTCCTAAGTGGACGACGACGATTGTGTGATAAATATCTCCTCGTCATTTTTTCCCCCCTCTGCGTCCGCCCCCCTACTGTCAGCTCCCCTGCAGACCCCTTCCTTCTTTTTTCTTTTCTCACCGCAGCTTCTCCTCTTTTCATTTGATGTCGGACGACGAGCAGACTTCACTGGCATGCATGAGGAGAGATCTCGCAGGGCTTCAGGAGACCCCTAATTGAATTGTCTGAGCTGCAAGACATGCACAATTGAAAATTGTGTGTAAAAGAAGGAGGGAGGGAGAAAGAGAGGGAGAGAGAGGAGAGAGAGACGGGCACCGGAAGACTTGTTTCATCCTCGCCACGTCCGTCACGCTGAGTCGCATGCAACATTGATTGCCTGAAAAATGGATCAGTTAGAGAAGTCTGTTTGAAATGAAGAAGAAAGACCGCGCCAGGCTATTGCCTCCCCGTATCTGCCCTCTGCAGGGTTATCATGCGGCATGTGATAGCATCTGTTAATAGCCTTTTTATTTTTTTTTCCATTTCATAATGTCCTACAAGCCGTCAGGGTCAGGGAGGTGAGGTGCCAAGGCCGCCACCAGACTCCCAAACAAGCAGATGTAGATAAATAATGAAAAAGGTAATAAGCAGCCATATTTCCGAAGCCAGTGCGTGGGCGTTATCACTGCAGGAACAATACATATTTAATAGGATTTGACAAATTAGATTTTGCTGTTTCATTATCCTTTAGCAGAAAACAGACAATCAAATGTGCCAATTTTGCGCCCCAAGGAATTTAGTGATCTTTTACTTTCGACTGGTCCCTCGAACTGATGTCAGTTTTTTTTGGGTGAAAGTTGCTTGTAGGTGTTTGAACGACCATCCATGTTACGTCCTGTTTATATCATGAAATCCCTCCTTATTAGCATATGTTGTGCCTTTCTTTGCGTACATAAGAGAAAAAGGTAAACACTGCAGATTAAACCCTTCATGAGGAGGTTGCCGTAAGAGTTTCTCCGTGATGGGTCTCCCTGTTGTTGTTTCAGTGGCGTGCCGGCTCCTCTCGCAGCTCCAGATGTCCCCGGAGGCAGAAACACAGTACTAATTATTGTGGTGTTTTTCTGTCTGATGTTGTTTCTGCGGCTCAGTTTCACCTTAATCGGTCAGTCGAGTGTGGATTCTTCGCAACACACGATGATGGAAATTAGATATTCTGAGTAATATCTAAATCAATGGTTTGTGGAGTGAGAAGGATGAGTTTGGATGAGGAAAGTTACAACTGACCTTGGGGTATATATGCCTGAAAACCCTGAGAATATTGGAGATACTGTTGGTTTTTTATGAATACATTTTTCACTTTACCCCGCAGCAAAGAACTGTATATGGTCCTGGCAAAAGAGGCAATAAAAGCAGGCGCAGTGATGTTAGAAACTTGACAGAGTTACAAAATCAGCTCTTCGTTTGTTTTTCCAAAGCAGTGTGCATGTTCACCACGCAAGTGAAGCTCTGTGCTGCAGCAGTGATGAGGGGTGGACATGTTACATGTTGTGTTGAAGCTCCAGTCTGCATCCCACAGCACAAAAATACCACAAACCACAAACACCCCCTCAAACTGTGAACGACGTCTCAATACTTTCGCTTGGGTGGAGGCTTTTTTTTACTGTAAATTGTGTCATAAGAAGGTCGAGTGTCGTTTAAAAACTTCTGAGTCAGAGTTTCTCAGTTTCTGACTCACACACACACACACACTCACACACACAGAGACACACACACACACGCTCGGCTTGCCCAGTCTTGCTGGAGAGAAACTCTCCCAGTTTCTCATCACATTCATTAACAAGCGCTCCTGTCAACATTGAAGAGTTTATAGTCCTGCACTGCAGCT
>JAUESE010000063.1:3075172-3089842 GCA_032274725.1 Malacoctenus triangulatus
CTCTCCCAGTTTCTCATCACATTCATTAACAAGCGCTCCTGTCAACATTGAAGAGTTTATAGTCCTGCACTGCAGCTTGGAACGCAGGAAGTTACCAGTTGGGAAAAATCCCACTTTCAAGTTGGGAGCTTTTACTTGAAAACAAGCTAACAAGCTCCTAACTTCAATATTCCTCCGAGAATAAAGAAACAGCAAACTAATAGCTATCTAATTTGCCAGTGCACAATCTGCAAAATAATGAAAAACAACAAATTGAGTGATGTTACTAATATTTTTTTAAATATTTCAAGATTTAATTTTACACGTTTCCTGTCATCAGTAAGGTATCTAAGATTTATAGGCTATTAAATTTGTATTTTTCTATCCTTGATTGCAGAATTGAATATTCCATTGTTCTTTTTGCGATCATCCTTCCTACAGTTTCTGGCTTTATAAGGCTGCTCCATGAATCTCTGCTCGTCGTACACAACTCTGTGTTTTTGGGGGTGAAAAGGTGCATCACATTTAGGCTGCAGCTCTGGAATGTTTTCAGTCGAGCAGAGAAAACACGGAGAGAGCGTCGCTTCTCCCATTTATGTTCATCGAGTAAAACTACGCATCTATATGTATCGGCGCATAACTCCCACTGGCACTGTTGTTCCAAGAGTGCAAGTGCGCCGGCATAAATACACCTCTGACATTAATTGTTTGGCTGACAGTGAGGGAAATTTATAGCGAGGTGAGCGTGGAGTACGGAGCGCTTTAGGTCGAATGCGTTCGGTTTGACTCTTCCGTGCACCGGAGTAGGAGAACAGATAAACTGCACAGGAAATCAGATTACTGCACGAACGCTTGGTGATTAGTTCACTTTCAGACAAGTTCCGTGTGGGTTAAAAAACACAGTGGGAATAAAAAATAAGGCGTTTATTTTTCTCTTCTGTAGGTAGAACGCCTGCTGGAATGGCGCTTTGACATCGGCTGACTTGTGCATGACTCACACCGAGTGAGTTTTTGTTCAGATGAGTCCTCATGTAAAAGGGCAAAGAAATCAGTCAAATCAGAGCATCTTGCTTTTTTTTTAAATGTACCATTATGTGAGTGAGACTGTGAGTCATTGGAAAAGAGATGCTGTCTTGCTCTCATTTGTCACCCTGTGAAATATATATTTACTCACTGGTACATCGCAGCATCCAGACAGACGGTGGTTTATTAGGACGCCCATCACTGCCACACAGGACAGTATTATACGACTGTTTCAATGGGTGCTACTAAAAATAGGGGCCTTTTTTCTTTTTTAAACTTGAGCTTGTGAATTTATCAGTTTAATAAGACATGTCGTGGAGTAGCGAGCATGTCGGAAACGACTGCACCGGCTATATATTTTTCATGCCTTTTTTATTTCCTCTATGTAAAGCCGTTTCTCCACTGTGCAAATGCTTTTCTTCCAAGATGAGTGTGTCTTCTCTTCATGCATATAATGCTCTCATAAATGTGATTTTACACTCTCCTTTTTTGAGCGTACAACAACCAAAGTCCGTGTATTGTAACACATGAAACTTGGATGACACTCGGATCATTGGAGCTCGGCGTCATTCAGCAGTCACGTCGCAGTCGAGTGATTCCTTATGATTTGTGTCAGCCGCTCCGTGATGAGTTCAAAGACGTCGAAACTAACGCGTCTTTTGTTTTCTTGTTTTCTTTCTCCCTCTCTTTTCTCCGCAGATATCTCAGGCCGAAATGCTGCCCTGTGTCCTTTTCATCGGCTTGTTTCTCACGGCGGCGCGATCCCAAGATATCCCCCCCTCACAGGCATCATCCTCCATTAGCGAGTCTTGTGACTCGCTGTGTTCGTGCGAGGGGAAAGATGGCATCCTTCATCTCAACTGTGAGCAGAGGAATATCAGCAAAATCTCCCAAATCAAAGTCCCGTCAGGTGTGCCCTTTCACCTGAACCTGTACAAAAACGACTTGGTGGAGCTGCGCGCCGAGGAAATGGAAGGGCTTAAGAATGCCCTCTCGCTGCACATAGGGGGTAATAGCATACAAGAGCTGGAACCGGGGGTCTTTAGCACGCTCGGCTCGCTGAAAAAACTACACATAAATAGCAATTTCCTGGTCACGCTGAAAGAGGACACTTTCCAAGGCCTGGTGAATTTGGAGTTTCTCCAAGCTGACACGAATTTCATTCGGGTCATCGAACCGGGCGCCTTCAACAAGCTGATCCGCCTGAAGGTCCTCATCCTCAACGACAACTCCGTCGAGTTCCTGCCCAGCAACATTTTCCGCTTCGTGCCCCTCACTCACCTGGACCTGCGCGGCAACAAGCTGCAAACGCTGCCTTACGTGGGCTTTCTGGAGCACATCGGGCGGATCATGGAGCTCCTCCTGGAGGACAACGAGTGGATCTGCGACTGTGACATTTTGCACCTGAAAATCTGGATGGAGAACATGAGGGCGCAGTCGGCCATCGGCGACGTGATCTGCACCACGCCGCATCACCTCAAGGGGAGCATCCTGGCCAAAGTCAAGCGAGACGTCCTGTGCCCGTCGCACGCCGACATCAACCTGGAGGAGCCGTCCAAGTCTCTGGACATGGTGGTGACTCCCTCCACCAAAGTGTCTCAGATGCCCAAGCTGGTCGACGCGAAAGACGACGCCCGGGTCCCGACGCCGTCTCACGTTCCCGGCAGTCCCTGTGTGGAGCACTGCTCCTGTCACAATCACCCCGTGGCGGGCTTTCTGATGCATTGTCAGGACCGAGGCATTCAGAAGGTGTCGGATATCGGAATACTTCAGCAAAGCCCCGCTAAGCTGGTCATGACGGGGAACATGATCCAGAAGCTCTTGAAGTACGACTTCGTCACCTACGACAGCTTGGAGCTGCTCAACCTGGCCAACAACAGAATCGATTACGTCGATAATGAAACTTTCCTGAGTCTGAGCAGTTTGAAGAAACTCTACCTGAATGGCAACCGGATTGAAAAGCTGTTCTCCACCATGTTTGTGGGACTCCACAACCTGGAGTACCTGTATCTGGAGTACAACCTTATCAAAGAGATTGCCCCAGGCACTTTCAATCCCCTGCCCAACCTGAAGCTGTTGTCATTAAATAACAACCTGCTCGGCTCGCTCCCTGCACAGATATTTCGCAATGTGCCCCTCACCAAATTAAACCTGAGGAAAAATCTGCTTATGCACCTGCCAGTGAGCAACGTGCTTGATCAACTCGACGCGTTGGAGCAGATTTATTTAGAGGACAACCCCTGGGACTGCAGCTGCGACTTGCTCAGCCTCAAACAATGGGTGGAGAAGCTCCGGAAGGACACGGTGGTGGGCTCCATTTTGTGCCACACTCCAAAGAAAGTGATGCAAACCGAGCTGCGGAGCCTCCGCCACGAGACGCTGTGCCCCGGCCTGGGGACCTTCCACCCCGGCGGCGAGGACGTGACGGCGACGCTGGGGCCCGACAGCAGCGACAGGAGCGTGTTCCTCTCGCTCACCGACACCATCCCGCTCTCCGTGCTCATCCTCAGCCTCCTCGTCTTCGTCCTCATGATTATATTCTGCTCGGCCGGCCTGGTCGTGTTCGTGGTGCACCGGCGGCGCCGGAGGGCGAAGAGGAAAGCGGCCGAGGAGACGCCGCGGGAGAACACCAGCAGCAGCTCGCCCATCCACCTGCACTACAGCATGTACGGGCAGAAGACCACGCACCACACCCTGACGCAACGGACGGGGTCCGCCACGCTGTACGAGGAGCGCTCGCACAGCCCCATCGTGCAGATCTGCCGCAACCCCACCTACTGCTCGCAGCACAAGGAGCACGACGCCGACCTGGATTACGGCGTGGACGAGGGCGGCACCAAGCAGCACCTCTGCCGGAGCATCATGGAGAAGGAGAACACCTCGCCGCTCACGGGCAACCCGGCCGCCAAGTTCCGACCCATGACCGGCGAGTGCCCGGCCGAGTTCGTCACGCTGGGGAACCCCAACTCCCTGTACCGGAACATTCTGGAGCGGGAGAAGGAGCTGCAGCAGCTCGGCATCACCGAGTACCTGCGGAAGAACATGCCGCAGCTGCAGTCGGCCGTGGACATGCAGGTCCCGGGGCACCAGGAGGAGCTGAAGCTGATGGAGACCATCATGTACACGCGGCCGCGCAAGGTCATGCTGGAGCAAACTAAGAACGAGTACTTTGAGCTCAAAGCCAACCTGCACACTGAGCCGGACTACTTGGAGGTTCTGGAGCATCAAACTGCTTTTAACTGAGTTGGAGCAGAAAACAAAAAAAAGACATCCACGTATATCAAAATGAAACCAAGTGCCTTGTCCTGTTTGCCCTCTCGTACGTTACACAGTGTGAAAAAAAACATCTATATAAAGATATATATAAACAACATGGGCACATCTGTTAAACTGTAGCACAGAATGTAACCGGTTGATTCCTTTGTCACCTTCCTTTTGTTGACAGCCATGCCATGTAGCTGACCAACAGCCAAACGTGAGAGGAGCTATGGCAGTGTGTGTCGAGCGAGTCGGGGTTCACGGTTCAACCCCCCCCTTCCACCCCCTCATCCCCCACACCCCAGTCTGTTTTATTTCTCAGCATTGATTGAATTTCTTCAGTGTTACTGCAGCCAAATGAATCGATCCGCGCCGCGCAGACGCCCCTCCTCCTCCTCATCCTCCTCCGACATCCTCCAGGACGAAGCAGATGTTTGCAAAGGAGTGAGTGAATTCCAATCACCACTTGACCCAGAATCGCTGTTTAATCAGTCTCGCCCGACTCTGGGTGTGACCTGATTACAGCCTCTGTCAACACGAGCCAGCTGGAACGCTTTAACCGGAATGCTCATTGTGCCGGAGAGTCAGCAAATTGCCAACTGTACATGGGAGTGAGTGGGGAGGGGGAGGGGGCGGGGGCAGGAGGTGGGGGTGATTGATCCAACCTCGCAGTCAAAGGATCTATATTTATTTTATACGAGCTGCTGCTCACAGCAGAGAAGTCTTTATTTTGTTTCCTTTTTTCGTCAGTTAAGTAGTGCACTTCAAGTACAGTATATCCACAACTGTAACCTTGTACAAACGCATTGCACTAATCAAATGCCATAAGATGGTGCATGACAATCAACAGAGTCCTGCTGAAACCTTGTCTTTTATTTTCCGATTTCTACCAGATGAAACGAGCCACTCGTGTGAATATTTTCGTGTGTGTGCGCGCGCGTGAGACCATTTTTTCTGACGCCACTATTTTATTGTCATGACTTACGACGGGCGCTGGCGGCGCGGCACGATGCCCCTTCCGTTGGGACTCAATGCTACGCGGCGAAGTGTCGGCGGAGTGCTCGGACGGTCGTCGCGCGTTTCAGGATTTATACGATGCACCGAGACATAGGACTTCAGAACAGTTCATGTAAGCACACACACTCTGTAGCTTTTCTACCGAACTAGATTTAATTATTTATTCTGTATATTTTGTATATACTTATGTTCCATTCTCTCTATTGGTTTTTTTTGTGTGCCTTCAGTGCTGTACAGAACATAAACAGAAGTTGTAACTGAAACAGGAAATAAAGAAATGCAAAATTACCCCTTAAAGTTGGACGGTAATTGATGGCGAGCTCCGTGTGTGTGGGGAACACACACAGAAGCACCTCGGACCCACCGCTTCTCCGCTGCGCACATTCTACCCACTAATTGACACACCAGGCGCCTGGCCTAAAAAAAAAAAGAAAAAAAAGAATGGCATTTTCCCTCCGTGTGTTATCAGTCCTCCTCAGTGTGTATGTATGTGTGCATGGATGTACTTGTGTAAACAACATTTGGTTCTCTTCCTGCTGTGTGAATAATTTAGCCCCCCACGATGGCTCAAGCCTAGTCCTTAATCACACAACAGTGGCTGCAGGATTTCTTCACCAGCGACGGGTTTTCTGCATGACTTTTATTTCTCTCTCTTTCTCTCAGGGGGAGACAGAGGATCCTCTCTAATTCCTCCATTTTCTCCCATAACTGATGGATCCGTGGTTCCTTTGTGAGAACACACACACACTCACACACACGCCCTTAACCGTGTGGTTTATGAATCACGCACGTTGCCGTGCAGCATCCCAAAACCGCGCCGACATGAATAAATAAATGTTTATAGATCTGTATACACACACACCATTTAATGTATGCAAACTCACACAGGCAACGCGACCAACGCACGCTCGCACACAAACAGGCAAGCGAGCCGAATTAACCAGTGCTGCTTGATCCAGTGAGACTCGTGAGCATTACTTCCCTCAGAAGGTGGGGCATTAGCAAAGTGCAGAACGGTGTTCGAGACAGATCCTTCACTTGGGGAGGGGGCTGCTTGCAAATAAAGGGAGCTAAAACTCACGATGCTCCCACAATGCAACAGAACTGCGCAAATACAGTCCAGTCATAAGATAAACAGCTACAACTCCAAGTCTTCCAATATGGCTCCTTTAACAGCCTGTTTGTCCATCTGCTCCATCAAATGCATGAACTGTGTGAGGTTTCAGGACCTCTAAGCTGATTGTTATCATTTTCTGACATGTCTTCAGTGATGCAAGTGTCACACTGACCCGGTCTGTCAAACTGCAAGTTTAATGATACAAAAAAATGGATTCGGCCTGCAGAAATGGGCCCAAAAACAAAAACTCTCCAGTGCATCTCTGCACCAAAGTGGTAGAAACACGAATATAATGTGGCTGAAAACCTCACCAGAAGCTAACGAACTAATTCCCGTTTAGCCAGCGTGCATGTGCGGCAACGCCGTCATCCACGCGGCCATAAAACGCGTGGCTGACGCATCGGTTCGGAAAAAAAAAGAGGAATAATGGCGCCAGCTGTGACCCGCACAATTGGGTTAGAATTTAACCAGCAGTGAAAGTTATCCTGTGCAATCAAGCCGGCGCTGGCGGAGCTAAACAAACTCTGTCCTGAGCGCAAACAATTCACCGGTAACCAGCTGGGACTATTTACTTTTCATTTCCAACCCTGCTTTTGCTTGTTTGGCCTCGCAGTCGGGTAAAGAAGTCATATCCTGTGACCTGAAGTGTAATTACATACATAGGAGTATAAAAATAAAATTCATAATGGTTTTGTGGCTTCAGATGAAAGAGCATGTAATTGCAAATTTCAGTGTTCCCGTCATCAGCGCTGGCAGTGAGATAAGCTCACTGGAGTGTCCGCTGTCTCATTTGTGCTGCAGATGATATATTAGCTTTATTAGCGAAACACTGTGAAAGAGAGGTCTGGAAAATCCATATCATCTCACGTAGTTATTATTTATAAAATGGTCTATCTGTTCCATCGCTCCTCCAGCCACAAGACATTAATATTCATATCTGTGAGCCCAAACACAGCGCGTCTCTTCTGGGCGCCGGTATCGACGTTGCTCCTTTGCATCCGATAGACTCGCAAGAAGTCAATTAATGCCTCGCGCGTTACATCCCTCAGTCTCCGTGCTTTTTTTCCTCCGCCTTCAATTCCCACTGACATTTGGTGAACAGTGACTGACAGAAAGCGCAGAACAATCGGCATCGTCGGGTGTAATTGCTGGAGGACCGGGAGGCTTTAACACAAGCAAAAAGGGGGTTAAAAGGATCGTCGACTAAAGTTGGAATTAGCTGCGGCTCCTCGAGGGGGGGGAGTTTTTTTTTTTTTTTTTTTTTGCAGAGACTCTGCTCAAGAGTTACAGCACCGCGATAAAGAGACGGGGGTCCCCAGGCGGCCTCACCTCGCAAGGCTGGCTCAGCGTGTGTTCGAGAAGATGTGGAAGTGTTCAATAGATGCACTCAGACTTAATCACATGCGGCCTGTGAAGCAAAGGTGCGGATCCTTGTTGCTGATTTAAGCCTTAACAAACCTTATCTTTGCAAATTTGCACCGGGAGTTACCGAAAGTCATCAAATATTATCTTTTATGAGGGCTTCTTAGTGCAGTGAAGATATAAAACACCCAAGCAGCAAGACAGCGTTGCATTAAAATTCTCCCCAGTAGAATCTCACTCGGAGTTCCACATGTGGTCGTTTTAATTGACGAGGTAATATTTCGAATGAGTTGCACGTTCATCGATCCGTCCATCCATGCTTTTTCTTTCTTTTTTTTTCCCTCTTCCAGCCGCTCTCCCTGCCTTCCAGGGTCACCGCGAGCCCTATCCCAGCATGCACTGGAGCAGCGGAAGGCGGACGTGCGTAAAATACACACGTTTATGCAAAGCGGCGGCGAATGTGACTATTAAAATGTCAACTGATGGCGCGATGGCTGCCAGGTGATGCATTAGCTTTTTCCTAATGTATTCAATGGGCGCCGTTTGGAAGCGTGAAGAGAATCAGTCATTGAAGACCAACTGAAATCAAAGGCTGTTGCATGGCGGCAGCTCCGCTGACATTAATCCATATTAGGCGTCCGCGTGCTGTGAAGGAACTCGGCACCGATATAAGTGGTGACTTTGTCTTTCCACTGCCTCCCTCCTCCTGACAGAACTGTGGTCTGTTGCAGAGCTTTACCCTGGGGGTGATCTTATGATGCTGTGTGCCAAGCCGAGCAGCTTGCTCTGAAGCGGCGGACATTGAACCACCACCACCCCCCACCCCCCCTCCCCCTCTCTTCCCCCCATCCCATCCCCGTCCTGTTGTTCGCCTGGCTCACAGTTTAAACACCCAAGCCGGTGACCCAATTCTGAACATCAGAAGTGTTTAGTCACGGGACGGATTGTATCGGGTCTTTTTTGTTGCTAGCGAGCTGCGTCTCAGGTACAGCAGATAGGATGAAAAACTCAATGAAATGAAACCAACCCCCCCCCCTGCCCCCTCCACCAATGAAAAAGAAACAAACTTTCCAGTTTTTGTCAGTTTTTTCCTGCAGCACCACACACGGTTCGGTCCTCCTGCTGCTACAATGCTGCACGTCGACCACACGCAGCCTTTAAAGACGTTAATCTCCTTGAGCTTTGATTCCTCTGAATATACGGGGCATTTAAGCATCATTAAAACAGACCCCCCCCCCCCTGCGCCCCACCCTTCCACATTACCATTAATACTTCTTTACCGGTAGATCAAACCAAATACAGCAATTTAAGTGTTACAGCTTGAGTTGAGTCTGTGTGTCAGTGGGGGGATGAATACTCTCTAATCCTGGTTCTACTGTCCTGGATGGAGGCTTAGAAGGTCCAAATCTCACACAGGAAGTGAAAAACAACATCTTGTTCACCAGATTATGGTTGTTTTTACAGATGTAGGATTACTAGTCATTGTTTACTTGTTGGTAAATGGGGCTAGAAAAACACTCGAATGCAAAAAGGGAATTTAAAAACTAGGAGATGATATATTACCTGAGCTGGTAGCAGCGTTCAAGTGGGAGGAAGATGCTCTATATCTTGTACGCTCATAGCTTTTAAATGAAACTTGTAACCGGGCCACTAATTTTATAACAGAGCTGAGTCTGTGACCGCGGAGTCTTGTTCATTTTCCTGCAGGCAGAGGTCAGAGCTGGAGGTTCAGACATGTTTACCGAGTTGCTGTTTTGGCCCCGGAACTGATGAGGCAAAGGGAGAGAAATCCAGAGCTCTCCTCCCCAAAAAAAGAAGAAATAAATTGCTGCACTTTATCACCAAACAGCTCCTGGAATGCATCGCACAAGCCAGACTGATGATATATAAGAGTAAGAGTAAGTAAGGCAGAATTTCTCCCTTTAATGGATTGTGTGCAGCATTTTATTGGGTCCCACATCCATAGCACAGCGAGAATAGATGGAGAGTAATAAAGGAAAATGTACAATGTGAGTGGGATCGTAACCAATTGATAGATTCAATGGCGGATAGCGTGGGGACAAGTACAGAAATAGATTGTGTGTTATGAACAGCATTGATTTGTTCTGTTCTTTGGGAAGGACCTTGTTCATCTCGAGTCACTTTGGAAACAGTCGCCGTTTCATTGAGTGCGGCCCAGTCGAAGAAAACTCATTATCTTTTATTGATTAACCTTATTAAATCCTTACAGCTCATAAAGGAAGCAGCGTGGTGACGCGCAGCGCATTACACAAATTCTCGAAGCCACAAGAAACGTGTAACTCGGATACTTTTTTAGGTATCGGAGCAATTTGACGACATGATTTTTTCCAATTTCAGTTCTGAGTGTGAAGCACTTCCTTTTTTTTGCCCCCACCGAGGGTCCAGAGTCCCCTCGGAGAGCCACCATAACTCACAGGGAGGCCTGACAACGGGAGAGTCCATCAGGATTTGGCTTGGCTTCGCTACAGTGTTTTGGCAGATCAGGGATCAGAGAGAAAAGGCTCCACAGGCAGCTTTGGAAAAACAAGGTTGAACCAGCGATTAAAGGCAGGCGAGCACATTTTAATGGCATGTGTTTCTTAAGCTTCTTCAATGGTTAGCAAATAGATGACCCGTTCTAACATGCTGTTCACAGTCTGTGTTTTCAATAAATACCTTTCTCTGCCTTCCTCCCACAATGCAAAGATACGCTCGGATTGGATGTAGCTGTGTGTGTCTTGTTATCAGCCCTGCGGTGACCTGCTGACAAGTCCGGCACGTTTGGAAAAAGCAGAATTAACAGGTGAACTCTCTCCTAAAGTCGCGTGTCTGAGACGTCCAACTCGAGCCGATCTTGGTGGATATGACTCATGGCAATGCGCCGCCACGGCAACAAGTCAAACTTGAAATTATCTCACTTTCCCTCGCCCTCGGGCACACGCTCACGCCTCGATACTCCGAAAAGTGTTGCAGCGCCGCCACGCATTGCTTCGTTAATTCAAAATAACTTTTCACGCTTTTACATTAAGTCCGCCGATTCACTCCTTTGTTTCCCCTCCTTCACGTCGAACCGCAGAACGCGGCGGCGACCATGGCATGCCTGCCACTGGAATAGAAAGCGAGGCTGTTTTTGCACAATAAATGCTTAAGTGACCCACTTATTTCCTCAAGTACCTTTATATCCCCATTGTACCCTGATTCGTTCTGCTTTGTTGACGAGTTGCCCCAGGCAGAAAATAAACTCAGGACGGTTCACATAGGAGGCAACGGCAGACACAGATGTGAGAACCCACATCTGACCTTGTGTTGTCTCGTATCAACGCCGCGCAGCACAGGAAGGGAAATATATACAAACAAGCCATGAACCTCATCCCATAAGTGACTTATTCTCTCTATGGATGCAGCGAATTGGATATTATAGGCGAGGAAAAGCTCGTTCATGTGAGAGTAATGTATACACAGCATGTTTGCATGTCCCGGCAGAGAGCCCCTCCTCATTTCGTCTTGGAAATCTGGCGGCGGGGCTGACGTGCAGGAAGCGAAGCCGGTCTGAGGGAGAGCGCGACACCCTCCGAGTCACAAGTCACACTTGTGTTCCCCCCTCCAACATTAGAACAGATCTCCTCATGTGATCGCGCCGCAGAAAAATGAGCCGGTGGCCCAAAGTGATGCTAATAATATTGCAGGCTAATGACCCATTTCGGATGGCGCCGTCGCCCCGGCCCACTCGGAACACCGAGCGGGACCACTGATGGGCTTTTTCGCGGCTTGAGAAGACGATTCATCGGTTCCTTCCTCCGCTGAATGATGGTGCAATTAAATGTTTCATAGTGTGCCAACATCAGTACTACCACCGCAGTGGCTCCCAGCTATCTTGTTCTTCTTCCTCAAAGAGCTGTCATGCACACCACAAAAGAGGCGAGATGTAAGCGTATCTCTCATTTTCGCCGCTTTATTTCCTTGTTGTTGTTGTTTCGGTCTGCTTTCCGCGGCTTGCCTCATTTTTAACTTCGCCTAACTTTCCCTTTGCTCCCCTTCTCTTTGTCTCGGCGCTACAGAAGTGCATCCGAGCCATATCAATTAGGGACGTAAACTTTAAACCTTTGCACCCGGTCTGATCCCTCCCTTTGTCTTCCAGAAGGTGTCGGCGTGAAGATCAACAGACGGGAGGTAAAACAGAAGCTATTATAGCACAATTGCTCATTCAGTGACGACGTGATGTGTTCAGACTGTGATAGGAAACATCAACACTTGGTTTTGTTGATGTGAGGCGGAGAGAAAGATAAACAGGACGCGGAGGGGGGGTTCAAGGTTGCACCTTGTTTGCCTCGTACGAGGTGCGACATGTATGATTAAACATGTGGCCTTTCATTTTTTAAGAACGACATTATGAATTCATGTCAGGGAGTTCACACAAGCCATGAACTCCCCGGAAACTTCCTCCGACTTCACCCACAAAGGAGGTGAAACACTTCAGAATGTTTCAAGACATCCTGAAGAAGTTGTTTGGCTCGCTCAGAAATCAGGGGGAAAAAAAGAAGTGTTTTGTTTATTCCGAAAACAAGATTAGACAAAGATTACGAAAATGTCCGGAGGAAGTCTGCAGGGAGACGTTCTCCAGAATCCCGCGGATGATAAGAGACACGCGGCGTGTTTGGAGCGGGGATGGACGGTTGTGCTCAGGCAACAGATTCGGAGGCTTAGCAGCAGGATGAAGCACTGGCAGCCGTGAGTAACAGCGCTGCACATCTGGAACACTGGATCTTTGTTTCTGAAGCCAGATCCAAGTTGTAAGCGAGCGAAGCTGCAGCTTGGAGGCCCGAGGGCCACTGAGGGCTTTCCAGAAGTGCGACTAAAAAGCGGCTGTCAGGGTGTTTTATGGCAGAAGAACAATAGGCGATATATAAACGAGGAGCTTTGCAGGAGGCTCCGAAACAACCAGGGGAGGAAATTGTATTTCAAATTTATGATGAGCAATAGAAGTAAGTATATTTCTGAGCAGGGAAACAAAGGCAGCGACCCGGTCTGTCCGTGTTTTGAAGGTAAATGTCAAATTTCCACCTTTTCCAAACACTGTAATTTTACCTCTGATATTTTTCACATGTACACTGTTTTGCATCTCGAGAATAACACTTTTTTTTACAAGTTGAATAGCTAATTTTAAAGCTAACTGCCCAGTTAACATTTAAATCCCCGTAGTGTGCAGCTAGATGTAATTAGCCCAAATGAGGAAGCTATTGATTTGTCTATGTGCCAGTTTTGAGCTTAGTTTGGGTCTTTGCGGGCGAGTCCATATTGTTCCCTTTGTTAAAATGTGATTAAAAACACAGCTAATTTGAATCAGTGCCGTCCCACAGGACCCCCCCGCAATGTGGTGGTCTAGACGATCCTCCACCACACCTGAATGCACTGAATGGGTTGTTATCAGGCTTCTGCAGAGCCTGATGAGGTCCCATTCATGTGAACTGCACGGCAGACGTGGAGGGGGGGGACGTGACACCGGGGTCGAGCAGAAGCATTCACAAGAACGGGATGGGTGGGGGGGGGCTTTGTGTTTTTTGGACCATCTCACGGCTGGATTTAAAGTTTTCTGGCAGACCCGTCCCCGAAGTCCATCCGGCACACGACTCAGCTGTGACTCATAGGTCAAACCCCCACCACCACCACCACCACCCTCCCTCCAAAACCAGCCCGGAGATCCCCTGCTGTCTCATGCCGGGGACGAGACACACTTCTACTGTCTGTTTCGGGGCTTAGGACCATCCCTTGGTGAATTCGCTAAGTCCCCGAAGTCTCTTATGTGGATTTTTGAAGCCTCTTAGTTGGAATTATAGCCGGTTCCTAATCTGGTGTATTTAAGAGAAGCCGATTGCTCTCGAAGAAAAGGAAAACATTGTCGCGAGAGGAGAAAAGACCTTCATTTCTATAAAACTGTCAATTAGAGCGGGAGAATCTATGCGGACCCTGCTTTAACTCCGGGAAAAATCTCAAAATTGTGTGCTGAGTAGGTTAAAAGTGCTCGAGATTTGTCCTTTTTTCCCCTTTAGTGTGAATAATATGCGCCATGATATCTGCGAGAACAGCCTGCCCCCGCTTTCACCTGCCATCACTGAACTGCTTTCATCCCTCAACTTAAGAAAGAGTGCAAATCTACCGTACTTTTTTCTCTCTCCCCCCCCGCCTCTCTTCTCTGCACTGCTGAATTAAACTTCTGCAAGGTTTCTGTATCCATACGCGGATATGTGAGCAGCCTTGGCTGTGGGCTCCATGTGTCCCTGTATTTTTTGACGTCGGAAGTCAAAACAATTAAGTCACTGCTCACCCAAAGGCCCTGCGTGTTAAAGAGGCCGGCAGAGGGTGAGAGGAGGCACATTTAAACACACACACACACACACACACACACACAGTTTTTATAATCTCCACACTTTTTGCTTGAACAGAGATCTTGGAAATATGAAATACTTATTCTGGCTGCGTTTTTTTTGCTGGTTGTTGGAAGAAAAAGTCCCTAATTATTGACCGTTTTGAACACTTCACAGGCTTTTACTGCACCAGTTGTTTGGGAACACACACACACACTCGGATTTGGTTGCCCTCTTGGGAGGTTTCCGCACGTAATCAGCGACGGTTTTATGTGGCGCCCTGATTGTTGTTGCTACACCTGAAATAAACGTCAACACTTTCAGCACAGCACAGTAAATACGTCTCGCGAGGATGGAGACACACTCGTATGTACGCACATGCTCGCGCACACAGGGGAGGTCATTGGTTTGGTTTATGTTGCACGGCTGAAACTCATGCATATATTTTGATTTGCATGCCGTGCAGTGACAGAGAACACACACACACACACACACACACACACACACACACACACACACACACACACACACACACACACACAAACATAGCCA